>JANHGO010000002.1:37305892-37318176 GCA_024606505.1 Aquila spilogaster | reverse complement strand
GTCCAACAGTGAGACCATCATAATCTACAGAGATTTTCGAGGCAATATGTTTTGTTAGGCCAATTTAATACAGTAGGGTGGCAACGTGGCCAGCCCCCGCCCCGTCGCCTCAGTCGCCCGGAGAGGCGGGAGTTGCCGCGGCAACGCGGCCAGCCCCGCCCCGTCGCCTCAGCGGCGCGGACAGGCGGGAGTTGCTGTGGCAACGCGACCCGCCCCTCCGCCTCAGCGGTTTTTTAAGTGCTATGGCTGCTGGCAAAAGTTTCCCCCTTACATATCAGACCCTCCGCTTTCATTAGTCGCGGGACGCGAGGAGCAGGGGCCATAGTGCCAACACTGAAACGCTCGTGACGTGAGGCCAGAGCTTCCACACAGATTTACCTCATCACAGATGCCTACAGCAAAGCAAGGGGTCTGGCAGGCCTCAGCCCTTACACAGAAGCATGTACAGGGCCCACAGGTGCTGCGAGGGAGGAAGTAGGACCTGAGGTGCCCAAGAAATGGTGTGGCTGCTCCTGTCGAGGCAGCCCATTACAGGGCTATCAGGATACTTTCGCTGTCAGTTCTTCAAAGTCAGAAGAGAATAACCCTCAAAAACAAGCACACTGGGTGGTTTTGATCCCTACACTACCTGTAGAAATTGCACTTGCAGAAAAGGAACACTTTACTACTTTCCGTTGTTGTACAACATAGCACAGCATGTGGCTGGCTTGCTGCCAACACTGTCAACAGGCTGGAGTGCTGCAGAGCACCTTGTCATTAACAAGCATCAACCAAAGTGAGTGCCACAGAAAGCAGAGGTTTCCTTAGAAGTCTAAGAATTTAAAAACTTGCTGCCATGAAAACAGGCAGATTTGTTCCCTCTCTTGCTCCTCTCCCAACCTCCCATCCCCACACCAGCTCCAGCTCTCAAGGGAAGCCACCAAGCCTGTCAAAGTATTTGTTTTTTTTCATACTTGCTTTTTTTCCCTGGTAGTTGGATGAACTGAACTTGTTTACAAAGGGGACAAATAAACCACTAGAGCTAGCTGAAGGCAGAAGGTGAGCAGCAGTGAACTGTTACACCAGTTCAGGCAGCCTAAGTATGGACTCTTGCTTCACAAACACCATTAAACCCACCAAAGCTGATTTCACGCGCTTCAGAGTTCCCAGATTCTAGCAATGGAAACAGGGCGCTGGTGCAACCAAAATCCACTCAAGCAGTGGCCAAATTCCACCCTCTAACAAGCAAAATATAAAAGGACAGGCCAAAGAGGTGCCTGGTGAGGAATATTATGCCATGTACGCAGTGAGGACTGTGATCATCTTTGGGACCCGAGGGTTTGCATTACCCCACCTTGGATAAGGCTGCTGGTACAAGTTATAGGTTTTGTATATTTGGCAGTTAAGGTTGGGTTTTAGCTAATGATCGACTTCTTAGTCTTGTGCTTTTTTTTTTCCATTCTGCTTAAAAAAATAATGATTCTTACGTAAGAGGTCATTCTTACACCAAGGACAAAATCCAGTAAGCTGGAAAAACACAAATAACCCCTAAATACTTTAACACATCCTCCAATATATGCACACACCAAAATACACTTCTGTACTATTTAGACCTTTGAAATGGCTAATTTCTGTAATTTTTGTATTTATTTTCAGTGGAATCACAGCAGCAGGATTTGCTATTGATGGCAAGGACGTAAGTCTGTGCAAGACTGAAGAGTAAGATGCAAAAAGTCCCCCCTCCTTTATCGAACTTCTAACTGGTATTAGTTTAGTGCATTTCATAAACCTTATATGGAAGAGACACATAACCAACACAGCAAAAGGGAAAAGAAAGAAACCACAGAACAGATTGTGGAGGAAAAGGGAATGAATGCACAGGGTGCATTGCTGCCAGAAAAGGAAATTCTCCCTTCTCCCTTGCCCACGCCCCTGTTGATGCTTCCCCTACCGCTTTAACATCTGGAATTAGATTGTGGAGAGTGCCCAAGTGCCAAACCTGGCACAAATGAAGGAACCTTGTCACTGGCAGTGAGCTGTCATGGCAGCTCACTCCATGTTGTTGAGGGGTAGACTGCATGATCCTGCTGAATTAGTGAGCTCTCATACTGTGTTTTTTAAACAAAATGCCTCTTATCTTATGACTAAGCATACGTTACTTAGTGTCAGCCTGCTACAAGGAGAGCTAGCCCCGAAACTAGGTGAGCAGTAGATTAACTCTAATAAAGATTAAGGCTATTGGGGAATATATATTTCACTTCTAGCTTCATTCTGTTCAGCGCTTTAGAGTTCATCTGGATATTTACCTGTATGACCACACATGCTTCCCCTCCTTTCTTTTTCACCGAGTATCTCTCAAACATCGGGACCTGGCTGTAAAAGCAACTCCAAAGCCAGCACTGCTGTAGTGGAGCATAACGATGGCTGATCTGAGAAAAATACAGCAATTAACCGGGGTCAGAATTTGTAATAAATGCAAGGCTGTTTCTTACCCATGAATGGCCAGCAGTTCAAAACACTTGAGAGTCAGTCTTCTTCAGTGCTAGACATTAAAGGCAGTGATTGAGAAGAACAAGGCAGGCACCCAAACCCCTTAGAGGAGTACAACAGGACTGTCAGGACCACAGAAACGAAGTGTCTCATGCTGCAGGGACAGTTGCATTGGGCATAAATTTCAGGGTTTTGGCAGCAGGTGGCTGCAGGGGTGACCTGTGTGGGAAGAGGCCAGGAACTGCTCTGCAGCACTCCTAACCATTTCCAACCTGCTCTAAAATCCTAAACAACCCATTACACCAAAAAGGCACTAAATCAGAGGAGCATACAGTGCCTCTCCTCAGACATACTTGAGAACAGGCAGCAGTCGACAGGACACATGATCTGGGAAGGAGGAGCTCCATCCCAGAGCAGGGACCATTTTTTGACTAAGTTAAAAACAGCCATCAGACTTCAGAAATTGATTGTAAAATGAGGCTGAACAGACTTAAAAAATAAACTCTTTCCCCTCATCTGTTTTGAAAATGTAAAGTTTACTTCTTACGTGCTTATCATGACTGGAAGGGCCGAGTGTCACTAGCATGAAAACAGTCAATATCTCTGCCTTAAAGAACGCTTTAATTAATGAAGGAACATACTTGACTGCATGGGTAAGACAGAAAACAACCCAAACAACGGTAAGGATTAAACAGAAACAGATCTATTTTGAAGGAAGGCTTCCAGCACAATGGTTGAGGCAGCAAGAGGAAAAGTGAATGATTTGCAACTGGTTGCCTGTTGTAACCTTCTCAAAAAGCACCTCAGAATAGATCATTTATTTATGAGAAACCCCGCATTACTGGAGAGATGCAGGCAAAGAAAAAAACCAATTCACATTTTTGGCTTGGTGTACTGTTCATGCTTTCAATGAAATTTCAGGTTTTGTTTTGTTTTTTAAACTTAAAAACTGCTTTGAAGTATTTTGTTACAAGTTTCCCAGAACTGAGTTAAAGTCTATAGATCATCAATGAGGTTCAAAAAAAGTACACATTTAAAACATTTGCTAACTTTGATGACTAGCACACACACTTCAGCAATGTAGATTGGTGCTTTGCTCTCTTTCAAACACGTACAGTGGAAAAGTATCTCATTACAAGCAAAGAAAGGCCAGAAGATAGGTTTCATAACAGCAACAGATAAAACAATCCAGCAAGATTACTTCCTCTGCTGAGTAGCAGCTGGTCAACTCTTCACCAGCCTCAACTTCCTACAGGCCTCAGCTTCCCCCCATGCCTAAATTGTAATTCTTTTGAGTGACGTTAATTTTGAACCCAACTGGAAGACAGTATTTGGTAGTCCCTCTAAAAACAGGGGCATGGCGGGTAACAGTTAGGGCCAGACATGTGTTTATGTGAATCTTTAATTATAGTTACGCCATTACAGACAACTCCAGTTTTCAGTTGCTTTTCCCCCTTTTGGTTTAACTTTCTCCATTATAGCTGTCTTCTGGACTAACTATTTTTTTCAATATTATGTGTTTTTAATTAGACTCAAACCAGTTTGAGTATGAAAATTAAATAGCACTAAATATAGGTAATATTATCATACAAGAATAAACTCGGAGAACACTAGCAATAAGAAAACAAAAGTATCTTTTTCCTAATGACAGTGAGAGTCAGATTTGCAGAAGTGACCTCTATGAACAGAGGTGTAAATACAAGCCCACAACCACTTATACTATTGGCATCTATGAAAGATCCTTGGCGTTGGCAGTGGCAGAAGGACCTGTTTTTTCCCTCTTTGTCTAAGAAAGGGGTTAGTATATGAGAGGGAGAAGGAAAGAGTGTGACTGCAAGACTGGCTGTCTGGTTATGCTCTTGTTAACTGTCGCGTGAACAACGCAATTCAACAAACAGCCTAAATTCCCGTAACACGCTTCAATTTAACAGAACAGTGGTTGTGCAGAGTGAAGCTTCAACCTTGCAGTTGGCAGACAACTGGAAATACAGATTCCGTGGGGTTTTTTTTTGTTTTGTTTTTTTACTTGTTTCCTCCATGGAACATGCATCCTTTCCGTAGAAGGCTCCAATTGTTCATTTTAAGATAAGGCGATCAGTTATTTTTGTTTTTAAACACTAACAATATTCACATTCAAAATTAGGTAAATGCAAATGCTAGAAAACAAGCTGTAGTCAAGAAGACCAATTAAAATTTTTAAAGTCTGGGGGCGTATGTTATTAAAACTTCTCAGAACATACAACACTTTGTGGCCCAAAGTGATCCCCCTCAAAACCAGCAAATTTAAAACTGTTTACAGGAAGCTTTGCCTAACAGGAGGAAACAAACCACCACAGTTTTAATTCTCATTCCACCACGTGTCTGTGGTTCTGTTGATCTACTCTGCAACAGAGCTTTTAAACATCTGAAGGATCGTCTTTTGCTTATTCTTAGGTAATGAACAAATATCATTTGCGTCACTGGTATTAACCACACAATTCAAAACTTTTCCTTCCTTGATGCTGGGCGATTTCATTCGGACTCTGGTAGGGGACTGCCAGTTTTCATTGCAAGAACCTTTCCGAGTCTTGCGGTGATTTGTTTCAGCCTGTTTTTTTGGTACCTTTGAGTCTTTTGCCATCTTAGAACTTCCCTTTCTAGCAGGAGAGTCTTTCACAGACTGAGGTGGTTTGGTGCGAAGAAGGTACTCATCTGGAGAGCCCTTTTGTCGATTCAGTGTCCTTTCCTCCTTGTTTATCTGTTTTTGTAGCTGCAGAGCCAGAAGCCTGTCCTGCTCCTCTTGCATACGCCTTTCATAGAACTCCTGCTCAAAGGCTTTCTGTATTTGCAAGTTAAAATCATTTATCTGCTCCCCTTGGTCCTCTAAACTTTCTGGAAAAGTTCTTCTCCTCTTATCAAGCACGCACAAGTCAAGCACTGCTTCAGCTGGTGGCTCCAGCAACTTTCTTTTTGGAGTCTCCTTAGTGTTCTGCAGTCTCTCTGGTTTCTCTTCATCTGAGGGTCTAGCCACCTTCATGAGATCACATATTACACTTTTGCTGCCAGACATCACAGAATTTGTTGCTGACTGAATACAGGTACAAGTTTCAGCAGAGTTTGCAAGGTTTATGCTTTCTACATGTGTTAAACGGCTACTGTCTGATTCAATTTCATCATCTCCTTTGGATCTACAAAGAACTGTTCCAGATCCTTCCCCTTTTGTGATTCCATGAAGTGCATCTGGAACTTTGTCTCCTAGACAATTTGGTCCTGGTGTTTTTTCCTGCTTGGCAGTGGCCATTTCTTCTGAAGCTGAGGCACTGAAATAGTTCATGCATGATTCCAAAAACGAGTCCTTAGCACTGGCATCTTTAATCACACCGGTCAGCTGTGGAGACAGTGTTGGCATTTCCTCTTGCTCATCTTGCCACGTAGAACTGCTGCCTTCATTGCTATTGGTCTCCTGCAGAAAAGGGAAAGACCACTAATAAAATAAATTTATCAAAAGCCAATGGGTATGAATAAAATGCAAATCTCACTTCTCATAGCTGCACTGCTCACAACTACTCTGGGATATTAACTTGGATTCTTCTCTTTTAAAAAAATACATAATTGTTTAATAATTATGAAAATATTTAAAACAACCTACAGAAGCCTAGCTAAAGGACTGAAAACACAACTGCAGCATTCTCCTCTTATCAATGACTCAAACCAACTGTTCAAGCCTGCTCACCTTCTTTTGAAGCCTAACAGGAAAGGTAGGACAGACAGACATATGGAATGATGAAAATCAGTGTGCAACCTCCTCCAGTGAGCTCCAGAACCATCATTTTCATTTTACACACTGTCGGTTGCAACCCAGAGCTTACTGAAGATGTTCAGGTAAGGTACTTGTAAGGCTATACAGGGTTACTATGGAAGTAAGCCGTAGGTGTGCATCTATGGACTGTCAAGCATGGTTTCTTCTCTTTCCGCTTTGGGGAACCACAAATACGGAAGGTAGTTCAAAAAGGGCAGGATAAACTGCCCAGTGCTGATGTGCAAGGGGAATATAGGATTGGCAATCCTATAGGCAAGGGGAAAAATAACCCATAATTACTAACACTGAGATTTATAACAAAATTATTCTAGTTACCACAGAGTCAGAGTCACTCCTGCCTCTTCCTGCTGTTCTGGAGAATGATGCTGATCCCAATGTATGATGAAGCTTTGGAGACAGATACCTTAAAAGGAAAAAAAAAAAAAGTATACCTGTTAAAACTTTTTTTCTTGAATTGTCAGTCCTTTGCATTAATCAAGATCTTCAGGTTCATTCTGACAAACAAAAACAAAAGAAGGGCAAGTGTTTCCCTTCTTCTCCATACTATCCTATGCAGAGATGTTTTAACATTCAACAGTTTACATTTGCCCCAGATTATCCAGGGAAGTTGGACTACAGGATTCCAAGGAAGCAAATGGAGCAGAGGGACACTAAACCAAGAAACAGACCAATAATTAAAGAAGAAAAACTTGAATTACTTACTTCTGAATGTCTCCAGGGCTGCTTGGTTTGTTCCTTGTCTTGCACAAACTAGCTGGGGATGTTTCAGCTGAGAAACTGCCTGCTGGTGAAGGCCTGCTGAGCACATGTCCTTTGGAATCGTCATTCTTCGATAACAAGTAAAAATAGCATTATATAAAACAAAACACAACACAAACTGGAGAAAACTCAGAGAACTACTTCGTTTCTGCTGCAGAATTAGTTACTTTTGTCCAAAGAATTCTAGAACTGTAAGTCATGGATAGTTATGGAATAAGAAATGTCACATGTTGTACGTGCACTTTCCTGTGCCCAGCATTAAGGGACAAGAGGTTTTGCTCAAATAAGTACACAGGTTTCATCATTAGGACTATTATCGGGTAACAAAAACCAATCAACCAAAACCCCAAAACAAATTAACAAAAACAAACAAACCAACCCCAAAACATAAGGTAAACTTTCATTGCATGTTCCTTTTTTTCAGTACACGTTACAAACATCAATTTCTTCCAAAGAAGTATTTTGAAAACCATGGGGAAAAGGAAGTATTCAGAAGAAAACCAATGTTTTAAAATGTTTCACAACGAAAACATCCAGCACACATTTCAAGTGCATATTACACAGGTAGAAATGTTTGGGGTGTTTCACCCTCCCGCTGGTTCTTCAAAAATTAATGGTCAATCAAGGATCTAAAGTACTGGGGGCTGACAACAGCTTCCAACTACAATTACAATAAATTATTCAAAATTTTAACTTTTGCTCCGAAAAGTCTAAGTTGCTAGCGCTATATCAAGGTTTTCGACTGTCACCCTTGATCCTAACTCACCAGACTGTTGCTCAGCTGCCAGGCCAACTCTTCATCTTGCTTCAGCTGTTTCTCCATCTCCCTCCACCTCTCTTCTGCCAATCTGCGTTCCTCCTCCTCTTCTGCTAGAAGCCGTTGAATGTATTCCTCACTTGCCTTGTTCTCCTCTTGTTCATGCGCTCGCCTTTCTGCCTCCACCTAAAAAAGATTTTTTTAAATGCATCTGGTTACTCCTGTAGGACCACACTTTATGCCAGAACCTCTCAGCTGACGCTCCTTAGATGTGAACGATCCACTATTCACAAAGACACTGCACACTTCAAAGCCAGTATTTAATTACACAAGTCTCCAAAGATGTAACAAACTGATTCTGCATGTAAAGTTTGATAACAGTGACCTACCTTTTGGTTTCTGTAAGACTATACCATTAACCTTGCTTGCCTGCAAGGTTAAATTCCCTTACTCATCTTTTCAAGATGTTAGTAACAGAAACAAAGATCTCCAAATACATGGACCGACACAGAAACTCAGACTAAGATTCTTTACAAGGCTGGATGCCAGCTAGACCACAGCATTTGCTCAACCTGCTTATATCATCGTAACCCCAATATTAGTGCAAGATACCTAAAAGACAGAACACCTCTCTTCTGGAAGAGTCCTTCTGCTCTCTTGAAACACGCAAAACCAAAAGCGGCAGACCAGGAATTTTAAATCTGCCTTCCTTATGGTGGACATCCACTCTTGATAAATCAGTTATGAGTAACTCCACAAGGACAGCAAAGTACTTTAAGAATGAATAAAGCTTTCTTAACTGGGTAATGGAATTTGGAAATTTGCTTTAGAGAAGAGTGTCAAGCTGTACTACTACACAAGCTATGTTAAGTCTGAGTTTGTTTCAAATCACGTATTAATGTCTTATGATTGGTGACAGACACCATTACTTATTTCACTGCTTCTGGGCACCATCTCCATCAACCATCGATACTATTGCTGCCAATCAATCTTATCCCCTAACTGCCATAAAAGAGAACCCCCCCAGTCCTCTGCTTCACATAGTTCCCCCTGCTCTTGTAACAACCAGCAACAGAAGTGTCAGGGAAAGAAGCATTCTTGCAATAATTCTTACTACTACTGTGTCTCAATTGGAGGAAGAAGGATACTTAACTAGGCAAACATTAAGATTTCTTAAAAATCTCTTCTGAGTTTCAAATGAACACAGATAACACAGGGAGTGAGCAAATAAGAAAGAAAATGCTGTATGTTCATTACTGAAGCTCATCTAATTGTGGTCTGTTACTTAAGGAGGGAAATCAAGAAGGCAAGTACAAGACCAAAGCCCAAACAGTTCCAAATTTTTGCATTTGCTAGCCCGAAATACTTTATGTGCATCTGAGGACCTATAAAAGGCATTTTGCCCACAGTATGTGTGGGCAGGGATGCAGATAGAGAAAGGTGACACTCTAACCCTGAAATAACTATTCTGCAGAGTTTTCAGAAATACGGGGTATTGACTAAGAGACACCTGCCTGGGCGTTCTGCCATGCTGGCACCTCTATGTGTTTCCTAGCCTGTGAAGCACACCTGCTTGCGGGGACAACAAGGCAGCATATGTTACTGGACTGACTGAGAGGGTGAGGTAGGAAGTATAGATCAACCAGCACAAGGAAACTCGGGAAATGTCGCCTCATGTCAAACACAAGGAAGTCTCTCCTGTTCTATAAAAGATACAAATTTAATTCATGCTTCAGGAATGACCAGTGTGTTCTTCCAGCAGCAATGCCCTTTTAAGTTCCTTTCTTTTTCATTAAATAACATTACAGATGTTTGTGGAAACAATTAAAATAACTAGATACAAAGCATTTATGCTTTTAAATATATTTTTAGACTTACCTTGCTAATCTCTGCTTCATATTCCTGCCTCAGTTCCCCAGGCTTGCTCAGCTGGTGTTGCGGATGGGGGACACAGACTAATTGAGAGGAAGGAGAGAAAAAAACACAATTGAGGAACAAAGCAAGATCACGACAGTCAACAATGAAAGATTTTAACAAAAGATGACTTTCATAGCCTGTCACAGGAATTATTTGACTTAAATCAAGTGCTATGAAAAAAAAAAAGCACTTTGTGTTACAAAGGAACAAAATAAAAAAGCACTGTGTTACAGAGTGGCAAGAACAGTCAGTGTTTTCCAAGCACTCTATGTAAAGCAAATATGTATGCTGACCATAACTTGCGACTTTCACTTTTTGCGATTAAGAAGACTTCATAATACTGCAAGTGGAACAACATGTCATAGAGCCAACCTACCAATTAGTCTCCCCCAAGGGAGCTTACAACATAATAAACCCCCAAATCCTTCTTCAAAGAGTTAATCAGATTTCACTTCCTTTTCTCTGACACCACAGTTTTAGGCTTAGAGACTCTCACAAAGACTGAAGCCCTGGCACTTCTAACCAAACTAATTAAGAGCATCTAAGAGTTGAAAAATGTTTAACCACTTCACTTACTTGAAAGCGGTAAACACACACACACACAAATACTCCACTTACAGTTCTACAGCTGAAGTTGACCAGTAACGAATTACTGCCTTTGCAAGGACAGGCAGCCATACACCAATGCTTTGTACAAAACGCATGAACAAATATCCACTTATATGACCAGAAAATATAACTTACCCTCTGTATTACACATGGAAGGGGCATGGATGGCCATTTCTCTGCCTTGCAAGCCCCTTTCACAGGTGAGCTCTGACACTGCGTTTTCTAGCAGTAACACAACCTGTCTACACACAGTTTCTTATTTCACAACATTCAAAGTCCACCAACAGTAATTACTTTGGTAAAGCAGAGACATCCCAGGACAAGTGACATTTTACTTACTTTCCTCTTCCAAATCCTGTCCGTTAATCCTACGCTCACACTCCTTTGGGTAATTCTTCTGAATCTTTTCCCAGAATTCCCAGTTGATAAGAGTGTTTCTGCGGGCATTATATCGTGCCCAGGAAGAGACTCGACGCCGACAAAAAGGGCAACAAAGACTGGCCTTTTCAACTGTCAGCTGGAAGCAAGAATTGCAGAGGGTATGGTTGCATGGCAGCGTCACAGGCTCCACAAAGATCTCCATGCAAATTTGGCAGAGACAGTCAGACAAGGAAAGCGGAGCCTCCAATTTCTGCGACATACTGACTCGAAGTAGAGGAACAAGACTAGTACAACATCAGTACCTGAAAGCAAAAAGAAACACGTATTTTACTTCTGCTAACAAATATAAAAGAAAATAGAAAATGCTCAGTTTTACAGCTACTTTATGAAAGCATTAGTGGATTTAAGAAGTCTGCTTAAAGTGGTTCCTTCTGCTTATGATCTGAATGGTTCTTGACTTTCAGAGGAAGATGCAGATCTTTCCAGAAGTCATGGAGAAACTGCAGCAGGTCTTCCTACCAGTTTCCTGTGAGTTATAACAGGTGCTTTGGGGATAGCAAGGAGGTGGTAAGGAGAAGAGGGAAAGAAGGCGAGAGTTCTTCCAGCATTCGGCCTCTATTAGTGACAAGCTATGCTCACGTTTGGTGGATACGTTATCACAGTTACCTTAACCTTCCATTCAGTCAATTTTTCAGTATATGCACATCCTTCAAAAGCTGCTTCTGGTACAGACTTGGTTTCACCATGTTCTGAAGGCGAAATACAACATCCCAACACATCAGAGGAGAGGAGGCTCTTCCTCGTTCACTCACTTGCTTAAGCTGGGACTAAAAAGCCAAAACACTTTTTGTTAATATAAGCAAAGAACTAACCAATACGTTCAACACTTCAGCATCTTCCTGTATGAATTAAAATGGTCGGGATGATCCAGCCTTTCTATCACCAATGCTCCTCATGGGATTTTTCCACTTGGCCCAGAAATACTGTGGAACAAAGAATAAAAGACACATACAGGAAACAGGATAAAAATACTGTTTTTTAAGTTACAGGAAGTTAAGAAAAGTTCTTACAAGCTTCTTAAAAACAGCCAGCTTCACAGAGACAGGAGGTCCTTCTGACAGAAAGACTGCAATTTCAGTCACACAGGAACTCGACATGGAGACAAATATACTTTAAGTCGGGCTTTATTGTTTCTGCTCTTGCTTTGTTGATTAAACAAATCCTTTACTTTTTCAAAAAAGGACACTAGATACCACGGAAACACCCGGTTTTACAGGGGGTTTGTTAAACAGACCTCAAAAGTCCACGCACACCTCTTCTGGGCCGATTTCAATTTGTACATAGACAGAAAAAAATAACGCGTTCTAAGTCCCGAAGACGGGGGTGCCCGGAGAAGCCGTGGGACAGCCCCACACACACCACCGCCGGG
Organism: Aquila spilogaster; assembly: GCA_024606505.1. Classification (NCBI taxonomy): domain Eukaryota; kingdom Metazoa; phylum Chordata; class Aves; order Accipitriformes; family Accipitridae; genus Aquila; species Aquila spilogaster. The sequence goes on along the minus strand of JANHGO010000002.1, from coordinate 37,306,056 downwards.
GCCCGGCTCACAGGGACGCCGCTCCACCGCTACGGAGCCGCCAGCGGGAAGAGGCTGGGCCTTCCCCCCACCCCCCCGCCTCCCGCCATGTTATGATTAGACTGAACTGTTCTTTAAATAGTGATAACTAACAGGACCATAGAGTATTCTTGTTTTTTCAAAAA
>JANHGO010000002.1:37293095-37305792 GCA_024606505.1 Aquila spilogaster | reverse complement strand
TTTGCATTCCAGTATCTTTTTCAGTAAATCACCTTTCCTCCTCAGATCGTTGCCACTGTTTTCTTTTCAGGCCCATCCTTTTTTTTCTTTTTTTTTTCCTTTTCCCCCTCCCCGTTCCCGGGGTGTGGGCCCGTGGATCTCCTCATCCCTTTTGTCACGGAATCGGGCCGAACCAGCCCTTAAACCGTTGACAGGGTATTTCACCCTCATGTGGGTTCATCAAAAGTTAATAGTTGGCCTAAGAGCTGAAGTACCGATAGCTGACAAAAGCTTTCAATCACATTTCAGGTAAATTCAAGTTATTCAGAAGTTTAACTTTTGCTCCAAAAAGTCTAAGCTGCTTACACTAAATGAACATTAGAAAATGTCCCCTTTCACGTTAACTCACCAAGCTGTTACTCAGCTGCCATGCCAACTCCTCATCTTGTTTGAGCTGTTCCTCCATCTTCTTTCGTCTTTCTTCTGCCAATCTGTGTTCTTCTTCTTCTTCTGCTAGCAGCTTTTGAATGTATTCCTCACTTGCCTTGTTCTCTTCTTGCTCATGTGCTCGCCTTTCTGCCTCCACCTGAAAAAGATTTTTGTTTAAAGGTATCCAGTTGCTACTATAGCACCATGCTTTGCATCAGAATCTCTTAACTAACACTCCTTCAGTGGGAACAGTTCAAATGAAATTATTGCAGCTGTCTGACTGCACCTCCTGCACAATGTGCTTGATCAGAAAAGTTTGCAAGTTTCAAGCCCCAAAGCCACTGAATAAAGAAAATGGAGCCTTAAAAAGAAGTCCATTCTTCAGCCTTGACTTCGAGTGATAGACACTAAGCCTGCAGTATGACAGCTTGACCAATACTTGAAGGTGGCATAAGCTGAAACTGCCACAAAAAATGCATCTGTATGCCAACACACATAGCCGAATAAACAAGATCTGCTCTTTCAGCTTATATCAACTGTGTGTCTGAAGACTGTCACCTTCCATTGTTAGCAACAGCTGTTAGCTCTTGCTGAAGAGTGTACACTCTGTCCTTCCTCTCTTCCTTCCACATGGTATCCAGACCTCAGAAGCAACACAACAGTGGCAGCACAGTTCAGCATCATAACCAGATGGGGAATCCCTTTCAGAGATAGGTTTACTTCTGGCTGTTAAGTTTCATATCTCTGTGTACTTTTTTTTCCCCTTATTCAACATTTCTTATATGTGAAGGCTATAGAGCCTTCTTACACGTAGCTTTGTGACTACACAGCCTTCATAGAGACTCTTCAATATAGGATAAAAATGGAATTCATGCTTCAGAAATGACCAGCATGTTCTTGTAGCAACAATGCCCTTTTAAATACCTTCCTTTTTTTGTTAAATAACATTTCAGCTGTCTGTGGGAACAATTAAAATAACTAGATTCAAAGCATTTTTCACTTCTAAGTATATTTTTAGACTTACCTTGCTAACCTCTGCTTCGTATTCCTGTCTCAGTTCCCCAGGTTTGCTCAGCTGGTGTTGTGGATGGGGGACAAAGACTAATCGAGAGGAAGGGGGTAATGAAGAGTGAGCAACAAAGCAAGATCATGACAGTCAACAATACAACATTTTAACAAAAGATCATTTCCATACCTTGTCACAGGAATGACTTAAGTCAAGCCTTTTGAATAAAGTAAAATAATACAAAATACAAAAGATAAAGGAGTATGTTACAAAGCAGCAGGAACAGCCAGTATTTTCCAAGCCCTGTATACAAAGCAAATATGCATACTGATAATAACTCTTGCTTTTTGCCACTAACAACTTCACAGTAAGCAAAAAAAGTGGAACAGCATGTCATAAAGACGGCCTACCAAAGGAGTTGGAAATGCTATCCACTTCCCAGTTTATTCATTTATTTTTTAAATATTTTGCTTTCTGCTAAGGATGTTCTGTTTTCCAGACCTAGCCAGAATACTCCAGTCTGCCAAGGGGCCAAGTTAACCCTTCAAAATTCAGGATTCTGAGTTCTATGTCATTTTAATACAACAGACCTAAGGATACAGAGAAAAATTTGCTCATGTGTTTCATTCTTAAGAGATCCTAAGGTTACCATGTCCATCTTTCTCTGAGGCATGTTAAACATCCAATGCCAGTCCTGCTACTGACCACGCTGGGAAGAACAGGAAGAGGTGTGGGAAAAGTGTTGCCTCTCCCAGATATAAAACTGTCAGAAGAGATCAAATTTGAATGGAGGTTACAACATAATAAACCCCCATACCCTTCTTCAGGGAGGTAGTCAGATTTCATTTCCTTTCGTCTAACATCACAGTTTTAGGCTCTAAGACTCTTAGATAGACTGAAGACCTGGAATTTCTAATTAAACTAATTAAGAGTATCTAAAAGTTGAAAAAAAAAATCACCAAAGTTTAACCACTTAACGTACTTGATAGGGATCAACGCACCCGCAAACACTCAAAGATTTTACAGCTGAAGTTCTACCAGTAATAGCTGTTTTTGCATGGACAAGGAACCGTACAGCAACATTTTATGCAAAAAGCAGGAACAAATATCCACTCCAATGATGAGACAATATTCCTTATAGCTTACGCTCCCTGTACTACAGAAAACAAATGGCATGGCCACTGCCCTGCCTTGCAAGTCCCTTTCACAGGACAGCGCTGGCACTGCATTTTCTAGCAATAACACAGCGCATCTGTGCACAGTGTCTCCTTTCACAACATCCAAAGTCCACTAATATAATTACTTTGGTAAAGCACAGACATCTCAGGACTAGTGACATTTTACTTACTTTCCTCTTCCAAATCCTGTCCGTTAATTCTACGCTCACATTCCTTCGGATATTTCTTCTGAATCTTCTCCCAGAGTTCCCAGTTGATGAGAGTATTTCTGCGGGCATTATATCGTGCCCAAGAAGAGACTCGACGCCGACAAAAAGGGCAACAAAGACTGGCATTTTCAACTGTCAGCTGGAAACAAGAATTACAGATGGTATGGTTGCACGGCAGGGTCACAGGCTCCACAAAGACCTCCATGCAGATTTGGCAGAGGCAGTCAGATAAGGAAAGGGGAGCCTCCGATTTCTTCGACATATTGACTTGAAGCTCAGGAACGAAACAAATTAACAGCAGTACCTGAAAGCAGAAAGAAACGTGTATTTTACCAGAAAACTGTTTTCTAATTACCTTACCAAAAGCTCAGTATACTTAAGAAAGCTGGTAACTTTGTTCATAATCCCAGAAGTTTGACTTACGGAGGAAGATGCAAGTCTTAACAGAAGTCCCTGCAAAGCAGGGATTCCTACTGCAGTTAGCATCAGAGAATAGGAGGGAGGTAGCGGAAAAACATGGGAAAAAGAGAAAAACAAAGTCTTCCAACATTTAATCTCTGACAGTTACAGGCTAAGGTCATCTCTGGTGGATGTTATCACGGTTACTGAATTAACTTTCAAATTAGTCCATTTTTTGGTATGTGTGCATCCTTCAAAAGTCAATTCTAGAACAGACTTAGCTCCACATGAAGGTGAAATACAACAGTCTCCCTATGTATGAGGCTTCTCCTTAGAGAGAAGGGTCTTCCGCTCTCATTCATTAGCTTAAGCTGGAACTCAAACATCAAAATACTTTTTAGTCCTACAAATAGAAGCAAAGATCTAACCAATGTATTCAGCACTTCAGTGCCTCCCACCATGACCTGTATGACTTCAAACAGTGGGGATCACCCAACCCTTCTGCCAACAACTTTCCTCAGACGATTTTCCACTTGACCTGGAACATGGTGCAACAGAAAGTAAGCACAAAACACAGCCCTCCCTGCAGCAAAAGGAACACAAATAAGATTTTTCAAGTTACAAAAATTAAGAATAAGAAAAAAAGCAAAACATCAGGTGATTGCACAAAGACAGAACTTCCTGACAGAAAGGCCCTAACAGTTCGACCCCAGATAACCCGCAAAGAAGCTGACACTGAGACAGAGGCATACGAAGGCGGCTTCTAGTGGTTTTGCTCTTCCTTAATACAACAAGTCTTTTATTTTTTAGAGGAGACGCTAAATAACATGGAGACACCCAGCAGTACAGGTCTTTGTAACAAACCACCTGCACAGTCCGTGTACACCTCCGCTGGGCCAAGACCTTTCAGCCGACATACACACAGATTTCTGCCCACTCCGCAGAGCGAAGGCGGCTCCGCAGCTCCAGGAGAAGTCTGGGGGATGCAGGGGCCCGCAGGGCTCTGCGGGACGGCGAATGCACCTTAACAGCTTACCAGAGACAGCGCGGGAAGCAGAGCGCGGGCGGCAGCTTTCTAACCGCAGGAACAGGGCCCGCAGGGGGCGGGGGCCGCGCAGCGGCCGGGGGAAGCACAGGGCCGGCAGGGCGCAGCGGGAGGAGGCCGCCCGGGGGTCCGAAACGCACAGTGCCGCGCCGAACCGTCCGCCAAACGGCCGCGCCGCCCCCACCGGCCCCGCCTCACCTACAGGCACGCAACCCGCCGCTCTCACCTCCAAGTTCCGGGGCTCACAGGCCTTCCCTCGCCGCGCTCCGCCCTCACGGCCGCGGGGCCGCTCCGCCCTGCGGGAAGGAACGCTCCGACGCCGCGCTCCGTGCGGGAGCCGCGGGGGCGCTGTAGCGAACAGGAAGAGGCGCTGCGCTGCGTGCCGCGCTCCTCTGGAGCTGTGCTGCCGCTTCCGGCGGGGAGAGGAGTACTGTTCTGTCACTGCGTAGATGGGAAGCGGTTGCGTACAACTCCGCCGTAAGGCGGCTGCCTGCACCACAGGGCTTCTCCGGCGGTACTTCAGCACGGGCTGCTCTGCTAAGTGATGTCAGCATGCCGCTTGGAAGACAGAAAGCCTAACCACCCGTGATACCGAACTCTAACCTCACGTGCTCAGAGTACCAGTGCGGGCCTTACTAGCAGAAGGGAATCAGAGCAGCTGTGTGCTTTTTTCTCACACGCAGTGGGGATGGGTGCACAAAATACTGCACATCCCTGGTCTCTGGGAAGTGGCGTGGCTCTTATACACAAGTATTTATTTCAAATAAATAACTGTCTACAACTTGAATCAAAGGAACCTTACTCTTTCCATAGCACGTGGTGATTCAGGCTGTGCCCAGGTTGTATAAATATACGTTGAAGTGCGCATACCACCTGAAGGTGCAGGGCCCAGGGCAGCTGGTGCTGGCCCTTCCCTGCTGCCCACCTGTCCTCCAGCGCCGATGTCCATGCCACATCCTGGCTCCTCTCCTTCTCCAGGAGCTCGGCCTGCACGTCAAACTTCTGTGCCAGCTTCTGCAGGCTTGAGTCCAGGTCTTGGAACCGTGTCTCCACGGCCTGCAGCCTGCTTTCTACTCTGGAGAGTGGGAAACAAGCATTTGTTTAGAACTTGGGCCTTGTTGCGCTCTGCTTTCTGCACCAACGTGGTGACACCTTCCATTGAACTGATCCAGACCAGATACTGAGGTTCCTCCCAAGCCAACTGTGAGTTCATTTACCTCTTTTACAGATTCATACATCATCTGAAATTCCGTCTTCTGATGCCGCTTATGTCCCTTTGACCCTTTCCTGGTGCAGAAATCTCATAATTCATGAATGCAGATAGAGCCATAGGAAAGGTTTGTATTCAGGTGTATCTGTGTTTGGGTTGTAGGTATCAACCATTTGCATGAATGTTATTGGTAGGGGGTATTATTTTTTTAACACTGAGGTCATCTTTGCTTTTACTTGTACTGTCCTGATCACCTCAACCCTTTTCATTTGACATCGAACAGAACTTCTCATTCTTCCCCAGATAACAAATTATGCAAATAATAAACCAGGCCGACCTCAGTGGCTTTTGTTCTCTGTTGGCTTTTCCTGCTTTGGTTTTCCCTTTTGTATGGTGGTTCTTCTGCAGAACAAATGCATGACGGGAGGACCTTAGTGAAACAGCGGTAACAACATTGCTGTGTTTTGTAGCTGGTATTTATTCACCGCATTTTCATAGCGTGGTATCTGCTGCACTTTTCCTTATTAACAAACTGTATCTTTGCGCTCTCTTACATTAAAATCCTAAATATGGTTGGGTTTTTTTTTTGGAGTTTGAGCTTCCTCCACACAGCCTTTGCAGAAGAAAACTGCTCAGCTGAAAACTTGCCACGTCTACTGAAAAGGAAGAGGGAACGGAACGCTTTGTACTCATTTTCTGTTCTTTGCTTTACTTGAGGACTGGGGTATGCTGGGCTTCTTTCATCCTGGTGGGGGCTTTTGTGAAGATAATGTTCTGTAAGTTTGCCTCAGTTTACTGCATTTTGTCAATATATGTTCTTTTGAATCCTGGGGACCTCAAAGCTATGGAAATACTCATCATTCAGAGTTCTTTCCTAATCATGGAACAAACAGCAGTGTACCATGTACTTCAGTAGTGATCTATTAGAATATCAGCCGCTCCCATCCATTTGTGTGATTTTCTTTGTGTTTTACTGGCAGAACTTCTGGCTGTATCAAGTAATTGCCACTTTTTATTACAAACAAAACTACCACTTGCTTGTTAAGGCCCTATTTTATTTTGTCTCTAGCTGTGGCTTATTTTTTTCTTTTTTAACTGTTAGGATAAATTACACAGTATCTTTCGAGTGACATGGTTAGACTTGTGCCCCATAGCCTTGTCTACACCACGTGTTTGTTAGTGAGATTGTGACAGAACAGTCAAACTAAGAGAAAGGATATAAATGAATTCAGGTGCTCTGCTTGAAGATGTTTGGAGAATATATACATTTAGTTTCTCCCTGGCATAGGTTGGTTGGTATGGCATAACACTAGCAACCTGGAACACAGAGGTATTGGAGGTTTTGTTGTCTGGTGGTGATTTTCACATATGGAGAAGAGATTGTCTCTGTTACAGCAGTACTGCTGCTGCAGCAGAGGGCTGATCTTTGAACTATTTTTGTAATTTGAATATAAAAGCAAGTATCAATACCTGAAACGTTAATCTCATGAACAGAAGTACTGCATTTCATCAGCAGGGATACTCATGCAGGACACTACGAATTCTTAATACCTGTAAACCAGCTATACATGTGCACGTAAGTTAGCACAGGTTTCTTAGCTGATACCACTTGCACAGCACAGAGAGTATATATGGAAATACATACGTGAAAATCCACTGAAAGGGAGCACTGTCTTGCCTTGTCATTTAACTCTGGGGGGGTTCAGACCCTTTTTCCACTCTTCCCTTCCTGACGAACAGTGGCTGTGGCTGTCCTTTGGTGCTGCTGCTGTTGCCCGCCTGGCTGACCAGACGCCATCTAGCAGTAATGGTGCCTGTCGCATGCAGTGGAACACATGGACAGGTGCCAGCAGGGGAAGCAGGTGCCAGACTACTTTAAGTGAAGCCAATGAACCTGCCGATCAAAGCTTTTTTGCAAGCCTCTTCATGCACAGGCTTTGGAAATGGAAGGTGACTCAGCGTTACCTATGTCCCAATTCCTCAGTCACAATGATTTTGTTTCTTAAAATATAGAAGAAGGGTTTGTGTCAACTACAGCCACTTGCTTCCTATCTCTGAACCCTATATGTGCTGGGGTATTTTCCCAAATTTGGAAGTTCATTCCCAGTTTCCCATTTACAGCAGAACTACAGCAGGGCGCAAACCAGAATTTCCCGTTACCGAGAGGCTCCTGGCAGCGCTTCACGCAGCTACCAGCCTTTGCTGATCAAGCACTTGCACAGAATCCTGCAGCAAGCAGCCAGACCAGCAGCATGAAGCTGGCAAGGATGGTGCTCACGAAGTGCTGCAGCCCTCTGCTCTGTCTCCTTCCTCTCCAACAAATGAAGGAGAAACAGTGGATTGTTCATGAACTACCCTCTTCCCGCATACACACCATATTTATTTACATCCTATTACCTGTGAACATTTCCAAAGTACAGGTTATCTTGCTAACAGACCACAGCATAATCTTGTCTCCTCTCCCCCTGCCCCAGTCCTGTATGCCACTTGTCCTTCCTCGTCCCCTAACATAGCATTAGCACAACCCTTTAAAGACCTGTTTAATGTCTTGCTCAGGGAGCGCAGGGATATGCTGTCTTTAGCCATCTTCCTGGAGAAAAGAAGTCAAGCTGGGGTGGGCTCCAATCCTCTCTCCCAGGCAGTCAACACCATGGACGGGGGCTCTGACTCCTGCAGGAGGGTGATTGCACTGTGGCTTTTAATAGACTGTACATCCAAATATAGCTCACAGATGCACTGACACATGCTCCTGAATGTACTACACATCAAATTACACAGCTGGACCTCTGCCTCTGACCCACGGATCTCATCTGTCTTCAGACATAAAGGGAATAACGAGAAAGGGAAATCTAGTCTGCTTGTTTGCTGTTTACGTTTGTTTATCTATACTGCCGTCAAGCTCTTCTCCTGGGCCAAAGGCTCCTGCTTTTAAAGGCTGTACAAACAGGCTGTTGTTGGGTTGCTTTCTTGTTTTGATGGAAGAAGCTGGATTTGAACGAGAATGACTCGTACGTGGCTGCAGGGAGCTGCTTCTGAGCGCGAAGAATAGTGAAACCCACACCACCGAGATCTCATCCATAAAGGACGCAAATATTTGCAGGAGTTGGCTATGCAAAAACAAACAAACAAACAAACACCCTACAATTTTTCTTCCATTAAAAAGAAAAAAAAGTGAAGGCAAGTGATGTGCATCTGGCAACACCACGGCCAATGTAACAAGACAGCACAGAACCCACATCAGTCAAGCAAGCCTGTGGCCAGCAGAAGGCACTGAGTCTTTGTCTGTGAAAACTTCAGGACAACCTGAAGAAAAAAAGGTGTTTCTGTTATTTTTCTTTTAATTACTTGCCCATTCCATGGGAAGCCTGGCATCAATCAAACATCACTTCTACCACCTTCAGCATTCTTCTCACCTTCAACTTGCAAACTAAGAGATGACTCTAACAAGCCAAAACTGCCAAGTTCAGCTTGCAGTGTTTCCAACAGCTTTGGGAAAACCATGCAAGTATTTAGGTAAGGAAGAACAGTGCATTTGTCCTTTTGTATTTACCCTGATGGCCTATAAATACACTTGTAGACAAAATTTTGCACAGCGCCTATGTTTGGCAATACTAGAGTGAGTATAGACACACGGGAGCAGTGAGAGAAAGCATTTATTAAGACAAACGTAATAGTTATTTTTCTCTCCGGGAAAAACAACTAAATGCAGAAGACAGCTGACCCATTAGACAGCTGTTAACATTTTCCCCATCTTCTTTATTAGTGCAGCGTGAAAACAAAATCCAGTTGACAATGACTGTTAAAATAATTTGATTACTTGTTAGTAAGTTAAGGCTTCTCTAGTCTTATATGCAAAATAACGAAAACCCCATTTCCAAGAGATCCAGCTCATGCTAACTGTGGCACAATTTAATAGGGAAAGTAAAATAAAGCACTGAAATTGTTTGAAACAGAAGGAGCTCAATTACATCTCTATTACTGGTCAGCATCCTCATTTAGCATAGTGGATTTCCATATTAGCATAAATTTTCTCCTGCAACTTAGTTACGTCAAGACAGTTATGAACTAATTGCCAGCCTACAAGAAACGGCTGCAGTAAGCACTACCAGCTGCTGCAAATGTCACACCAGGCCAATGACATCGTGAGCATCTGTGTGAGAACACAGTGAATCCCTTGCCATTCCTGACGATGCACGAGGCCTTATCGTTCAGTTCACTGCCAATGGATTTAAGTGGTCATATTTTGAATGCAGAGAAATTATTCTTCCCCACAAATTTCTGTAAGCGTTTCAGTGCCTATGACTCTGGCAACGGATAAACAGATATAGAACTACTCTGATCAGCAACTAATACTCTCCTGGAGCCTTTGATCTCTGTGCACGTGATCCAGTTCACTTTCTCTCCGTGCTCGATGGTTAGCTTTGGTAAAATTGTAGCATGTTCATTTGAAGCCACTTTGTTGAGCTTTCCATCTTTTCTGGCGGTGGCAGCTGCTTGGCCCTTCCTTTTATGGAGTGACTTTGCTGGACTTTTCTGCTGCTTTCCAATGTCACTGCTGACATCCCAGAGCAAGACTTTCCCATCGTTTCCCCCAGTCAACAACCAGTATGATTCTGGCATGAAGAGGACTTGCGATACTCCCAAACTATGACCTTTAAACTCGAGCTCACGTTCAAATTTGAGGCCAGTGACTCTGAATATTCTGACTTTACCATCTTGAGCTCCACAGCCAAAGATGTTGCCGCACGATGCGACAGACAGGGAATGTGCAAGCGGAGGGTTAAAGAGCTGGCCGGCTGACTGCAGGCTGTCTTCCTCTGTTCCACACTCCTGCAAGTTCGTGGTCCACAGGGGGCGAGCTTTCTGCAGGTTCCACAGCATAACCTTGGAAAAGACGAAAGGAATCAATCATTTATCCATTCTGTGTCAAAGAACACCAACTGTAGTATCTGATTCTTAAATAGAATTGATTTTATTTCTGTTAGTAAAAGGAACCAAGTTTTTTGCTTGGGCAGAGCAAGGACCACAGATGAGCATCGGAGACGCAAGGTCCGTTGCAAGAAATGTTTGAAGTTCACCTAACAAATATGGCAAATCTTTACCACGTGCTTTCCAAGCCATCATAGTACCCTTCCCATCAGAGTTAATGGCTCAGACCTCTAGAGTATAAAATGGATGGAAAAGCTGTTCTAAATGCTTTTCCATTCATCTCAGCAGTAGTAATCATGATATACTGCACATCTTAATTATTTAAAAGGAGGGACAAGGAAACGTTAGCAGCGACAGAAAAGAGAGCTTCATCATTCTGAATTTTAGTTCTGTTTCTGCTACATAATTGTTTTAAGATAATCACTTTCATTAATGTGTCCGAGAAATGGAATAGCAAAAGGTAAACAGTAGTTCAGTCCCTGAATTTTAATCAGATACATACATATATATATATATTCATGCACTTTTTATATTGCATTAGTAATCTGGTTTGTCCTGTTAGCAAATGAAGATAGAGCACTCTCTCCCTGATAAGATGGAGGCAGTTTCAGACTTGCTTTTGAAATGCCATGGCACCTGCAAGCTGTTTGTGAAGCAAGTGCTGTGCCTTCACACAAACCCTGCATCTACCACAAAACAACTCAAGTGCAACAGATTTATATCGCACCTGTTAAAATAATTCTCTTAATACTTTTACATTATGAATTAATGATTTTTTTCAAGGCCGGCAGATATCAAAGCACATGTCAGACCCCTACAGTATTGATACGCTGTTTGCTCATCCAGAATCAACGTAATTATTTCCTAATGCTTTTCTCTTTTAGCAGTCACCGCTGCTGCTGCATTAAAACTACTTTGCTACCAACGACAAGAAAGACTTTTCTGTGATGACTGCGCAAAGCAGAGTACATCAGAGGGGCTGGATCTTAACAGGTAAGTCAAACACTCCCATTCTCATCACAGACAGCATCAGCGCTATGAATTAAACAAGTGGTGACAAGTCTTCTGCTAACTACGTTCTGCCCTTGTGGCATTTTCCCTGCTTCCCATGGCACTTTTGGAAATAACACTAGCATCCAAAATTTCAGTTCTCATCAGCCGCTGCCTTCAGTGAGCAACCCATTAAGAACACAGCAAAACTGCTTGATGCTATCAAAGGAAACTTCCCCTAACGCCGCCAGAACCACGGAGACCTTTGTAGAAGTGAGTTTTAATCTCAGGCTAAAACAGGAACATGGTCAGACCTCAACCACTGGAAAGGAAGTCCTGGGGTGGGTTCGGCCCAGAGCACGGGAGCTGAGTGGAGGCCTCGTGGCGGCTGCAGCTCCTCACAGGGAGTGACGGGCAGTGCTGAGCTCTGCTCTGTGTAACAGTGGCAGGGCCTGAGGGAATGGCATGGGGCTGTGACAGGGGAGGGGCAGCTGGGGGTCAGGGAGAGGTTCTGCCCCACAGGGCGGTGGGCACTGCCCCAGTCAGTGCTGGAACTCAGGGACACTGCTCTCAGACACTGGGTTTGGGTGGTGCTGTGTGGGGCCGGGGGTTGGCCTCCGTGATCCATGTGGGTCCCTTCCAACCCGGGATGTTCTGTGATTCTGTGTGGCATGCAAAGACCAAGGTTCCCCTTGACGAGGCAGAGAAGTGTAAAAGGGAAAGAACGTTCAACACGCAATTCCACGAGGTTACTGCAAACAGGGGATAAACGTATAACAACAACACGGTTGCAGTGCCCAGGCAGTGCTCTCTCTGCATTAAGCACTCTGGCTGGCACCCGGTCTGCCTCGTGCACTTTGTTCTCCTACGGCAGCGCTCTGTCTGCAGCCACTCGCTCGGGATAACCGCAAGTTTCGCACGGTCGGACAGAACTGATGCAGGCACTGCTGCTCTGCGCTGTCCCTCGGTTCCTCCGTGCCAACCACATCCACACTGCACCTATGAGCGAAGAGCGGGGCGCGACGCCGCTCCACGCCGCAGGAAGGCCCCGCGCCCTCGCTCCGGGTGGAGACGCGGGCAGCCCGGTGCCACCTGTCCGCCAGCCACCTGCCCCCGGTCCACAAGTCACCTGCATGTCCAGTCCGCACGAGACGAGGCTCTGCGGCCTCCGCGGCCTGAAAGCGACGGAGGAGCAGATGTTGGCGTGCCTCAGGGAGCGGACGACTTTCTTGCTCTCCAGGTCCATTGTAAAGCACAAGGCCTGGGAATCTATAATCTTGCTGGCACACCGAAATCATACAAGTAACAAGTAACCCGGTGTTA
>JANHGO010000002.1:37260221-37285764 GCA_024606505.1 Aquila spilogaster | reverse complement strand
GGGCGATGGCGGCGGGGCCCGGCGGCGGGGCGGCGGGGGGAGCGGGGTGGCGGCTGCCGGGGCGGGTGCTGGAGCTGGTGTTCTCCTACCTGGAGCTGCGCGAGCTGCGGAGCTGCGCGCTGGTGTGCAAGCTGTGGCACCACGTCCTGCACGGCGACGAGAACAGCGAGGTGTGGCGCAGCCTGGCCGCCCGCTGCCTGGCCGAGGAGGCGCTGCGCACCGACATCCTGTGCAACGTGCCCACCTACAAGGGCAAGGTGAGCCCCGCGGGACCCCGCGCGGGGGTGACGCCTCCCGCGGACTGACCCCTCTTGGCTCCCCGCCCTAGGTCCGTGCCTTCCACCACGCCTTCAGCACCAACGACTGCTCCAGGAACGTCTACATCAAGAAGAACGGCTTCACGCTGCACCGCAACCCCATCGCCCAGAGCACCGACGGCGCCAGGACCAAGATCGGCTTCAGCGAGGGCCGCCACGCCTGGGAGGTGTGGTGGGAAGGGCCGCTGGGCACCGTGGCCGTCATCGGCATCGCCACGAAGCGGGCGGCCATGCAGTGCCAGGGCTACGTGGCCCTGCTGGGCAGCGACGACCAGAGCTGGGGCTGGAACCTGGTGGACAATAACTTGCTGCACAACGGGGAGGTGAACGGCAGCTTCCCGCAGTGCAACAACGCGCCCAAGTACCAGGTGAGCGGGCGGCGGGCCCTCCCCGCGCTGCGACGCGGCCGTGTAACGCGATCCCCGGACGGTTGGGTTGGCGGGGAGCTTACGGCCCACCCAGTCCCGACCCCTGCCGTGGGCTGGCTGCCCCCCACCGGCCCAGGCTGCCCGGGGCCCCCTCCGGCCCGGCCTCGAGCACCGCCAGGGATGGGGCACCCACACTTCTCTGCGCACGTTTCCTTTGTTTCTGCCTTCTTTCTCAATTACCGAGTGGGTGTTCGTTGGAACACCGCGTCCCCCTCTGAAACAAAAGCTGACACCGCTCTCAGGATGGGCCCCGCGGCACGGCGGCTGTTATCGGCGGGTGCTTCACCCCTGTGCCGTTACAGTGTGAGCGGAGGCCGAGCCGAGGTAGGGCCTTCCTGTGCCCGGCGCTGCTTGCTGGCTCTCTGGGCGCCTTCCCATAGGTGACATCCTCTGGCTGGGCGGTGATGTGCGGGTGATTTCAGGTTATCAGAGCGCCGGTGCTGCTCCGCTGTTCTGTCTTGCCACGAGTGTTTATCTTTGTTCTCCTGGCCACTTGCACGGCTGCCTTTTGAATGATGGTTTTCCTCACGTTGCATCTTCAGCTGTATTGCAGTATAATTCCCATCTCACGGCGTCATGGTTTGGGATGAATAATGCCTTGTGGTTCAGCTGTACGTGAAGATCTTGGCATTAACTCAAGGCTGATATTTCTGATTTTCACATGAAGCTCGCTGCCAAGCGCTCGGTTCAGTCTGGAAGTGATACCTGCCATTTTTGCAATTAATAAGTAAATGTGGATCAAAGAGATGCAGATTTCATGTACAAATGTATGAATTGGCCCTTCCCAGCCCTGCCTGTTGGCAGTCCCTTCCTGCTGCCCCTGTCTGGGCCTTTCTGCACAGGAGGGCGAGGAGAGGTTTTAAAGCCAGCAGAGCTCCCGTGGGGACAGGATGCTGAGCCGTGCTTGCAGTCAATGCTTTCTTCTTAAGAATTGCTGAGGGCTTGAATCAGCGATCCTCTAAAGCATTTTATATTTGGTAAGACATAGGATCATAGAGTCATACACGTACGGTCATCTGCTCATAGGAGACATACTTAAGGGAAATACACACTTGTTAGCGTTGGTTAGAAGAAAAATATGCTGGCTGGAAGGAATCCCTGGCGCTGCGGTTGTCTGCTGGAGAACCAGAAGTCTGTGCTATCTCATGCTGCATTTGCTGCTGGTGCCTCTCACTTCTGTTTCTATTAGAGAGTAACAAGCGCAGGATAAATGCAGGGAGCATCCTGTACGCCCTGCTCCAAGCCTCTTGCTGCATTCGGCGTTGGTTTTGCTCACACGTGTATATCTATGTTGTAGGTTTTGCATACCCAATTTGCCGAAGCTTTGCACTGAATTATTTTTCTGCCTTTGTAAGGGAGCACCCCTGTCAGTGACACTTGCTCGCAGTGCTGCTGCAGGGTCCACTTGTGAAAGGTTGCGTTTGGTGCTGTGAGGGTGGTTAGGTACGGGCTGCCCGCAGAAGCAGGCAGCAGATGTACTGGGACCGTAACGCATACGAGAGGAATGGAGACATTTCTGTTGTGGAAGCAACAAGGAAAGCCGTGCTTTAATCTGATCCGCTGTGTTATCCGTGGATTTTGCTTTGTTTTTTTTCTTGGTGTCTCCATCTGAATGTATTGACTCTTTCTCTGTTTGTTCTTTCTCCCTCCTCTCCCCATCTCTGTTTCCAGATAGGCGAAAGGATTCGAGTTATCCTGGACATGGAAGACAAAACGTTAGCGTTTGAGAGGGGCTATGAGTTCTTGGGAGTTGCGTTCAGAGGACTGCCCAAAGTTTGCCTGTATCCGGCAGTGTCCGCCGTGTATGGTAACACGGAAGTGACTTTGGTCTACCTGGGAAAACCTCTGGATGGATGACGGATGGTTTCTTTGGGACGTCATGATGTGGATGATTGGGAGGAGAAATCTGCATGTTGGTTAGAGGGAAACATGTATTAGGGAAAAAAATAAGTGTGGGTGTGTGTCCAAGAACCATCGAGGAAACCATACAGGATTTTGAAACGGAGGACCAGCCATACTTCAGGAATTGTTACATTTCCTCTTTCTACCAGGCCAGAAAAATCCTCAGGGTCGCAGTTGGTGGAGTGGGAAGCTGAAACGTGCATGTTGCAACAGATTTCATTGCTAGGATGGCAGTGCGTGACCTCAGATATTTAAGGAAGGATTTGATATAGAACTGCTTGAGGAAATTAACCCGAGGTTTGTAAGTAGTGTGTTTTGTGAAAGACTCCCATTTTAAAACTGCTTGTTCCTCCCCTTCCCTTCCCTCCTCGGGGCCGACGTGGGGTACTGGGGAGAGCGAGTCTGGTTGGGTTTTATTTACAGTTTTTAACATACCCAGAAGAGTGGTCTGCCCAGGCTGCCCTTCTATGGTATAATGATATAAAATGTGTGCAGCTATTTTTAAGTGTATTTTAAGAATTGTATATATGGAACACGTTGAAAAGAACAGTTAAATCAAGAGAAAGGGTTTGCTTTATTCTAACTGGGATATAATTTCTCGAAGGGGCTTTGGAAAAACTTTGGACAGGTAAATAACGTTCATGTAAGTGTACTTCTTCTGTTGTGTTGTAGAGCATTTGGGAATGCCCTTGTGGAGTACGGTGCTGCGTGGATTCATTTTCTGTGTAGCTGAAAGCTTCCGTAGCTTCAGCAATAGTTCTGTTCTCTGTAGGAAACACAACAAAAATTGCCCTGGAAGTTTTGTTTTCCCAAAATTTGTGGTCCACGTCGAAAACAGAAGGTTTTAAAAGCATCCTGACGCTTTCCAGTCGGTGCTGTCTGCGGGCACTGCAGGAGGGTTCCTTTGGTGGGGCTCTACAGTCTGAGAGCTGCGTGCCTGCCTGGCTCTCAGCTCTCGTTTTTTGGTTGCTGGTGTTTCCCAGCGCTGTTTCAGTTATCGATGGTGTGATTTTTGGAGGGGGAGAATGAGGTCTTTGTGCAGCCTCTTCTTGGTTTTGTGCTGGAGAACGTGAGTTGCTTCATCTCGGATGCTGACAGTTCTCCGAGCAAGAGGAATGTCTCTTAGGCCGTTGTGATTTTCCCCCTTTACTCAAGTAATTGGAGGAAAGCAGCACAAGCAGGTAACTGAGATGCCTCGCCTGCTGCTGAAGAGCTGACCTTGGAGTGCTTTTTACGCAGTAAATAACCAAGTTCTGCACTGGAACAGAGTATGCGTGTTATTACCATTTAAAAGGATTTGAAGTATTTATTTATGTGTTGCTTATTGCTTAAAGGCAGTATCGGTATCGAGGTCAGTTTCTCTTGGCTGTGTTAAAGAAACAAACGATACGGTGAGAAATGATGTTTTAAATGGTACTGAGAGCAACTGGCTGATGAAGTGAGACCGACACCAAGTGAGTACCTTTCAGGAAAACCAGTTACGAGCGTTGGTTGGGTTAAACCACAGGGCTCGTGTCTGCCTGGCAGAACTGCGTGGCATGAAGGAGGGAAATGGGAAACAAAATCCTGTCCTGTTTCAGAGAACGAGATCTTTGCTGAGGTGTGAGTGTGTTCTCTGTAAGACGTGGCTGCTGCGCTCGGTCGTGAATCCAATTAGATGTAAGTAAACCCTGAGAACTTCGGAGGAGTTTCATTCACAAATGAAGATCAATTTCCATTCTTCAGACTGCGTCTTACCCTATAAATTATTTCCCTCTAAATTAGATGTGGTGAAAGCTGAACATTCCTTAAGGGTGGGTTTGGGGGGACTCACGTGAACTATAACTTATTCCTGGAGACCAATGCTGGCTGTACAAAATATTAAAATAAACTGCTATAATTCAGAAGGACTTATCTGTGTGTATTGTTGCAATGGCCTCTGCAGTGTGCCGAGAAGAAAGAAACGGAGCAGCGGTTTGGTGTGGCAGAACAAAACTTCTTATCGTGAGGAGGATGATGGTGCTGGGGCTGTGTGATTTGCTGCGCGACTGTTGGGGAAGGGAGAACCTGGGGAGTGGTTACAGGGAGCTTGATAGCTGTGCTCGTGAAATTACACCCTTTCACAGCTGGAGGTCTTCCAGCGTGAATTACTGGGCAGCAGAGGTGGTGCTGTGCTCAGTGCCGAGGCTGCGCTGCCCTGCTGCTGCAGGAGGTGCCTTGGAAGGTCTTGCTCACCATCCTTAGCAATTACTGTGCAAGAGGAGGTAGCAGACCCAGGTATGAACAGTTTAGGGTATTTGTGCTACCAGCTCCAATATAACTCTTCTCCACCAATATATTTCGACTAACTACATAGCTGTTAGCTTGCAGCTCTTCCCACTTGGTAAATCATTTTGAGACCGTCTTTATTCATCTTCTATACTTCAGGCTTGGAGTACTTAGAAAGAAGCAGATGTTGAGATTGCCCTTGGGGAGGGAAAAAAAGGGGTCTGCGGGAGAAATGGTGAGTACTGAACAGATTCACACAGCTGGAACAGCGATTTGGGAGCAACCTGAGCTCTGGGCATGGGAAGGGACAGGGCAGTGAGGTCTGGCAGCCTGCACAACCTTGTCTTGCAGGACAACAGGGAATGTGGGAGGCAGCTCCATCTGCTGTGCTCTGTACCCATTGTGCTCCTCCCTGCAGCTCTCCTAAGCCTGTCCCTATTCTAGGACTACTTTGGTGTAACAAGGATCTAGCAGGCATAAGATTTAATACGTGTAGTCAGACCCTATGCTAAGGTATTCCTGCTTAATTATTTTCTTCTTCCTTTGCAGCTTTTCCAGCCCTAACTGTAAGAATTGCTGACTCTAGAGCAGGCGGTGCCTCCCGGGATTCGTATGGCGCTTGCACAGATGCTGTTAGGTTCTGCTGGGCTGGGCTGGCTTCAGGCTGTGCTGCTTTGTTCTGGGTAAGTTCTTGGAACAAGCACCCAGTGCATTTCTGCTGCTGCTTTGAGCAGAGTGGATTCTATGCGCTGTTTTTGGTGGTTTTGCTTTTCATTCCCACCTATGTACAGAAGCATGTAGCGATATGCTGTGTGACATTATTAAATATACACAGAGCCTGTGTACTTGCTAAGGGACAATGGAAGAGCCGTCGAGCCATGCAAATACCCCTTTTCTGCTCTCAGTTCCAATGGCAAGCTTTCTGCCTTTTCCAGGTTCAGCAGAGAGGAATTCCATCCTACAAGGGGCCCACAGAGCACGCTCTGTAGAGATGAACTTCACTCCTGTGATACCAGGTTCTTGATTTGCCAAAGCAGATCGATTGCAGATTTAATGCCTGGGCTTCATGCAGTTTGTGGGTGTAGCTCACAGAAGGATGGTGGTTTCATTAGATGGGAGGCACCAAGGAGAACTCAGATGTGCTCTTGGTAGTCTGTGGGGGTAAGAAATGGCATTGTAACTCATGGAGCTTTCAAAGTGATCCATTCTCAAATTCATGTGTATGTGTATGACTGAGGTCCAAACAGCTGGAAAATCACTGACGCCGTGGCTACAGGCTGCAGGCTGGGGCAGGATCTCCAGCCCAACCACCTGTGGCAGATGATGCAGAAACTAATAAAAGAGGGCTGAAATGCTGTGCAAGTCAGAGCAGCCATAATCAATACGCGGAGGAGGCTGTGTTGTGGTTGGGAGCTCTGAAGCACTTCCCAAAGTCGTTGAGAGTTTGCTTTTAAGTGCTGAACTTTCGGCTGATGCCTCCGTGAGCATGTTCAGAAGAGAAGAGTTCTGGTGCTGGATAGCTGAAGATGTGCCGGAAAAAGGGATTCTGTGAGTTACTTTGGAGTCAACTGAACAACTGCTTGGAGTATCTTCCCTTCCCCGGTGAGTGATCTGACTGCTTTGGTCAAGAGAAACATCAGCTGCCCATAGTGTACATTGATCAGTCAGGTGTAGGCTTCACAGTCCTTTAGGACATCCGGTACTTCTTCATCAGTGGGGAAACAACTCACTCTGTTGGGGAGATTTCTCTTAAAGCATTTTTTCTGCTTAAAATGCAATGGTGCATGCATTTCTGGGCGTCCTGTATGAATATTCTGCAAGCAAATGCCATTTGGTGCTGTAACTTCTGGCCACGTTTCAGGTGACAAAATGGGAGCAGATGGCCGTGATCTGGTGGGCTGTGTCCGTGTGTCCGTGCACAGGCTGAGCTTCTGTTGCTGCGGATGTATCTGTGTTCTTCTGCCTCTGAGCCCCGCAGCCAACTGGAACACGTTAGCTTTTCTGTCCCTGTGCTGCTGAGCCGTGTTTCTGAATTTCCTTGAGACGTGGATGTGTTTTCCAGATGGCTCTCTCTATTTTTTGCTCTTCCACTTTCACGGCGATGATGACAGCAGCAATGAATTAAAGTAACATTCAGCCTGGGAATAGTTGAGTCGTACCTAGAGAAAAGAGGTGTTAAGAGCAGCTGTATTTGAGAGGCAACCATTCCTGAGCCCACGTTTCCATACCGATATCTCAGTTCAGGACAAGTCTTTACATTTCTTCTCATTTTGACTTTATTACCTGCACGAGCTTTATCTTTTTTGTCCAACAGGATGGAATATTGCTGTTTAACTGGAGGCAAACCTCTGGTTTGTTACACTTTGCTTTAAGTTTAGGACTTGGAAGCGCTCACTTTCCACAGGTGTTAGGGACTGTGGTTTATTTCCCCTCCCTTATTTTCTCCCTTCATTAGCCTATGGAGTCTGCCTCTCCTCCGCCTCTGTGCGGAGAGGAACTTCCTGCTGATCTGATCACCTCCAAGTATGTGTTCCACAATTCCACAGGGCTGGCATGTTATAAATAGCCCTGGAGACCGGCAGGAGCACGGCCATGAGTGCTGCGTGTGCTGCTCTGCGCCGGCACAGGGCCGGCTCTTGCACGGTTCAGACGATGCGCTGAAATCTGCAGCCAGAAAACTGCGTTGCCAAGATGTGTTCTGAGATCCTTTTCACAGTGACAAAATGAGCTTTTAAATGGTGAGGAGGATGACGTGTTTGTTTTATCTGAACTATCCTAGGCTACCTGGCACCAAGGTCTAATTTAGTTGAAAGGGAGAATTAATGAAGTGGTAAATGAATACCAAAGGCTTTTCCCGCAGCGATGCTGAATCTGCTGATTTCTCCTCGACGCAGCGTTTTTCGTTCTGTTTGGGGGATGCTGTGACCTCAGCACGAATTCTCACACCTCCCACCAGAGGGCAAAGTTATCAGTGCTGCGGGAGCGCCTGCTGGAGCGGCTGAAGGTTTGTGCAGCGTTAATGTTTCATGCGGAACCTCTGCTGGTATTCGATATCTCCTTCTCCTTCTGGTTTCTGTCCTTTTTGAAGTATACTTCTTCATTGGAACCCTTGGTCCTGTGGCCAGGGTTAAGGTTATGGAGTGAGCTGGGAGCCCAAGGTTGACCGCAGAGGCAGAGGGGGTTTGGGCGGCTCAGGTACCACTGCTGCATGGAGCAGGCATTCCTCCAGTCAATGCCATACCGGTCTGCTTTGTGACACGCTGCCTTCCATCCCTTCAGGCGTCTGTCATCGGTAGTCCAAAGTGAAGTCATCAGAAGATGATTGAATATTTTCCATCCAACGCAGTTGTTGAAAGAGGATTTTAAAATAGAACTGGCTGTATATTATTACAAGTGTTCTTCTGCAGTTTTGCAAGCCACGGGAACAAGGTATCTTACCTGCCATGCCTGCACTTGCAGATCTGTTGCAAGCTGGCTGGGTTTGTTTCATGTTTGCTTGATTTATTTTGTCTTTTAATCCAGATTGTTCTTCTATTGTTAAAGGCTCTTTGGTTCTGTGTTTACCTGCAGGCAGTGTTTGAATGGAGGAAAGTACAGCGGTGTAACCCTGTCTGTTCTTGTCTTTTGTGTGAAGCTCCTGATCTTCCTGCGAGCTCTGCAGCTGAGCCTCACCTCACTTCATCCAGGCAGCAGCACAGTGTGTAAGGACCAGATGCCCTGGGAGCATCGTGTGCCTGCGGCGTTTTGTAGCTCAGGACCTGTGCTGTGTCTCCAGGTGCTTCACTGTGTGTTTGGCAAAGTGATTTGTTATTTTTTTAATCCTTCCTTGAACTTCTGATTTCAGGTTGTGAACCTGCTCTTATTTTCATAGGAGTCTTCACATCTTTAGAGGCACGCGTTAAAGACGGAGGCAGATATGAAAACAGCTGTTTTATAACAGTGTGTATGCCACAGCTACAAAATATCATTCCCTTGCATGCCTTCACGCTCAGGTAGGGACCTGCAGCAGGGCCTGCTGTCAGCCCCAGTTCCTGCTGTGTCTGTGTGGATCTGTCCATCAGCTCCAGTTTGCAGCTGGTGAGCTGAGAATGGAGGCAAGACAAAGCTGATCAATAACAGAAGCACAGACCTGTTTGCAACCCATGGAGGTGAGCGGGTTCTGTGTGTGCTCCCTCCCCAGACCCAGTGTATCTGCGTAACCCATTGAATAAGGGAGTGAGTGGAGCTGGGCTGTGCTCCAGCCACAGTCCCCCAGTGTCCATTCACAGCACGGTGCTCTACTGCCAGGGAGATCTCAGTGGTTGGGATCCAGGGGCCTGCAGGTGGGGGCATGGAGTGTTCCTTCAGCATCCTATGCTTAGGAGATCAGCAGCTTTTAAGTAGTAATTGTAAAGGTGGACTCTGCCCGCTTCCCCAAGGGCTATCAGTATGTAATGTATTTTTGAGTGTCAACAAGGAAAAATATATTGACCTAAATGGTTTTTGCATGGTATCCTGAATGCTGTGGTGCATAAAGCTTTGCAGCCTCTGTGTCTCCTTCAGCAGTGGGCAGTGAGTGTCCAGATGAGGCCAAGAAGGGATGGGGAGAGGAGGCTGCACCGCTCCCTGGGCACTGGTCTGGGTTTTTGTTGGTTAGGGCCATTACCTCTTGTCCCATCACTCTTGTCTGGGAAAAGAGGCCGACCCACAGTGAAGCACGGGAAAGGAGGATCTGCTGCATTCATTGACGCATCTCCCTGAGCTTTTTCCCCATTGTGTTTGTGTGCTGAGTCTTTGTGCCTGGGAGAGAGGACAATCTCAAACTGAAACCCGAAAGCCCACGCTGAGCCTTTCCCATATGTGGCTGCAGGGATGGGCTCTGAGGTATGACGGTGTCACTTTGTTAAAAGACCACAGGAGCCCCTGTCCTGGCACTTTTCATACATTAGACCAAGGACTGTGTCCCATGTGCAAGACGGTGCTGCAGCCCTGCCACCCCGCAGGCTTTGTGCCCTTTTGGGGACCTGCTGTGACCAGCAGGAGAGCAGGGAGGGGACATGTTAACTCAAGAGCTGAGATAGTTTCACTTCCCTTTGCTTTAATGACACAATTTCTCACTTCTCTTCAGCAGAACAGCAGCCGGAAGGGAGCGTGTGTGACTGCAGAGGGGAGCTGGGGTCGTACCAGTGTGCATCGCTGGGTGATGTCATGGAGTGGCTCATCGGTGCCTCCTCCTTTGGGTGAATTCAGAGCTTCTGGTCCTGACAGGTTTAAACGTGTTGGGGTAGTGGCCCGGAGAGCTGAGATCCGTGTGTCCACATCACGCAGCCCTGTGAGGAAGCGTGGGCAGTGTGCGAGCAAACAGCAAACCGTGGGTGTAAGCAGCTCGCTCGCAGGGCCTGCGGCTCCTGCAGGGATCTGGGAGGAAGGGTCGGCAGTTCTCCCTTCTCGCTGCTCCCGCAGGTGCGTTGTGAGCAGAGCATCCACACCTCCAGCGCTCAGGTTTGCGGTGCTGAGCCGTCGCGCTGACCGCTGGGGGAGCGCGGGGGAAACGAGGTGGCTTCTGTGGCTCCCTGCTCCCTGGCCCGCTTCCTCCTTGCTTACGTTGGTGGAGGTGGGAGACGGAAGAGCGCAGACCACAGGGCTGGAGCCGGTCCAGGGATGGGTGCGGGAACCTGGGAAGTGGATGTGGCCGAGCCGCTGACCAGCACCCCTCTTCCCTTCCTGCCCACCCCACGCTTCCAGAAATGACCTTTCGCTTTCTACTAAGTCCTATTTCTGCCTTCCCTCTGTGCCCTGGGGGGCATGCTCACCCGTGGATTAAATGAGGGGTCCTGTTTCACAGTCACTCTGCATTGGAGGCCATGTCCTCAGCCAGACAGCCTCCGCTTCCCAGCCTGAAGGTTTTGTGCTTGCAGCTGCTCATGCTGGCGGCTCATCTGGTTCCCTTCAGGCTGCTGCTCGCTGTGCTAGGCTATTTCCTTCCACCTCCCTGAGGTGGCTGCAGCTGTCGGTGTGAGAACTGCTGAAGGCGAATGAGGCAGCGAGTGCCATGCTGTGCTCAGAGCAGTCTGTCCTGCGAAACAATACTCAGCATTACAGGCTTTTCCAGATCCCCTCTTTCCAAGGATGACACGTGGTGAGGATGCTGCGGGACCTCCCAGCCCTGAAGCCCCCCTGCCCCCCGCCAGCTTCTGCCCTTCTGCCACTCGGTGAGTGTCCTTGTGATGGGCTGGGGACCAGGAGGGGATCTGCTGCTGGTGCTGGTGACCTCAAGTAACACCCTGGGAATTTTGCCCCGCTGCGGAGTTTCTGACATCTGCTCTGGTTTGCCTGAACGCTGAGTGCTTCTCTCTTTTCCTTCTTGATTTTTAGACTTCAAACTTCCTTGAAAATGCAGGAAATGAAACCACAGGGCCTTTTTGTGAGTGATGTGGGAGCGCTGAATCTCCTTCCAGAGAAGAAATGAAATTCAGGGTAAAAGCAAAAAAGAAAAATCTCCCAGGCTGTGTGCGTTGGCTGCAGGAGCGTGGGGGCTGCTGCGAGCAGATGTCCAATGGGTCGGGGTCACCCAGACAACAACGTCTCTGGGAGGGGGTTTGAGGAGGCTCACAGTGGGAAGGGAGGGCAGGAGCTGTCCAGCACACCTTCATGTTGACTTCCACATCTGTTAGGAACTCTCT
Organism: Aquila spilogaster; assembly: GCA_024606505.1. Taxonomy (NCBI): domain Eukaryota; kingdom Metazoa; phylum Chordata; class Aves; order Accipitriformes; family Accipitridae; genus Aquila; species Aquila spilogaster. Next base: position 37,274,208 of record JANHGO010000002.1, on the reverse strand, counting down.
GCGTCGGGATGGCTCGGACCTGCACCCAAAATCCTGAGCAGCCACAGAGGTTCCTGAGCATCCCAATCTCACCTGGGCACCGCAGCAGGCTGTGTGCTGCCGTCCCGAGGCACGGCCCCGGCATATGGGGACAGTGTCAGCCTGGGCTCGGGGTGCCGAGAAGGACATCGGCCCCTTTCTTCTTCTTCTTCTTCTTCCCCTGCAGGAAACGCGCTGAGGTTGAACCCAACCGCAGTGTGCAGCCCCAGGCTGGTCCCGCTGAGCCCTGGGGCCCTGCCCGCAGCCCCCACCCCGCGGTTCCTCCTTGCAGCCGGGGCTGCCCGCGGGTGCACGACCTGGGGTGTGAACGCCTCGCCGCGCTCTCTGCCTCCATGTGACTGCAGTTTCCGTTCGCTCCTTCCGCAAAGCCCATCTTAGCGCTCGGCAGAAAGAGGGTGGGAGAACACCTCGGTGGTTCGCATCCGGCCCCGGCCCCACGGAACCCCCCCAGTGCAGCGGAGGGGCCGCGGGCCGCAGGATGAACTGCTGCAGGCCCCGCGCGCTGCCACGGGTGGTGAGTACCTGCCCCCCAAAAACGTGGGAGGATGGAGAGGGGAGGCCAAAGCCGGGCAGCAACAAGGCAGTGGTGGAGGGAAAGCAAAGGGGTTCGGGTGCCGCTGCCACACTGGAGCCAAAGCCCTTGGGTTTTCTGGGGAGCGTTGCTGCAGTGGGGACACCACCTCATGCCTTGGCATGGAGATTGAAGGCTCAGAGGGGTGCTAGCTTTCACCTAGAGAAAGGGGGCTTCCTCCGGTGCCCTCTGGATTTAGTATCGGCTTCCCTCTTTTGGCTGTTCCAAGGACAGAAACAACCCGGGAGGCATCCTCAGCTTACCCCCAGGCATGAGGCTCTGGCTCCCCAGCTGCTAAAAATAACCTCCGATCGCTTCTTCAAGCACCAGCAGCTATGAGAAGGCCGAGTCCTCGGTGAGCTCATTTGCCTGAGCCTCAGCTTTCTCCCCAGATGCAAATGCCAGCAGCTCCTGTCCCACAAAATAAGCAACGGGGGCCCTTGTGCTGAAAAGCAGCACTTCCCCGGATAGTGCTGAGGGTGGTGTGCTGGCACTGGGGAGGAGGCTACGAGCTGCAGTCAGGCTGGCTGTGGTTGGGTGATATCTGCCCTTTAGTGTGGTGTTCTGTGTGCGCTGCCCTGTCCCTTGCTTTCTCCTGCCCCATGGGGGTCCCTGTGCTGTGGGCGTTAGCTGGGCAGCTTGTGGTGGCCGAGTTCTGAGGGCAGGAAGGTGTGCAAGAGTGACCGCTGCTGTCCTGGGTGCCATGGGGATGCTGCTGGGCTGAGCGTGCTGCAGCTCCTGACTTCTCTGTCCCCACAGGAGAGCTGCTGCTGAGATGGAGGCCCCGCTGCCTGTTCTCTCCCTGCTCCTGGTCCTTCTGGCATTAGGATGGGGAGATGGGGCAGACGCAGCGTGGGCCATGTCTCCTGGTGGTTGCGAGCATGTAAGTCCTCTCTCTTGCAAACCCTTGCCTTTCCAATTTCTTGGTTCTGCCCTATAAGCCCTGGGCACCTCAACTTCTCCAGGCCTTCCCCTCCCAGCTGCTGGCCTAGCGCTGGAGCTAAGGTTTGGAGTGGCACAGTGAGGCTTTACCTGAGGAACCACCTCCATCCCCACTTTGCTTCTCAGACTTATCACCTCCCCCATCTCTTGCTTCACAGTGAGTTGTCACATGTCCCCTTCTCGCTGTAGATGCAAAGCACCGCAGACTGCAGGAGAAAATGGTTGAGCTCTGTCCCTGGAAATCTGCAAGGTGACACTGAAGAGCTGTTGCTGGATGACAACACTATCCGGGTGCTGCGCCGTGCCTCTCTGCTCTCATACCACCAGCTGAAGCATCTCAGCCTGACCAAGAACCGGATGGAGCTCATAGAGCCTGGTGCATTCCTGGGCAGCCAGGGCCTCCATGCGCTCTCCTTGGCAGACAACCTCCTCTTCACCAACTACTCGCTGACAGCAGCTGCTCTTTCTGCTTTGCCAGCCTTGAGGATGCTGGATCTAGCTGGAAACCAGCTCACTGAGGACATGGTATCTGTTTTGCTCAGCAACCTGTCTTCCTTGGAGTCCTTGTCCGTGGCCAGGAATGTTATCATGAGACTGGACTCATCTGTCTTCACCAACTTGACACAGCTCTTGGAGCTGAACCTGGAGAGGAACTACATCTTTGAGATTGACCAAGCTTTTGAAGGGCTGCAGAGGCTGCAGAAGCTCAACATAGCTTACAACTACATGACGTGCATCGTGGACTTCGACCTGACCCAGCTCCAGGTGCTCAATGTCAGCTACAATATCATCGAGTGGTTTCTGGCCCTGGAAAGCGATGACCTCTTTGAGCTGGAGGTGCTGGACCTGTCCCACAACCAGCTCCTTTTTTTCCCTGTGCTGCCCAGGCAGAGCAAGCTGCACTCCTTGCTGCTGAAGGACAACGAGATGAGCTTTTACCAGCTTCTCCCCAACGGCACATCCCTGGAGAATGTCACCGTGCAGTTCCTGCTCATCGATGGCAACTCCACCAACATCACGACGGTCAAACTGTGGGACGAGGTCTGCTACAGCAACCTCTCCTCCCTGCGCCTCCTGGACATGAGCCAGAACCAGTTCTGGTACCTGCCGGAGGGCTTCCTGGCCAAGATGCCCGCCTTGACCCACCTGAAGCTCAACCAGAACTGCCTGGAGACCTTCCACCTGTCGGAGCGGGACCCCTTGGCCATGCTGACGGAGCTGGACCTCAGCCAGAACCTGCTGATGGAGCTGTGGGAGGATGCGGGCGCCGGGCCTGCTCTGCCCAGCCTGCAGCTCTTCAACCTCAGCACCAACATGCTGCAGGCGCTTCCTGCTGGTGTATTCACCCACACAAAACAGATCACTACAGTTGACCTCAGCCACAACCGCCTCGACCTGTGTCCTCGGCCGGCTGTTGTGAGCCGGAGTGCTCCCTGCGTGGACATCAGGGGCCTTGCCACCCTGACCCACCTCTCCTTGGCCGGCTGTGGTCTGCGGGACCTGGGCGGTCACCCCTTCCAAGGGACGGCCCTGACGCATCTGGACCTCTCCGACAACCGAGAGGCTCTGTCTGGGGACCTGGGGTGGCTGCAGGACCTGGCTGCGACGCTGCAGGTGCTGTCCCTCCACAACACCAACCTCTCCTCCGCCGCGGTGGACTTCTCAGCCTTCCAGAGCCTGCAGGGCCTGGACCTGTCGGGGAACACCCTGACCGCCCTCCCCGCCTCTCTGGGCGCACTGAAGCTGCGCAGCCTCGACCTGCGGGACAACTGCCTGGCGGCTCTGCCCACGGACGTGGCGTGGAGGCCTCTGGGGAGGAGCCTGCAGGAGCTCTACCTCAGCCGTAACCCCTACAACTGCTGCACGCTGGGCTGGTGGGAGGCCCTGCAGCGCGTGGAGCGGCTGCGCGTCCCCGACGGGCGCGAGGTGACGTGTAACTACGACTCGCAGCGGCTGAGCGCTTGGGCGCTGCCTGAGCCCGTCCTGCGGGACTGCCGCTGGCGGACGGCCGACATGGCCCTGCTCTACCTGGTGCTCGCCCTGCCCACCTGCCTGACGCTGCTGGTGGCCTTCACTGTGGTCTTCCTCATGCTCAAGCCAAAGCTGCTGAAAATGGTGAAGAGGCGGTGCGGGGTGTCCAGCCCGTACTGATGGCTGAGGAGGAGGAAGGGCCCTCTTGGCAGTGAAGGTGAGCAGGCGGGTGGGGGATTGAGAACTTGCACCCATCTGGTGGCCCAGAAGTGGCGTTTTGGGCTGCCGGGGTGCTTGCTTTTATTTATTCACACCGCTGCGGTCACCCTCTGTGTGAGACCACAGGGACGTGCCTGGAGGCCGACACAAAACTGGCACTTGCACGGTGAACTTCATGGTGAATGTTTCACATCCGCATGTTTTGGAGGGCAAGGGTTGCAATCTGCGTGTGGAAAGGTAAAATACTGAGGAATGGCAGCTCTGTCTGTCTGGATCTGCCGGTGAAACTTCAGCCTTAAGGTAAACCACTAAGAACACAAGGACTGGAACAGTGACCGTTCCCCCAGCAGCACGGTCCCTGTCCCACGCTGCACTGGTGGTGGCACCACTGCTGGCAGTGCCCGCTGTGCCAGTGAGACAAGAACCTCAGACCTCAGTGATGTACAATATTGGCCGAAAGACACAAGAATAAATTATATTTCTGGTAATGTTGTTACCATCTGTTTCTCTCTCCTGGTTGTGCCCTGCGATCAATGGGGCAAGCTCTGAGCGTGGAGCTACGGGAGGGAGTGTGGCAAGAGCAGAGCCAGGCACAGCACTGGGAAGATTTGGAGAAGGCCGTCACATCCACATGACTGCTTTTTGGCCCTGTTTCAGACAGAAATAGCCGAAAGCAGGTCAGGTGCCAGCTGGGGGATCCCTCAGCCTATTTTAGCTGCTCTTCTGCTCATGAGCAGCTCACTCAAGGGACAGTGGGGACCTGCAATGACAGCCTTGGGATATCCTCCAGCAGCTCCCGCTGGTACCAGGCACTGCAGCCGTCTTTTGGCATCTCTCTGCCAGCTCTGTCCTTGATATGTGGATGCAGATGTGCACAGTCCTCACTTGTATTCTTGCAGCCAGGTGAGGCTGTCGTGGTCTGGATAGGTGGGCAAGCAGGACGTAAGATCGCTGGGATGAGCAGGCACAGAGGGTAGCTGAGACTTGGCAATATTCACGTAAAAAGCCACTGCAAAAATCTGGTTTTAACAAATCAGCATCCTCAGGCAGTGGGAGATGCCAGCATTGCTCAAGGTGCAAAACATGGAGGGTAAGAACATGGGCTGTGGAGCTTTAATAAATGAGTACATTGCAGGAAGCGTGTGCAGTAAAAGAGATAATGAAACACAGAGATTTGATGACAAGTAAACTCAAAACCCATTTCACAAACAAGTAGAGCAAACAGGAGTGTTGAACGCTCTGGCTTTGCCACTGAAGTACCAGGAGCTGTGCTGGAGGGACGTCCTGGACAAGGCAGCAGATGGAGAATGAAGGCTAACGGTGGAGTATGGAGCCAGGAGGAGGTTTGTGTGATGCCTGGGGAAACACAACTGCACCTGGGAGCAATGGGAACTGCAGACTGATGAGGCAGGGGTGGAAAAGTGTTTTACTCTGAAACCACTCCTAGGCTTTGTGACTTTCTACTGTTCTCTCTCTCTATATGTATTTTCAAATAATGTAAGCACATTTTCCCAGAGCTGAGTACTGAGGGAGCACCATCCCTGGCACTGTAAGGAAGGAAAATGTCTCCTTTCGTCACTTGAAAATCACTGCATCTCCACAGTACTTTCAAGACCAACTTGTTCCTTAAATATTCAACTTTTTCAAATGAAGGATTTAATTTGTGCAACCTGGAACCACAAATGTAACCTCTGCTTAGGGAATGTGAGAGTAAGATTCTCATTGAAACACTGATTTATCCAGCAAATAGCTGAACGTATATTGAGCATACTAACAAACAGTAATAAATGCCATAGGCATACAATAAAATGTAATATCTCTTTCAAGATATAAATATTTAACATTTCACTTTCAGATGAAGCTGAACAGAAATCACAGGAAAACATGGTGAGGGTTTCAGCCAGAGCTGACTGAAATGTAAACAAGTGGAAGATAAATAACGTACAATTATTTTGGGCACTCCTACATAGGGAAGGAGTAAAAACAGCCACCAAGTTCAGCTGTCTCATTTCAGCTTCTCAGTTCAACTTCTAAATGTATACAGACCTGAAACGGCCATAATATCTTAGGCCTCAGATTGTCTGTGGCCAATGTAAAGTGCATCAGCCGCACAAACAGAAGATGCTGCATTAGAGGAAGCAGGATGACACTGTTCTCTCTGCTAGGGATACGGGGTCTGTCTCTGCCCATCCGGGTCTTCTTGGTCTGGAATCAGACTTCTTCACATGACTCCACATCCCAGCCACAGGACTCCAGCTGCTCATCCTGTGGAAACTCTACCTCAATATCGTAGATAAAGTCTGGGTCGTCCTTCTTCTTCCTGTTCTTTTCGAAGAGCTCGTCCATGATGCTCTTCCTTTTGGCTAGCTCCTTGTCATCCAGTTTGTTCATGTCCTCCTCAGGGTCAATGGTCTCTTCCCGCTGAACCTTTTCCAGGCTCTCAGCCAGACTCTCTCCCCCCAGGTGCCCTTTCAGCAAACTGTGCAGCTTCCTCAGCTGACGCAGTGAGACTCCTTCCAGGTAAGCTTTGTGCCGAGGGTTATTCTTCAGCTGCTCAGCAGCAATGCTGCAATCTAAAGACAAAACCACCCCGAAGAATTACAGGGGCGAGCAAATCTCCTTCAGTGGAGATCGTCCTCTCCCAAATCCTCACAGGTGAGGCCTCCAGTTTTAGCAGCACCGCTGCTCAGATTAAGATGCTGCCCTGGGCTCCTCAAGGAGACAGTGTTACCCCAAAGCCGCCCACTGCGTGCTCCCCACTCGCTGGTGCTGTGACCAGCTGCTCCTTTCCCCGTGCGTGGAGTGGAATTGAGGAATGCTGTATGGAAACAACGCACCTGAGAACTGGGAGAAATTTCTGACAGGCATGATGCGCCGGCGGGTCTTGTCCTTCTCCTTGTAGATCAGGATCACAGATGGAGGCTGAAAGCGAATGCCGCACTTCTCTGCGACGCAAGTCATTGCGGTTCTTGCTGCCGGCTGAAGCTTTTATCAGAAAAGTCCTCAGCAACTTCAGCACTCACTGAAGAACTGGAAAAAAGGGAAAGAAAGCACGAGTGTCTCTTGTTGGCCTCTCGTTGGGATTGGAGTGACCCACGTTCAGCAGAAATGCACAGCCAGGCTGCAGCTCTCCCAGACTTCACGGGAACTTGAGCGTTTCCCCACACGGTCTTTGAGCACCCTGGGGTGCAGCGTGACTCTCCATGCTGATTTACACCCTTGTCACCTCTCAGCTTTTAAATCTGGACTGTGTATCATACACAATTGACATTTTCGGTCTGCAGTCAAACAATACCTAGAAGATACTTCACATGACAAGGGAGAAGCCTGCACATGTACCTTACCAAACACTGCCATTCCCTTCTTTAAAACAAAAAGACCCAAATAACTCTGTAAGAGGAAGAGCAGCAAGTTGTTTTTTGTGAGCCTTCTTCTGAGTTCAGTGTGAGCTCTGGATAGCAGCATATCTGTGACCAAGCATGGATGGGATAAGGAGAGAGAAGTGATTCAGAAATAAATGGGTCAGGTCAGAAAGTTCACCCTTAAACACCCTTCGTGCCCCACACCGAAGCACAGTTGGCATTGGCACCCCTTTTTTCTACCCCATCCCATTCGGGAACCCCTCGGTGCCACTGCATTGTCGGCTGTGACCCCGTTTGCGTCAGATGGAAATGAATGACATGGATGGAAAATGACAGGGATGGGAAGGCCCCGGGACGCTGCCCTGCGGCCCAGCTCGGCGCGCAGCCCCCGCCACAGCGTCACCTCCTTCAGGCTGTAGTGCCCGGCCTGCGTCCTCTCTGACCGCTGTGCCGCCTGCAGGAAAGCAAAAGGGACTGCCGAGCGGGGGGAAGGGGAATGCCCATCTCCGGGTACCTCGGCTGCTGGCAGAGCCTGCCGGGGGCACGAACGCAGCCGAGGTTCCTCAGGCCGCCGCTGAGCCTCCCTCGGCCCACACCTGCCGGGCAGGGCGGCCTCGGCCGTTGCCGTGGCAACCGAGGGGTCCTTCCGCCAAAGGCCTCCCCGGGCCGCCCGCTCTAAGTGCCTGACGGGCGCGTCGCAAAATGGCCGCCCGCCGCCTCCGTGCGGATCGGGCAGTCCTGCGGGCAGCCCCGGCCCTGAGGCGGCGGGGCCACGCGGGGCGAGATGGCGGCGAGGCGGTGGCGGCCGGGGTTGGCTGTGCTGCTCTGTGCCCTCCGTAAGTGCCCGGCGTAGCGCCCGGCCTGACCTGAGCAGTCGCGCTGTGCGCTCGGTGCCGGTGCTCACTCGTTCTGTGCCGTTTCAGACGTGCAGGCCGCCTGCCGCCGGAACGCCGTCTCTCAGGAGCTGCTGAAGGAGGGCTTCCACAGGTGGGGCCGCCGGGCGGGGCTCGGTGCTGCGGCTCAGTGGCACAGTGGTGCGGGTTGGTGACCCTCCGGCCCCCATCCCTGCCGTGTGCTGCCTGCCGCCGCCGTACCAGGCCGCCCAGGGCCCCTCCCCGTCGGGCTCCTCCAGGGATGGGGCACCCACACGGCCCCGTGCAGTTAGGGCAGTTTGCCTCTATCGTTTCTCGCGCGTTTGTGGTCTATAGCTTCCGCGTGGGCTGCGGTGACACTGCTCTTTTTGAAGTATTTGTTGAGCAGCTGGCGAAGCCGAGCTTTGTTTTGCTCTTGGCTGGGGATGGCCCGCGTTGCTGTGCTCTCAGCTTACAGCGCATTACACCTGAGCTCTGCGCCCATCTCTGAGCGTTTGGCAGCGTGGGGATGTCATGGGGAGTTCTGTGCCCTCTTTCTTAACGCAGGTTTCAGCGTTGTGCCCCTGTGGTTTGCTTTCAGGGAGCTGCTGGTGAAGGTGGAGCTGGATGGAGCGGGGCAGTGGGCAGCGGGATGCACGGTGGCTGCTAGAGCTCACCTGCCACCGGGCATCTACGTGGATCCCTATGAGCTGGCGTCGCTGCAGCAGCGCAACATAACAAAGGTAAAGCTAAAGCTGTAATCAGTGTTCATCAGGGGGCTGCAAGAACCAAAGTGGTTCATTCCCTTTCCTGAAAGATACAGCACAGTATCACATTCACAGCTTCACATTGTGTCTCTCAGCCTTAGTAGCAGTGCTGATGCAGGGTGTGTTTTGTCATAGGTTGCTGGTGTTTCTGTATGTAGGTGTGCTTACCAGCAAGCTGCTGCAGTGCTGCTCAGCACTGGATAAGTGACTGTGGTAAAAGCTAATCAGGCTGAAAAGAAGGAAGGTTAACCCCCGACAAAAGAGGAGTGTGTGGGAACAGAGTGTGTGTGCTACCGGTCTGTTCAGTCTTCCTCCCAAGGGTTTGTATCAAGGAGCAAAACAGTGGCTTTCCCAGCATGCCTTAAGTGATGTGCTGTGGATTTGGACTGAGGACAGCTCCTGTTTTGTCACAGCTTCCTGACTAAGGCTTGAGAGATTCACGCCCAGCTCTTGGCCCAGTGCAGACTGCTTGAACTGCTGGTCCTCAGTTCTCCCATTTTAAATGGGGGCTATCCAGTTTTCTCTCTTCTGCGATTTGTCTCATTAGATTGTGCACGTGTGATAAGAAACAACCCTAAAACTATGCACAGGCATACTCACTGGGGCTCCATTCTTAGCAGGACGCTTTTGTAATGTAAAGCAGTTTATACCAAACACTAGTTCAAACTTACTTGCAACATAACTTTGGACTGGGCTTCAGCTCGCTTTATTTTAGATGCTTGTCTTCTAGGCATATACTCAGTGCAGTTTGTTTACAACCAGCTAGAAAGACAGCCACCTCTAGAGCATACTTTGTCCTGTCCTGAATCTGATGTCTTGGGTGACCACAAGTACTTGATGTCTTTACTCATTAGAGAGGTTAGTGTGACTGAGCTTTTCAGGTGTCTGCTGTGGAGGTCTAAAGTAAGCTCACGTGAAACCCTCCCTGTACACACAGAATAAACTCCAAGTAGACTTTCCCTGGTACTCTGAAGGGCAGTGTGTCAATGCAGGTGTTGCAGTTGTCCCTTCTGATGCTGCAGTAGGTTACAGCAGCAGACTGCGACCTCCTTAATCCCAGGCTCCTACACAAAACGTTCATACATTTTTTTCCGTATCCCTCTCCAGTGTTGATTCCAATAGCAGGCATATCTGTATCTTTATTTCCTTGCAGGCGGTGCTAATTCCTGATGCTGTTGATGTGGAGGCTCCTGAGTACTCAGCTACAGACCTCACTGCTGTGCTGTACCTGCAGCCCGACCCTCACTGTTCACACTGTTTCAGAGCAGCATTGCCTGTGCATGGGCGGTATCACCGGCCAGCAGGAAACAGTGAGGATGCATCGGTTGCTCTGAAGAGTGCAGAAATACTGCTCTGCTGCTGTGACGGTGAGTTTCTGGTTTGTTAGGTACTTAGTCCAATGCTTAATCAGAGTATTCTAGTGGTTTCCAAGCCTTTCTTCTTGCATTTGAATGGGGCAGAAAAGGGAGAAAGCACATTTCCTGATGGTTGTAGTTCCCAAATTCTTCTGAAGCAAGAACCCGGTATCCACTGACAATGAGTGTTTTAAGTTAAATTTGTATTTTCTGTCATGAAATCGTTCTTGCTATCTCCCGAGTCAAATGTGCTAGTGAATTTCAGCTTCTTAATCTTCATTTGGGTGTTATTTGAGCAGTGATTTTATGGGATAAATCTAAGGGCAGGAAAGACTGCTTGGTCAAAGAAAAGGAGCTTGAAATCCTTCCTTTTTTTTTTTCCATATGTAATACTGATGAACAGGAAAACATTTATTATTGATATGAAAGCACTTAAGGTATTGTAGGGAAATTGTTGTATGTGACAACAGGAGGTCAACAGGAAGGCATGGAAGAATGACTTCTGTGGTTTTGAGGAATCTGCATGGCTAGAGTTGAGGGATCTGCAGACCAGTGATGGATTCTTTGCCCTGTTAAGGACAGAGAGACCATGGGTGAGATTCATCCTTAGTTATCTACTGTACCTGTCTTCCATAGAGCGCCTGTCACCAGAGTGCTGGCAGCCTGCTGAAGTGGAGGCTCCCTGTTCAGGGAATAAGGACCACCTCTGTCAGTGGTACAGCCCAAGGCACCAACCTGTGAGTTCCTATTTCTGAAGGAAATTCTTGCTTCTTGCATAACAGTTGCCGCCTTTTTCTGTGATGAGCAGCTTCCAGAGCACAGGACCTAACTGACAAAAGCCTCATTGTGTTAGTTCTTATAGAGGCTCCCTTCTTCCTCTCTGACCTGCTTTTGATGGGTGTCATCCTGTGCTGTTCTGTGCCCTTGGTTGTGGCTCACCTTTTCTTTTGTTTTCTCCTCCCCTAAATAGTTGAGTTGGAATCCTAGAATTCACAGTGCTATAATTGGCACCAGTTGAATTAAGAAAGGCCTCTTCAGCTCAGGTTTTTTTCAGATGAGTAGCAAAGTGGGAGAACTCTGCAGTCTAATGGGGGGGGGGAAGGAGATTGAAGACCAAAATTTGAAGGAATAACTGCTCAAAAAAGGCCACTGCTGTTTGCCATCAGAGTGGCTAGGTGTCTAGGTGAACCAAGGTCAGTTAGATTTTTAGTATGGCCAGCAACTGCCTTTGAAACTTGACAAATTTGTGGTAGTATAGAGATTCAGAAATAAGACTAATTTGTTTCATAACAAATGTGTTGTTTCTGTAGCGTGTGTGCCTTCCTATATGTAGGATACCTTCTGAATACGTACAGCTCTCATCCAGAAATGTTCTGCAGCTTTCTGCGTCACGGAGGAGCCACATAGTTGCTTACCTCAGAGAAAAGTGGCTTTGTACAAGAGCAACTGGCTCTCTGTAAGGGCAGTAAATTGAGAGGCTGCGTCCCATCTCCGCTTTCTTCTGGGATTCAAAATCAAGCCATAGCAAAGGGCTAGCGAAATAGCAGTCGAGTTACTGATCCCCTCAGTTGCAGTTTTAAACAACAACAACCAAAAAAAAGCTGGTTAAATGTGTATAACCAATTTCCTTTTCCTTGTAGGAGGGTGAAGAATTGATTCTGCAGGTGCCGGTGGGGCTCACACAACACAGCTTCTTGGTGTGTGTTGTGACTCTTCTTGCCACCGTGCTCTGTTCCAGCCTGATTCTTGCTGCCGTATGCAAGTACGGAGACTTCTCTCTGGTGACCTGCTTGGAATAAAGAAGTGCAAAATGACTGAGCTCCATCCAGCAAAACTAACTGCTGTTATTTACATCTTGGTAGTACGTGAGGGTGCCCTGAAGGACTGTCATTCTCTTGTACAAAGGCAGCAGCAGTCAGGAGCAGAGTCTGCCTCCCATTCCCTACCCAGGCTGCATCCTGCTTTGGCTGCAGCGCTTCTCCTTGCAGAGGTGTTTGTACTTCTTGAATTTAAATGAACTGACTTGAGAAGTGGGTGTTAAGGGTATGGAAAACATCAAAGTCCTTCAAGTTCCTGAATCTGAAGCTTGTTTACACGGTCCAGATGGGTTGTGCATGGATTTGGGAAGAGGCATTCTTTGCTCACTGGTCACAGTAGAAGGCTTAAAAAACAGTCTGTGCAGTTCTAGTAACTGGGAGGGATTAGCTGCTCTTGCTCAAATCCTTCAGTTCAAAGAACTTAGAAAATCTGAAGGGAATTTCACCTGGTATCTGAAGCTGAAATAGCCTTTGGAAGAGGAGAGCTGGTGAAAAGATACAAACTGGAAGCAAATATTTAGAAGACTTGAATTCAGCCATCAGAACAGTTGATAAATACAAGGAAATGGAGAGGAGATTACTTCATGGAAAAACTGAGTTGCTCCAGATTAACAGAACTCGGTTGCTGTTTTCAACCGTCAATAGGTGGCATTGTGACCTTACAGTAGCTCAGGGACAGCTAATGGAGAAAACTTCGTTCCTTATAAGCTCAGAGTTAAGAGCAGGTGATTTTCTGGGTGTGTGTGAGGGGGATTAGTGAACGTTCTGGCTTTCAAATTCTGTCTTCCTTTCTGTGCAGCCGGGGCTGTTTCCCAGCAGAATCAGCCTTTCATCACTGTCCAGCTGTAGCTTCAGGATCCCCTGGGCATCCTTCCTCTGCTACTGCTGGAATTCAATAGAGAGCTCATCTTGTGACTTTGCCCGCGACAGGTTGGCAAGTGCTCTGACACTGGGCTCTTGTTTTCCCCTGGCTGTGCTGAATGACGGTGGCTGCGCCAGTACTTCATCCACTACCTCAGAGGCGTCACGCTCTGCATCTGTGTGGGGGAAGGGAGAAATTAAAGGGAACAATTGCAGAGAGCTTTGGTGGCTCTTTAACCGTATCAGTGCCGCAGGGCTGAGAAGAGGCGCCGTGCGTAGGTACTGCAACGCTCATCTCTCCGGGGCACTTTTAACTCGCAGAGTCGGGTTTGTCCCCGTGCTGGTACGTAGTTCTGTGTAGCAGTCTGACTGATGGAATGGCAGCGTTAGCAGGTTGCTGCTCAGCTCGGCTGAGGGCTTTGGCTCCCGAATGCTCAGGATTTCATCAGCATCAGATAATAGCAGTTGAAAAGCACAGGCTAGCTAAAGCTGCAGGAGGGGCTTAGCGCTGTCAGCGCTGAGCACAGTGACTTCAGAACAGGTTCAAGTGCAGCTGCTGGAAGGGGGAGGGGGAGGTCTTCAGTGCCCTTTTGCGTGGCACCTGGTTTATTAAGTTTATCTGCTGAAAGTTCGTTAAGGTCCTACTGATGAGGTTCGTCAGATGACCTGGGGTATTTCTTTTAGTGTAAAATACTGCAAAACTCAGTGAATGTTTTCGCTGTGGCAAATAGCAAGTACAGAAGCAGAGAAGGTCGCTGCCAGTCCTGCAGGGATGGCTTGCAGGCACTGTCCCGGTGGGAGCATTCTGTTGGCTGTGGAGATAGGAGCGAGGTGATGGTCGAGCGAGAGAACGTAGATAGGGGGTTGGGTACAGCTTATCCATCGTTCATAGGTGCAAGGACCGAATTAAGGGGGTTACAGCGATGAAAGGGGAATGTTGGAGGCTGCGTTGGGAGTTGAAGCTTTCCCAGTCGCAAATGAACGCGTGCAACAAGGAAGCGCTCCTGCTTTCCCGTGACAAGACGTGCCTGGGGAGACAAGGGATGGGGGAGGGCTGGAGCAGGAGCGGGTGCGTTAGCGGCTGCAGGCGGTAACGCTGCCGTGCGGGGAAGGAGAGCGCCGCTGATGGGAGCGTGAAGTTCGGTGCCGCTTTCCCGCCCGGGCGGCGCTGCGCTCCGCACCGCTCCGTTCCGCTCAGCGCGGCGCACCGCGTTTCCCGTCGGCCCCCGCGC
>JANHGO010000002.1:37193034-37260121 GCA_024606505.1 Aquila spilogaster | reverse complement strand
GCGGCTTTATCCGCCGCGGGGCCGGGGGGGGCGGAGGCGGCGGGGCTGGAAGTGTCTGGAAACGGCGGCGCGGGGGGGGGGGCGGTGGAGGAGGAGGGACGAGGGACGGGGGGAGGGACGCGGACGCGGAGGAGGAGGAGGAGGAGGGACGCGGAGGAGCTGGCCGGCTGGAAACTTCTGGTTATCTCCAGCACGGCTCGGCCGACCCTGGGGTCACCGGACACGTCTACCCCCCCCCCGGAGCCCGGTCGTGCCGCCCCGAGAGCTGCAGCCCGGCGGGGGTCGCGGGCGGCACCGGGGAAGAACGAACCCGGTTCGCTTTGCAGGAGCTCGGCGGGGCAGCGCTTAGCGCAGGCTCCGGGAACACGAGTAGGAAAGTAAATAATGTACAACGGGGAGCTGCTGTACTGCTCCGGCCGGTCCCTGCTGCAGCTCCAAGTCTGGTACCTCGGAGCCCGCATGTCGGGCAAGCGGTGGCCGTGGAGAATCCACAGCCATCCCACACGCTCGAGGGTCCCTTGGCGGGGGCACGATCGCCCCTTAACTCCTTCCGACTGCCCCGGCTAGCGAGCGAAAGCCCAGAGTTCCTCCCAAAAGCTCCTTGCCCAATGACTGGCAATTCGGGGTTAGAGTTGACAAGTAACAAAAATAACGTTTCTTCCCGAACAAGGGTGTGAGCAGGCACTGTTCTCCAGATTCAACTGGTTTGAACCTTCTCAGCTCTTTGCAAACACGTGTCTCAGTCCTCAGTTTCACCTAGAAATACATCGGAAGGCAAAAAATGTGTCTGTGAGCCTTAAAATCGTCTCTTTCTCCCTGGGTGCTGTATCAGCGTGTCATGCACTCAGTGTGTTTAGTTGGAGGTAACTGTGCTTCACAATTACACCACTCGTCATCTGACAGTCACACGAACGGCCACAGATGCCTGCTGATAGTTACTTTAAGTAGAAGAGTGAATGCACGGTGTCCCTCAAATGCAGACATTACCTGCTACAAAACTATTTGCTTCAAAGAATTCCAGGTATGCATTCCTCAGAGATAGATGCTCATTACCCAAGTATCTCTTACTTCAGAAAAACCTGCCTGTTCACACTCCTGGGGACAGTCAGGATCTCCTCGCACTTGGGGCAGGATCAAAGACCTCTCAATACAGCTTGACGCTGATAGCCATTCATCTTTTGACGGAACGGGTTTTGTTTATTACACCGACAAACCTAACAATTGCTCAAACTTTCTCCTCCATTCCTGCAGCTCTTCCATCCTGCACATCCCTCACCTTCAGAACCACACTGTGGTCCATCACAGACCCGGTTTTATCTGTCCTCATTGTGGCGTGCCTTTGACTCATAACTATTGTAAACGGATCATTTTTTTCCCATAGCATTTACTTTCAGATGTCTGTATCATCATCACCATTACTGACTTAACCTATTTCCTACAGCAACAAGTCACATACCTGGCACATCTCACAGTCAGTCCTGGACTGCGGTGCCTATCCCTGGACACATCTCCTCCCTCTGCTACCTCTCATGCTCTCTCAGTGACATAAGACCTCTGCTCAGCCACACTACTGTCAGCAGTTGCCTCAAAAGATGTAACAGCAGAGATTTATTCTGCTTCCAATCTGTAGAGATCTGCAGAGGAATTTCACTCTCTGTCTCGTAACAGAAAGGCATGCTTAGACCATATGTTCTCTGTAGCATATGCCAGAGTCTTTGCCAAATCAACAAAAGCAGCTGATTCAGACACAGGGGACACAGATGTTAAAAGGTCTTGCAGGAAAATTACTCCTGTAAGTTGAGGAAGTGATACAGATGGGGTTTGTAGCTGCAGCTGACAGCTAACCATATACGCAGCAGAGGTAATGAATAAGGTCAGCAAGTAGGTGAAAAAATAATAAAAGAAAAATTCAAAGGGGTAGCTAACAGGCTTAAATTAGATATTTTTGTGAGGGCACGCCCAGCTAAGAAACAGAGGGGATTATATTTCACAGAAATTAGCATGCGCTAGTGGTTCCGGATTCACTTGAGCTGTTGCAGGAAAGAAACCCGTGGCTGTACAATCATCCAGCTGGAGAGAAAGCAGTCTGGGCTGAGGAGGAAAAGCATTTTAGTGATTGAATTTAGTTGGCTAGACCTCATGCTTTTTCTGTTAATTGAATTGTCTTTCTTGACAAGTAGGTTTTAGCCTGGTTTCTTGTGAAGGTGAAAGGACTCCCAGCTAGGTGGGTTATGTGGGATGGCAGTACAGGGATTCACTTTTTGTTCTCTTGTACCATGCTGTCACTGGGCCATAACTGCAACCGTGAGGCAATGTGGCTTCTAGTTTATATTGTCATTAGCCATATTTCAGATCAGAATGATTTATGGAAATGTTCATGTAAGGAAGACTGCCAAGCAAAAATCTTGGGTTCAGGAAAATTTGTTATTAAGATAAGTAAATCTCTGTAGTGTCTGACTAATCTCAGATGAGACTCCAGGCTCAAGGTCTATATATTCCATTTCAGAATGGAAAACAATCAAGAAGCATTTGCTATTTTTTGTCTTCTTCATATAGGTGCAAACACAGCACTCCTGACTTCTCCAGGTGCCTATCTGCACAGTGCTTTGCACAGCCAGGAGTACCGGTCTAAGCATTTGCGCCAGGGTGTTCCAATACAACTAGAAACTGTGTAATTGTAGCCACCCAGAGTTAATAAATTCTACAGGGTCTTCACGTGTTTCTTTGTCTTGAAAATGGGCTGATTCTAGGTAAAGCAGCTAGAAAATTATTAGGCTTGTATGCACAACTGGATTTCCAAGGATTAACCCAGGACCCCAAATCAAAGCAAAGCGATTCCTTCCTCAAGCCATCAATTGCATCATTTCTCAATTTTGACCTTAGAAATGTGGAGAGAATTGGCCTCAGCTTCTGAGTTACACGATGGCCTGTGGTTACTTGCGTCTGTAGGTACGGCTACTTTCCAGAAACCTCAGGACAGCGTTAATACACTAGACAGAGTATGGACCACCCTGGGGAGTCACTGCAGGCTGCCGCATCTCCCTTGGTGGATGGATCAGGAAATGTCTGCAGGGGTGATCTGCTTCATCCACAGTTCACATCAGGTCTCTGGTTACAGATCTGTCCGAGATGGTCGAGTATGTTTGTGTGGCCTGTTCTGCTGCAAAGAGCTCCCTCTTAGAAGCCCTAGCTCAGGTTGTCTGAAGCAGCACTGTTGTAACAATAAAATTGTTATTCGCTGTATAAACAAGTAGATATCTCTGTTGTGTCAGGAAACAACGTGTCTTGCAGTGAGCTCTAATAGGCTTTCTGCCTCCTGAGTACCCGTGGCAATTTAGCAGGTCACTTGAACAGAAAAGGCACTGTTAATCAGTACTGTGAGTTAAAACATTTGTTCTGGATCAGGCATTGTAGAAAGCTGTTATTGATGAACCTGTGGGTAAGTGATGCATATGGCATGTGTCTAGTGCTGTATTTCTAAGCAGGCATCAGTCCAAGTTCTGTGCTGGATGCATTTAAGATTAGTCATATGAAAGCTCTGTTAATAAATGCAGCGAGCACACAGGCTTTCTCAATCTTCAGCTTCGAGAGACATGATGAATTTGACCAGCATGATTTCCATCACCTGGTGTTTCACCCAAATCCAGAGTATCAATACTAAATAGCTCAGAACTTCAATGGTTGCATTTTGAATATCCTGCTCCAGGTACACGAACCATTTCAGCTAAAAGCAAAAAGGTCTCAGCTAAGGATTCTCTGCTAACTGTAACCGGAGACATACAGATGTTTGGCTTCACAGTTTGTTCAGAATTGTGGACTTGTTTGCACCAACAGTACAAAAAAAGAGCCACTGATAGAATTGGGCCCCATATTTCAGAAAATTAAAGATACAAAGTGATTGATAATCTCGTACTAATCTGCCATTTATGCTACAGACCACTTTTGACTTGATTTTCAGTGTTTGTTTGCTACATAATTTAGTGTAACTGCCGATGAAGTAGATAGATAGCCATCCACAAATGGTCTGTACATCCACACTGCTGTACTGGTGCAGACATTGTATGGTTCATAGAGCTTGACCATGTCATCTGCTTATTGGAGTTACAGTAATAATATGCAAATTATTTGATAGATAAATATAGTTCCTATGAACTTTAATAGAAAATGCAAAACATTAATGAGAAAATAGAGTGATAAGTATACTGTCTGAATGGAGAAAAGCTTTTTAAATGTACCTGTTGCAATCACAGTGCAACTACACTAATCTGGGCGTTCACAAAGCACATACCCAGATTTCCAAATCTCAGATTTTTGGAACCTGAAGAAGACTCCAGAAGCTAATTCCAGTATAAACAATTTTTTTTTTCCTTTTGCCTTTTTATTTCCACCTGGAATGCAACCTGCCTTAAATCAGGAAGTGAATCTGGCTGTGAACACAGCGAAAACAGCTTTAATTTCTGTGATCTGTATGCGTAGAAAGCAAAATTCAATCCAGAACATAGACAACTTGGATTTTTAGAGCTCCTCATTTTCCTAATATGTTATGAATGGCATATATAAGCTAAATTAATACTTACAAAATAGGCGTTGTTAGTTGACCATTCCCTGTTCTTCCTGAGTCAGTCAGACAGAAGCCTAAGGATACAGCTCTTTGGTGTAAGAGCTGTCTGGGTCTAGCCAGGGAGGAGGATAACCTTGCCTTACTTCGTTAGAAATCAGGAGAATGACTCAGAGTCCATCTCAGCCGGCTT
The DNA here is from genome assembly GCA_024606505.1 of Aquila spilogaster. NCBI lineage: Eukaryota > Metazoa > Chordata > Aves > Accipitriformes > Accipitridae > Aquila > Aquila spilogaster. The sequence goes on along the minus strand of JANHGO010000002.1, from coordinate 37,255,370 downwards.
TTTTTATTGCTGCAGTGGTCATTACCCATTAGTATTTACAGGCCTCCACCTAGTGGATAAACTGCTCTTCTGTACTCCAGGCTGCAATGACCCAAATGTACCTTGGGACATCTGGGTTACTTTTTCAAGGTTTACTAGCAAATCTCGGTCCAAAAAAGAACAATTTCCAGAGCTGAGTGTGCCCAATAGCAGGCACGGTACAGAGGCTGGGAAAAACAACTGAAAAGGGAACTTGAAAACCCTCTTTCATGAGTAACCTGATCCTTTTATAAGCAATAGCAGAATATGGCACATGTGGAGGCAGAAGTATTTCTCCAGTTTCTGTGGGTACTGCAAGTGATTTAACGATATCGGTGCTCTGTCCCTAATCATCCATTCAAAATATTTTTATTCCCTTGAATTGAAGAAGCGGATGCACAGCTGATAGCATCTCTGTCTCTCTCCCTGGCACACTGGAGTCTCAAAGGAAGCAGCAGACTAAGAGGGAAGAGAAAAAAATGCACGTCCTTTAGTCTGTGCTCCTTCTGGCTCTCCTTCTTGGAGCAGCATCTGGCTGGGAATTCAGCTTTGGAAGTGCTAGCATTTCCTAGCCATACAAAGAGCTTTTTGGGTCCCTGCCAGGAATGCAAGCCCTCCACTTCTAGGAGTGTAGCTGGCTGCTCAAGGCTGGCTCACTGATAGGAGCAGTTGAGAAGAGTTGGAAGAAGCATCAGTTCCTCCCCCCTGCTTTCTCCTGGGAGCTGCTTCCAGCTGAGTTCTCACTCCAGGCCCCCACCAAAGCTACACTACGGCTGCACTGCCATTATTACTATTTACCTATGTAGGAAATCCATCATTCAGACGTCTGACAATTCTATCAGCAGGATGGGCAGATGTGAGGTGGAGAGCTTCTGGACAGCGTTACTAGTTGCATCAGCTATCTGATCAACGTAGACATTTACACATCTACTCAATGCTGCAAACAAGCGAGCAGGTAAAACTAAAACTCCTGGGTGGCACAGAATGTACATGTTATTTTAATGGAGAACATTACCTTGTCTCTGCTGAGCTTTGAACTGCCAAGAAGTCAGGACAAATCTTCACTTGCACAATAACCTTCAGAAGATGAAATTCTATAGAAAACCATGCTTATAGGTAGACTCGTGAAAAAGTGAGTTTTGTCATGGTGTATTTTAATACACATGTAATACATGTACTGTCTTTAGCAGTAAGGAAATCCAAGCAGAAAATCTTAGTCTGCATACTCCTGAAAAAACCAAAACAACATTCAGAGGAGGCATTTATAAAATTCTCCTGATCGGAGGAGTGAATCCTTCTCATTATAATCACTTTCCTCTAATTTCCTTGCTAATGGAGTTGGGTAAACATCCCACCTCTAGCAGGGGCTCCGACTCATGTTCACATGTGAATTTGGATAGGATGGCTCGGTGATTACCGCTTATACCTCTCAGCTTTGTCTCCTGCAGCAGTCTATCCCTGCAACAGGGACACAGAATGAAACATCTCCGCTACGCTGCAGTCCACAACCTGCAGATTAATTTGAACTGTTGCTAATTTCCTTCTTAAATTAGAACAGAGGACTGTAATCTGTAGCTCTTGATCACATATTATCTTCTTCTGCCATCCCTGCTCAAGGGTCAGTAATGCCTGACAGGGCAGAGAGGTAGGAAAGCTGCGACTCCACTTCTGCTCAACTGGCTGAGTCAGAACTGCATCTCCAGAGTTTCAGAGGAAGACTGAAACCTGGATAATGCATAAAACCTGTAGTTCATTGCAGCGGTAGGGGAATACTTTCCAAACTTAATCAATTTTCTGAAACAGAAGATCAGATGATGCTTATCTTAGTTGGCAGAACTGCTGTTATTATAAATGGTGATAACAATCTTCCCCCCCCCTCCCCCAAATTCTGGTCCGCAGTAGCTAAAAAGATTGTTCCCAATCTTTAGCTCATTTTAACCAGAACAAGGCTGTTTTCTTTCCCAGCGTTTATATTTCTAAATAGTCCAGGGCACTGGAAAACTAGATTTTTATTTCTAAGTGCATATTGCAAATTTTCTCATATCTTTCTATATTCTCATATTTTATTTTATTTTATTTTATTTTGGGCTGAACATCATCTATTCTGTATTCTTTTGTGGCTTAAATATCACCTCTATTAAAAAAATTACAGACGGTGCAAAACACAAAACCAGTGGATCTGATTTCCAGAGGGTTATGCTGGCATAGAAAGATCCTTGCTAAGCTTTAGGACAGCACAGCCCTCCTTTTGTTCCCTGGTGCTGGGAATGTGGCCTGGAAGTTAGCTGGAGAAGATCACTTCCAACCTTCAGCAAATCCTGAGGTGCCAAAATAGTCTGCCTTGGCAAGGTGAGCGAGCCAGAGAACAAGTCTGCTGCCCTGGTCTCTCCTTCCATCCCACAAAACCTTTTGAGCTTTCTTAATTGTTGGTGAACTTCATTGAGAAGGAAATCTTTACTTTTTTTGTCTTTGTGTAGAAAAATCAGAATATCATCCCAGAATAATCCCATGCTTAGGGCAGTCACTGGATTGTGATTCAAGTCTCTTGGCTCTTACCCAAATCAAAGACTTTAACCTTTATTTCTTACAGCCCAGTTGAATGAACTCTATACCACAAGATCATTGCATGTGCTTTTTCTGTCTTTTCTCGTCTGAAAATTGTACTATCAAAGCTTGTAGTCCTGACAAGTTTGGTTTCAAGGAGTCAGCAGGTTCTGATGAGAAAGCTGGTGGGTTTGGGGGGGGTTTTTTAATTCCTTAGACCCTTTTGAATAGCTTCTTTTTCATTTTCTTTTTTAGCCTGGTCCCAACAAAAAGATGTTTATGAAATTCTGCTGCCTGTCTGTCAGTCACTCCTTTGAATCCGTGGCCACTTTCACATAAATTTGAGCAGGAAGAACGGTTCAAAAGCAACTGCATCCCAATACACTCCATGGAAATCAACAGCTGGGCAGAGGGGAGAAACTCATGCGAACATCTCCTGCAAAGGAAAGATGAGTAGAAGCCAGCTGCTCAACAGCTGGCCGCTGGCTAATCAGCATGGGCATAGCCCCATCATGCAGTGTGGTATTTTTGCTCAGTGGACATGTTAACAGGAGCTTGGGAGAGGAAGAGAGACTAGAAATGACCAAATAATCCTTCTCATGATAAACTCAAGCACAGCCATATTTTTATGTTAATGGTGTTTGTAAAGGTTATCTCCTGTAAGAAGCTGAGTGTGCTCCATGTGTATGTGTTTGATGAGTTTCTTTTCAAGACATCAAAACATGGAAATATGTGCAAAAAGCTAGCTCCTTATCTGCATTTGTTGAGGTCCATCCTGAATTAGGTACAAATTTTTGCTCTTAAAATTATGTATTAAGCCTTTAGTCTCCACTCCTTTAATCAACAGGAGCAGAACCAAGTTCTGAGACTGAAGTTCTGCATGTTTCACCACACCTTTTAGCTCCACATCTTCACTGGGAGCAAGGCCAAGTCCGAACATCCAGGAAGAACTTGCAAGAGAGGGAACTGAGCACACGAAGTTTGTAGCAATATCAAGTAGGCAGCAAGACTCAGTAGAGTAATAAACAGTTTAAAAGATAGACTTGCATGACTGAGCCCTTGTACTGAATACACACTTAGCGTGGGATACTGTAAGCTAGTAGTGTCTAGACAAATATACTTTACATAGTTTTCTTTCTTCTCTAACATGAATGCAGCTAGAAGATTTCTATGGTGGGTTGACCCTGGCAATTGGCACCCGCTGTTCTTCAACGTGCAGCCTTTCGTTATATTTTCTCTCCCCCGTCCAGCTGAGGAGGGGAGTGATAGAACGGCTTTGGTGGGCATCTGGCATCCAGCCAGGGTCAACCCACCACAATTTCCAAAACCAAAATACATTAAGAGAATTTCAGGTTGCAGGTTTACACACTCGCTAGTCAAAGAATATCCAGGTGAATTTTGCACAGAATCCCTATCCTGTTTCTATAATACATAGTTGTCTGTGCACATGGTTCCTCTTTTTGCCTGTTCCAGGACTAAAGTCTCAGAAACAAAATCTTTGTTAAGAGTTTTTGATACAAGGTTGTACATTCATAGCACGGTGTATTCATGTGACAGGAAATTATGTTTTAACTACACAATCAATGAGAGTGTAAAAAAGACACAGGAACCTAGTATAATATTCTTGTTCATCATCATTTATCATAATTAAACAAAAATGTTGAGTGATTACAAAATATGCATAATGGACACAAATATATTTAAAAAAAATTAAGTCTTATGTCAGTAGTGTGGAATAACATCTCTTTTGGTTCTGAACAGGCAAATAAAGGCATATCTTGCACAGTTCTGCATGATGGTTTTGGTACAATGAACTCTTGAACTGCAAGAACCAAAGCCTGGGGTAACTGTGATAAGCAGATTTAAGAAAATCATTATGTAGTCCAGGTGGTGGGAAATTTTCAACAGATTGAAGTTACAGCAACTATGTGTTTTATAGTTTGATCTGGAAGAATAATGTAACAGCTGTCAGTACATCTGGCAAGAATTTGTTGAAACTTAAGTCCTGTAACTTCATGTTCAGTGAAGTCCTGAGTGAAAAAGAGTTATCGGAATTGGCTCCTCTGGTTAAGATTACCGGAGTTGCAGACAAACAAAAGGCACATTGGGACCTGGTCCATCTTCCATTCACCGCTCATCAAGCACATGTCTTCTGTTAAGATGTCCAGGGAATCATATTCTCTCGGATTATTTTTGCTCAGCTTACTGACAGAAATGAAGATGCTGTGAATATCCTAGCTTTGGAAAGCAGCTCCAGTTAAGACAGAGATACCGTCTTCAAAGTTTCTTTTTGTTAGCTTCAGGCAAGCAAAACTGCATCAGTCTGTTTGTGTATTTAGCTCACTGATTTTGTCAGATCACATTTTGCTCCTGTTAGCCCTGTGGGATCACATCCAATGTTTTTTCAGAGTTTAGACTATGATCAAATAGGAACAGTGTGACATAACAGCAGGTTTTATCTTATTTTAGGATACATGTGTGTTTTGTTGTTGCAAAATAAGAGTTGACAAATAGATGACAAATTCTGGATGGCATTTGAACTAAACTTTCATTAAGCTGGCAGCGTCTTTATGTTTATTTTTGGTGGAATGACCTTTTGATGTGTAAAGGCCCTAGATGCTTTCTGATTAAGTTATACTTCCACATGAGAAACACTTTCAGCTCAGAGGAATTATGTGGGAACAATTGATGAAGATATCTTCTGCTTTCTCACGGCCTCCTGCTCAAATTGTAAGATAAGTAGGGGGGACAACACATTTACCTGAAACATAAAGCTGAAATGTCATTTGCTTTTTCTTAGTTGCAGTTCCTAGTGCTGTTTATCATTACAACCAGATGTTTTAGAAGAGTTGATGGGGTCGATGAGCTACATGAAAAAACAGAACTGACTCTCCTGGTTTTGACCTGTAGGTAAGAGTTCTTCCTCTTAGAAAAAGGTAACAGATGTTAAAATAAAAGAACATTTCAGTGCAGCTAAAATAAATGAGCATTTAAATGCAGCAAACCGAGCCTTCTTTGTGTTTTCTCATTTTTTAAATTTTTAATAGTTTGACTATTCCTTTTCCATTTACTTATGCATTACTGTTAATTAGTTTACATTGCTCAGCTCCCGTCTTGACCTAGCTCTGGTCTCCTACCTGTCTGCTGTGAGGGTATGTCTCTATGTGTGTGCTTAGCAGCTGCAAAATTCAAGTAGCTCAGACTATTAGCCCTGTCTCCTTGCAAATGTCAACCTTTCCGCTAAGTCGGATAAAACATAAATACATTTCATTTAGATGAAGCATCATGGTTTTGGGGGAGAAATTAAAAATAAAAACACAAACCCAAGGTCAGGAGTGGAAAGCATATTCTCAGGACATGATTTACGTTCAGGCTCCTTTCCTGGTTATATTCCATAATTCTGTGCATATCTGGAGCTGCGGGAGCTGAGGAGCTGCGCGCTGGTCTGTAAGCTGTGGCACCGCGTCCTGCACGGTGACGAGAACAGCGAGGTGTGGCGCAGCTTGGCGGCCCGCTGCCTGGCGGAGGAGGCCCTGCGCACCGACATCCTCTGCAACGTGCCCACCTACAAGGGCAAGGTGAGCCCGGGACACCTCCCGCCAGCCCCTCGGGGACACCCCTCCCCAGCCCCTCAGCAGTCCCCCCCAGGTGCTCGGGGATAGCCCCCTAGCCGCTCGGCTCACCCACCGTTGGACAACCGGGGGGGGGGGGCTGAAAAACGTAACAGGATTTTATCTGCCCCCGCGCCTTCCTCCATCTCCCCTAGGTCCGTGCCTTCCACCACGCCTTCAGCACCAACGACTGCTCGCGGAACGTCTACATCAAGAAGAACGGCTTCACGCTGCACCGCAACCCCATCGCCCAGAGCACGGATGGGGCGCGGACCAAGATCGGCTTCAGCGAGGGCCGCCACGCCTGGGAGGTGTGGTGGGAGGGCCCGTTGGGCACCGTGGCCGTCATTGGCATTGCCACAAAGCGGGCAGCCATGCAGTGCCAGGGTTACGTGGCCCTGCTGGGGAGCGACGACCAGAGTTGGGGCTGGAACCTGGTGGACAATAACTTGCTGCATAATGGAGAGGTGAATGGCAGCTTCCCCCAGTGCAATAACGCTCCCAAATACCAGGTGAGTGGGGCTTGGTGCGGGCTGGAAGCTCTACCATGTCTGATGGCGACTGGCTGTCAATACCCTCTCTCACGTGTCCTGGCTGGCTGCTGAATTGGTCCTAAAGGCCCACTTAAGGGTCTTTTTGCCTTCCCTGCAGAAGACAAATGATTCCACCTTGTGAGGCCTTTCCCCCTTCGTTTCCAGTTTCCTCAGGCTACACCTGTGTGTGGTGTTCAGTGTACCAGACCCTCAGTTGTTTCTGCACTTTTATGTACAATATTGAGCACGAAGCATGTACCGTGGGTGTCTGTTTAGACACCATGTTGCTTTTTGAAATAAAAGCTGAAAAGACTGTTGTAGCCTTCTGAAGTAACGACTTGCCCCACAGCAAGGTGAACGTCTGTGGTATTTTACCCCTTTGTTGTACGGCAGTGTGAGCTGAGGTTAGTGCTTAGGTAAGAGTCTTCCTGCAAAAACCTGTAGCAGTGCTGAGTGCTGCCTGTTTGCTCGCTGGCAGCATTCCCGTAGGTGACATCCCTTGGCTGGGATGCTGGGATGTGATGTTCAGATAATTTCAGGTTATTAAAGAGCAAGTGCCATTCTGCTGTCTTGTCCCTATAGAGGTGTTTATCTTTGTTCTTCTGGCTGCTCTCACAACTACATTTTGACTGCTGGATTTCCTTGTGTTACAACTTAAGGTGTATGCATTATAATTTCCATCTCATATGCTGTGGCTTTGTATGAGTATTGGCTTATGTTTCAGTTCTGGGTGAAGATCTGTGTAGTAACTTGTATCTGGTATTCCTAAATTTCATGTGCAAACTCACCGCTGAGCACTCAGTTCTGTCTGAAGGTTATACCTGCCACTTTGGGGAATAATACCTAAAATCAGTGTAGTTAAAGAGATTCAAATCTCTTACCATTTGCATGTTCCCTAGCATGCAAATTGGGTTGGCACTTTCCAGACTTGACCCTTTGCGGTTGCTTTCTGCGGTCCTTGTCTAGGCCTTTCTGCAGCAACAGGGTGAGGAAAGGTTTTGAAGCCAAGAGTCCTGAGCTCATGTGGGGTCTCAAGGGTGAGCACAATTGCTGCTTTCTCTATAAAAATCAGAGCTCAAATTGGTCATCCTTTGGAGTATTTTGTGTTTATTAGGACATGTACAGTGATCTGCTCATAGAAAACATACTTAAAGGAAACACATGTGTTTATTAGTGTTGGCTAGAAGAAAAATGTGTTGGCTGGAAGAAATCCCCAGTATTGGGGCTGGCTGGTGAAAAATCAGAAGTTTGTGTGGCATCCTGCTGTGCTTGCTGCTGATGTCTGGGACTTCTATTTATGTCTAAAATAATGTGAACTAGATAAATGCAGGGAGCACCATGCATGCCTAGATCCAAGTCTCTTACTGTGTTAAGTGTTGGTTTCACTCGTGTGTGTGTGCGCGCACACACACAGACGCACACACACAGACGCACACACACAGACACTCTCTCTCTCTCTCTCTCTCTCTCTCTCTCTCTCTCTCTCGTGTTTTGCCTAGGCTTTGCACTGGAATTTCCTTCTGCCTTGGCAGGGGAATACCTCTGTCAGCAACAGCACCTGCATAGTAGTGTATCCTGGTATATTTTGTGGGTGGCACTTACCTTTCTAAAACAAGTTCATTGTCTTGAAATTGCTCTTACTGCTTAGCGACAGCAGCAGCTAAATACAGAGTTCTGGTAACTTGGAGGCCATTACAAAGTTTCCAAAACTCAGCAGTATTCTGAAGCACGTGGCATGTAGTACGCTCACTCTTGATGCTCTCGCAAGGCTCGTATGAGAAGGGTTATGTTTATTACTACGTAGGTGGTTAGATACAGGCTGCCTTCTGGAAATGGGCAGCCGAGGTACTCAGGATCCTAGTGCATTTGGGCGAAATTGAGAAATTTGAATCCTAAAAGTAATGCCATCATGAGAAACAGGAAAGCCTTGCTTTAAAATTACCTGCTACGTTATAGATGGGCTATGCTTTATTTTTGTGTCTCCATTTGAATATGCTGACTCTTTCTATGGTTTGTTTTGGTTTTTTTTTTTTTAATTCCCCCCTCCTGTCTCTGTTTACAGATAGGTGAAAGGATTCGAGTTATCCTGGACATGGAAGACAAAACATTAGCGTTTGAGAGGGGCTATGAGTTCTTGGGAGTTGCCTTCAGAGGACTGCCAAAAGTTTGCCTGTATCCAGCAGTGTCTGCTGTGTACGGTAACACAGAAGTGACTTTGGTCTACCTGGGAAAACCTCTGGATGGATGATGTGGATTGTTTCGTTGGGACATCGAGATGTGGATGATTGGGAGGAGAAATCTGCATGTTGGTTGGAGGGAAACGTGTATTAAAGGAAAAACAAAAAAGTGTGGGTGTGTGTCCAAGAACCGTCGAGGGAATCGCACGGAGTTTTGAAACGGAGGACCAGCCATACTTCAGGAATTGTGTTACATTTCCTCTTTCTACCAGGCCAGAAAAATCCTCAGGGTTGCAGTTGGTTGAGTGGGAAGCTGACACATGCATGTTGCAACAGATTTCATTGCTAAGATGGCAGTGTGTGACCTCAAATATTTGAGAAAGGATTTGATACAAAACTGCTTGAGGAAATTAACCTGAGATTTGTAAGTAGCGTGTTTTGTGAAAGACTCCCATTTTAAAACTGCTTGTTCCTTCCCTTCCCTCCTTTGGGCCAACGTGGGTACCGAAGGAGAACGAGTCTGGTTGGGTTTTATTTACAGTTTTTAACATACTGAGAAGCGTGGTCTGTCTGGACTGCCCTTCTCTAGTATAACGATACAAAATGCGTGCAGCTATTTTTAAGTGTATTTTAAGGGTTGTATATATAGAACACGTTGAAAAGAACAGTTAAAAGAAAGGGTTTGCTTTATTCTAACTGGGACATAATTTCTTAAAGGGAAAAAAAAAACCCCCCACTACCTGGCATCAGAAAATATACCTTGGACAGGCATATAACATTCATGTAAGTGTACTTCTTCTGTTGTATTGTAAAGCATTTTGGGATGCTCTTGTGGAGTACGGTGCTACATTGGGTCATTTTCTGTGAAAGTTTCCATAGCTTTAGCAACAGTTTTGTTCTCTGTAGGAAACATAAAATGTTTTCCCCACGAGTTTCTTTTCAGCAAAATTTGTGGTTCCCTTTAGGGAAGGAAGGCACAACATAGCAGTGAGCTTGTCTTCCTTTCAACATCAAAAATACTAACTTTTGAAAGCATTCTTACACTTTCTAATCACTGTTGCGAAATGTTTCAAAATAATGAGGAAGGAGCATTCAGTTTCTGAATCCAGACCTTGTTTTCAGCTTAAATGGCTTTATAAGGCTTTAAGACTTGGCTGAACCTTTAATTAAGTGAAATCCCCCAGTACCCAAGTATTCACCTGCCCATTTTCAGTCTCACCAACCCTTTGATGGGGATTCTGGATCAGGTTCAACGTTTGGGCTTTTCACTTGCACCGTTTTTTTAAAATCCACGTACAAACCCCTCAGGTGTGTCGGTGTGCTGTGGCATGCGCAGGCCGGGGTGGCTGTGAAGCTGAGGGGTGTAGTAAGGAGGGATCTTCTGGTGAAACAGCTTTCCTCTGAGGTTGAAAGTTCTGTAGGGAGCCCCAGAAGGGCTTCTTTTAATAGGGCATTAAAATCTGTAAGCCCTGCGGCTAGCTCTTGATTCTTGTTTCTTGTTGGTTGGTATTTCTCAGAGCTGTCTGAACTATTTCAGAGTTGGGCATGCTTTTCAGAGAGGGAGAAGTAAACGTTTATACAACCTCTTTTTGCTTTATTTGCACGAGAGAATGTGAATTGCTTAATATCGGACACTGGTAATTCTCTGAACATGGAAGAGAGAGGAATTCCTCTTAGGCTGTTGCTCGTTTCCCCCACCCCTGCCTGCCCCATTAATCAAGTAATGCGAGGAGGGCGGTGCAAGCAGATGAGGGTGGCTCCTAGTCGCTGCTGCTGAGCTATCCTTGGAGTGCTTTTTAGCTAGTAGATAACCAAGTTCTGCACTGGAACACAGTATGTATGTACATCATTACCATTTAAGAGGATTTTGAAGTATTTATTTGTTTTGTGTGTTGTTTATTGCTTAAAGGCAATATTGAGGTCTGTTCCTCTTGGCTGCGTTAAAGAAGCAAAATACGCAGTGAGAAATTAAGATGTTTTAAGTGGTGCTTAAACAACCGAATAAATGATGTGGCACGAGCATACGAGTACCTTTTGGAAAAATCTCTTAGAAGCATTGATTGTACTAGACTGTAAATTATGTATCTGCATAGCAGAAGTGTGGGGCATGAAGTAGGGGGGGGGAAGGAAACAAAACCCTGTCCAATTTCAGAAAGTAAAATTGTCCCCGAGATGAATGTATTCTCAGTGCAGTCCTGAAAGATGTGACCTCTGTAGCTTGTTCATGAATCCAATTAGATGCAAGTAAACCCTGAGAACTTCCGAGGAATTTTATTCACAAATTAAGATTGATTTCCATTCTTCAGGCTGCGTCTTACCCTATAAATAATTTCCCTCTAAATTAGAAATGCTGAAAGTTGAACATTCCTTAAGGGTGGGTTTGGGGGGGACTCACTTATGTAAGATTATAACTTATTCCTGGAGACCAATGCTGGCTGTACAAAATATTAAAATAAACTCTGCTATAATTCAGAAGGATATATTGGTGTGGATTGTTGTAATGACATCAGTGGAGTGCTGATAGGAAAAATGGGGTAGCAGTTGAGTGTACCAAGAAGATAGAGGTGTTGGCACTGTGTGATTTGCTGCGTGACTGCTTGAAAAGAGAGAATCTGATGAGTGTTAAGGAGGACTTGAAAGCTCAGTAGTCTAACAGCTGTGTTTGGGAGATTGTATCCTCCAAAACAGGGATGCTGGCGCATGGCAGTGTGGGAAAAGGTTTTCCTCGTGGCTGGAGGTCTCTGGATTAGAATTGAGGTGTTGCGCTCACTGTTGCGGCTGCCCTGCCCTGCTGCTGTACCAAGGTGCCTCTTTCCCAGGTCAGCTTCTCGGCTTCTCTCTGTTTCTCTAGCTTTCTGTATGGAAGTTCAATGTTTCATGGTGCTTTTAGGAATAAGTAGGTGATTTTTAGGAAGAAGTAGGAGACTGTGTTGCGGTTGCAAGCTCTGAGGCACTTTCCAAACTCTCTGCATCAAGAATTTGCTTTTAAGTAGTGAACTTTTGGCTAACATCTCTGTGAGCTTCTTCAGGAGCAAAGAGCTGGCTCTTTTAGCTGGCTCGTAGATTCGCTTTTTCTAGCCTGAGGTACCAGAGTTAGCTAACAGCTGTTTGAAGTATTTTCCCTGCCCCGACTAGTCATGTAACTGCTTTGGTCAGGAGGAACATCAGCTGTTCATAGCTCCCATAACAGAAATCAGTCAGATTCACAGGTCTTGGCTTCAGAATCCTGCAGGACATCCAGAATTTTTTGATAAGTGAGCATTTTGTCTATCATTTGAATAAACCTCAGAATTCCTGGTGGTTTAAGTGTGCTGCGAAATCTGTTGGGAGCTTAACAGTTGGTCATCTGATCTGGTCATGTTTCTATGTCTGAGGAAGCAAACAGCTCGATATGGCCGTTTGTTTCAGGGCAGAGTCTGTTCTTGGCTTTGGTGGTGGCTTGTGTTGGCCTGAAGTCAGTTGCGTGACTTCTTTTTCCGTAAGAGGACAGAGGTATTGCTGGAATGAACTAATAAATCAAGATGGCATGGGAAACTTGCCCTGGTTGGGGTATTTTCTTGAAAATGTCTCTTCCCCCCCACTTAAAATGGAGTGGTGAGTGTGCATTTTTGGGAGTCCTGTGTGTGCTTTCTGCTAGCAAACACCGTTTGGGTTTGTTACTTTTGGCCATGTTTCAGGTGACAAAACTAGCCAGGAGCAGATGGCCTTGATCTTGTGGGCTGAACTTCTGCTGCCTCAGATGTGGCTGTATTCTTCTCTGCCTGCCTCTGAATCTGATAGCAAGCTGGAACATACTAGCTTTTTTCTCTGCTTACCAATGATCTACATTTTTAATTCCTTAACACACCGGTGTGTTTTCTAGATGGCTGTCTCAACTTTTTTTTTTTTCTCCTCTTCCATTTTCACTGGGATGATGGCAGCAGTGATGAATTAAAATAACGCTTGGCCTGATAATAGTTTGATCACACAAAATTTATTTTCTCTAAGTATTTGAGAGGTAACCAGCCCTCTGTGATTCCTGAGCCTGTGTATTTCAATACTGATATTTCAGTTCTAGTTAAATCTTTATACATTATAAATAGCTCTGGATGCTGGCAGGAACACAGCTAGAAGTGCTGTATGCGCAGCTCTTCCCCGGAACAGCGCCGGTTCTTGCACAATACAGATAATTTGGTGAAATGTGTAGCCAGAAAATGGCACTACTGAAATCTGCTCTAGGATCCTTTCTACATTTACAAACCAGGTTTTTAAATGGTTAGGAGTGTGATGTGCTTGATTTCTGTGATAGTAGTCCACCTCGCACTAAGTTGTAATTCAGTTGAAAGGGAAATTAAGTGGTAAATGAATACAGAAAGCTTTTACTACAGTGATGCCGAAGCTGCTAATTTATACTTTAAGCGGTTTTTTTCATATTGCTGTATGATGCTGTACATATTGTGTGACTTCCGAATGAATTCTCACACCCCCCCACAAGAGGGCAAAGTTAACAGCACTGTGGGAGCCTAGACTTTGAATTTCTTAAGCATTGTGCAAAATAAATGTTTAATGTGGAACCTTCTCCGTTAGCATTTGCTTCCTGTTCTCTTAAAAAACCAAAACAAACTAAAAAACCTCAACAAAACAGATGATCGTGGAGAAGTGGATAATGGACATAGATTTTTTTTTTTTAAATATACTTCTTCATTTGAACTTGGGTTGCTGAAATTAGGCTGAGCAAATCTTTGCATTTCAGAAAATTATTTTCAGTGACAGCAAACTGAGCTGAGACTCTGAGATGACCTTAAAAGATAGAAAGGGATTTGAGAGGCCTAAACAAAATGTCATTGTTGCCATTGAAGGTCTGCTTTTTCCCAGACTTGCTTTTCTTCCTCTCAGGCATTTATGACCAGGAAATAGTGATATCATCAAAAGAGTATTTTAAAAAAAATAATTCCATTTCAGTTGGAAAAAAACCCCAAATCATTGAAAACGGATTTTAAAATAAAACTCATTGTATACTACAAGTGTTTATTCTTCTGCAATTTTACCAGCTCAAGAACCAAGGGTGTCTTTTTTCCTGCCATGCCTGCGCTTGCAGATTTGTTGTGAGCTAGCTGGAGTTGTTTCATGTTTGCTTGTTTTATTTTGTCTTTTTAATCCATGTTGTTCTACCTATGTTAACAGCTATATATTTTCCTGCAGGCAATGTTTGAATGGGGAAAAGTATGCAGGTATAACCTTGCCTGTTATTGTCTTTTGCGTAGTGTCTGATCTTCCTGTGAGCTCCCAGTTTCTGTGGCTAAACCTTTGGTAGTTTTACCCAGAAACAGCAGGAGTGTTGCCATGCGTGTAAGCGAGTCACCATCCTGGGACATGCAACCTTTATATGTCTACAGTGCGTTAATGCTCAGGATGGGCGCTGTGTCCCCAGATATTTTACTGTGTGCTTTGCAAAGTGATTTTTTTATTTTATTGTCCTTTCTTGAACTTCTGTTTTCAGGCCATGAATGTGCTCGTTTGCACAAGTGCAGCCTGTGCATCTTTAGGGGCACGCTCCAAAGCCAGGCACAGGTGTGAAAACAGCTGTTTTACAACAGTGTGTAGGCTACAGCTACAAAATGCCATTCTCTTGCAAACATTCAAGCTCGTTTGCGTACCTGCAGCAAGACATGCTGGCATCCTTTGTTCCTGAAGCAGTCCGTCAGCTTCGGTTTGCAGCAGGTGAGTTGAAAATCGAGGCGAGACAAAACCTGATCAGTAACAGGAAGCAAACACATATTTTCAACCCAAGTAGGTGATCATGTGCTCTGTGCATAACCTCTCCCTAGACTCTCCATAGTCCAATAATGTCTTAAATCTGAGAGTGAGCGGGATATGGGCTGTTCCCCATCCACAAAACCTCCATAGTACCTGTTTACAGGTAACAAACTGCTGGTTGCAGCTTCAACTGCAAGAAAGACTTCAGTGATTGGAGACTGCAAGCCTGCAAGTGAGTTATTAAACCAAGGTTATGGAGTTATTTTATTTCCTTAGCTTCCTATGCTTAGGAGAAGTAAGCCATATCTAATCACTTTTAAATAGTAATTTAAGAGAGTATGCTCTGCCAGCTTCAATATGTGACTTAATAATTATAAAGTGCTGGACAAACCTGCCAGTAAGGAAATGGATGTTGACCAAAATGCTTTTTGTATGATACTCTGAATACTGCAGTGGTTGAAGCTTTTCAGCTTCTATGTCTGCCATTTCCAAATCACCTTTTTTGGTTTTTTGTTGGCTTTTTTTTATTTTTGGTTGGTTGGTATTTTTGCTGTGCAGGTGACAGAGAAGGCTTTTCTCAGGCCAGATCCCATCTGACATGGGGGCATCTGAGCCCTTCTGCAAGGTCTTGTGCAAGAGCAGAGCTTGAGGGGAGGATCTCATGCTTTGTAGGCAGCCAAGAGATTTTATCTCAGCTTTAGCATACAATTTTGTCTTATTCCTGGAAAAATAATTGATGCGTGCAGAACTGGAGCAGAGTTGGAACAAACATTAGTGGGACTCGGGAGAGTGTACAATACGGAAATAAGTTGGTTTTAAGGGTCAACCAGTGGCCCAGTGGTCTCACCCCACTGTGCTGTGCATCTCTGGTATGTGGCTTGTCTTTACTGGCAGACTGTTAGCGGCTCTTCTCAAAAGGAAAAGGGAGTACAGGAGGGGAAGATCTACTTTATTAATCGATGCATCTGTTTGAACTTTCCCCCCTCTTGCATTCCTGTATTAATTCAGGTCTCAGATTGAAAGGTGAAAGCCTGCTTTGACTGTCCCCCAGATCCAGCTGCGGGGATGAGGTTTCAGATACAACAATGATGTCGCCTTCGTGTTGGAGTTTGTTTAAAAAAACACAGAAACTTATATCCTGGCAGTTTTTTTCTGTTTCCTTAAGCAGAGCAAGGAATATGCCCAATGGGAAAGAGGGTGCTCCAATCCTGAAACCCTGCAGACTGGCTTTTCTCTGTCACTTGTCCCTAAAGTATCACGCTAGAAAGGAGGGGTGCTGAGCCCCACGGCTGACGACCCGGGAAAGGAAGACTTTGGAGTGTGAACGCTCCAGCTTGCTTCCAGCCCTGATTGCAATCCACCTTGAGAAGAGCTGCTTGTGAGATAACGCTGCCTAGCAGGGATGTTGGCTCTCCTGGCCAGAGGGGAAATCTGGGTGGGATACTCTTAGCTCTGTAAGGAGCTGAGAGAGTTTCACTTCCCTTCGCATTAATGACAGAATTACTCACTTCTCTTAAGCAGAACGGCAGCAGGAAGGGAGTACGTGTGACTACAGATGGGAGTAGTTTTTCTTGCCACAATTTGCATTGCTGAATGATGTTACAGCAGTGACTTGTCGCTATCTTCTCCTTCTGGTGACTTAGAGCCTCCAGTCCTGACAGTTTTATGCTAAAAACTTTGGTGAATGTGCTGGAGTAGATGGGTCAGGGTTTTTTGTTGCTTTTAATGGTTTATTTTATTGTACAATATAAAAATAAGGTCAACTTATCCACATCTGGCAATACTGTGGGGAAGAACTTGGGCAACACTTTCAGGTCTAGGTGCCAAAAGTGACCAAACTGTAGATGTAAGCAACTTGGTTGTGGGGCTTTCCAGCTCTTGAGGAGATCTAGGAGGAAAAATCAGTTGCCTTCTCTGGCTCCAGGCACTTGCTTCTCCTGCAGATGCATTGCAAGTAGTTCTCTAGAGCATCTGGACTTCCAGTAGTGTCTGTCTTGGATCTTGAGTTGTAAGGGAGTGGATGCACTTGGCTTCCAGTTGCTACAGAAATACAAGGCTCTGCTGCTTCAGCGTCTGATGCATCCTGCTGTGTGCTCTACTCCACAGACCTTGTGATCCAGATGCTCTGCTGCTCTCTGAGGAGGAGGTTCGCTTTGGTGTGGTGGTGGATCCCTTTTGCAGACCTCAAACCCCCAGCCTGGGAAAGGTGGGTGGGTGAAGGCTACGAGAGGCGGCAGGAGCCTGGCCACAGGGTGGGCTGGGCCGGGCCACGCGTGTGGGCGAGCAGAGGGGGAATTGAGATCACTTTTGCGGCTCTCCCTTCTGCAGCCCGCTTCCTCCTCATTTACATCTCGCACGTTGTCAGATGTGGGAGAGGGAAGAGCAGTGACCGCAGGGTTGGAGCTGCCTGTGCTGGACCTGCCTGCAGGACGGGAACCGGGGTGCAGCCTTGTCCCCAGTGCAGGGGTCCACGAAGCGGCTGTGGCTGAGTCGCTGACCAGCTCCCTTCTTCCCTTCCTGCACAGCGCTGTGCTCTCAGAAACATCATTTTGCTTTCTACTAAGACCTATTTCTGCCTTTCTTCTGAGCCCTGTAGAGGATGCTTGCACCTTCTGGAGACTAAAGGGACAAAAGGGGGGATCCTCTCTGAAAATTGCTGCTGTGGGGCTCCTGGTTGGTGCCTAGGTCCTTGGTCAAATGTCCTCCAGGTGTCATTTTCCCAATTGTTCCTGCTGGAAGCTCACCTGGGTCCCTGTGGGCTCATTGCATGTTGTCAGTCTGGTGGGGTTATTTCCTTCCCCCTCCACCCTGAGCTCACAAAGCCCTGATGTCTGCAGGTGTCAGGAACCAGTGCATCGCTGCAAAGGCAAGCGACCAAGCCCTGCGCTCTTCTCAGAACAACCCGGAATTAATTCTGAGTTCAAAGAAGTCTTCTTCTCTGAACCCCCTCTTTCCATCAGAAAACCTGGCAAGAGCTAGGAGACTCCTGATGGCTGAAAATGGGGGAGCAAAGGTGAGCTTAGCTGTGGATAAATGGGTAATTGTAGAGCGAGAGCCTGCCAGGAGCATGGGCTGCTGCTGGAAAGGGAGCAGGAGTGGGGTGGCGGAGTCAGCCCGGAGGAGGATGCTCTGGCTACAGGGGGTTCCAGGCACATGAGCTGCTGCAAAACCAGAGCCTGAAGCTTAGTTTAGTGACTGTCGGTGCTAGCACATGCATTTCCTTGGAAGAGGACCAAGCGTGGCTAGGTAAACAACCAAGCAGGTTGTTTGGCTATAGCTGGGGAAAAAAAAAAAAAAAAGATGATTTTGAAGCTGATTATAAATTGCTGATTTTTGTCTCTTGGTTTCCCCTGCGAGAAATACACTGGAGGGAAGCTGTGCTTCTTGCAGAGCTCCAGTTCAGCTGCAGCGCTGGGGCTGTAGAGATGCCCATCCTCTTGTACGTCGATGCATCTGTGCCATCCTGGGATGGGACGTCCTCTGCTATTCCCTGGGGATAAACTGGGTGAATTCCCATAGAGAAATTCAGCCAGGTGAACTTGCAGAGCTGTAGTTTAAAGTCAAGCCATCCAGCTGGCCATTTTAGCTGTTCCCTTTTGGCTATGTAACGAATGATCTGTTTTCTTTTTTATGTTCGTTGTTCATCTTAAATTAGAGGTGACTACCACAACCAGCAGCTTCTGAGGTACGGTTAGACCTTCAGCTTCCCTTGTTTTATCCGGAGCAGGTGATTAAATTAAATAACTTCTTCACTTGTGTCTTCTTGATATGTTTGCGCTGCCTGTGCACACTTCAGCCAAACAGCAAATGAAAATTTGATGTGGGTTTTAAAGATAATTAAAGAAAATCCAAATTTTTTCAGAGTCATTGCTGACCACAGTGCCTGGGAATGAACGCCTGGAGGGAGACACTGTTCTTCACCATGCAGCCGCTCCTCCCTGTCTGATGAGGTCCAACAGGCGAGATTCTGCTGCAACAGAGTTGGTTGCTCGAGCCTACCTAATATTTTCTGTAATGCCATTTGCAGCTTCCCATGAGCCTGGAGATGGTGATGTTTCTGTAAGTATTTCTCTAAGCCTTCCCAGGCTCATTTCCCAGAGTGGCTGGTTCTTCTCCCTGTGCCTTTTTCCCTTTGCTCTCTGCATCCTCTCCTTGTTAGCAAAATGCTGGAGACTAACCAGAGCAGGAGGCTTTCCAGGGATGCTTTGCACCATCATCCCTTGCAGAACGACTTGTTTATTTCTGTCCAGTTCTCCATTGCAGTGGGAGTAGAGGAAGCCCATGGAGAAACATTTCTGTTTTGCTTTGCCCCAACTTGTCCGAGGCTGTGGGCCTGCTGGTGTGTGAACCGTGAGTGACCTTTCTCTTGGTGCTTCCACTGAGGAAGAAATCACATTTTCTGCAGGAAAACAAGGGGCACGTCGAGGTGCAGTGATGAGTTTGCTGTTTTCTGTTGCAGTTTTTCCTTTCCCATGGGGTCCTGTGCTGGGTGCAGCAGTCCAGGGGTGACCGGGAGGCTGCCCTCTCATTGCAACTTTTCTCTTGGTTTGTGCTTGACAGTTTGAGGCTTGTTAAGGGGAAAAAGATGGTTTGGAGGGAAGAGGAGATGGGAGGAATGGAGGAAGCTCACTGCGTGTAAAACCGTATGGGGATTCCCAGTCCTTTCCTACAGCTGCAGTAATTGCAGCTGCATGTGTGGACACTGCTCCAAGTGGCTGAATCTCCTTCAGTTTAATCCGCCAGTGCTGTTGAGCTGGACTGGAGCTTCAGGAAGAGCTGATCAGACGAGCAGCTCCTGGCAGCTCAATCCCTATCCCTTTACGATGCTGGTATTAAAAAATAAATAAAGAACCCTCAAAGCACACACCCAGTCCTTACTGGGAGGGCTGGGTGGGGGCATGATGCTGCTTGAGAGGAAGAGGAGGGGAGGAAGCAGTAGCTTTGGGATGTTTTCAAAACTGTCCGGCTGCAGGATGTGGGGAAAGTGTGAAATGCAAGGCTGCTGCCAGCTGCCCCAGCACGGAGCCAGTAGCTGCTCTGCAGGGAGCAGCCCTGGTGTGTGGCCGCTTTCTGAGGAGGACAGGGTGGGCGAAACATGGCTGGGCAGTGCGGGGGCTTTCCCACCCCATGGTGCCCCCTCAGCAAGCACCTTTGCTGCTGCGAAAAGGGGGACATGGTGGCTTGGCTTTGGCTGGCCAAAGCGATGGGCTGAGGATGAAGCACGTTGTTTTCTCTCCCATCTCCTCCTGGACTGCAGGGAGGAAGCTGGTTTGACCCTTGGGGCATCACCTTGTTTGGTGGCATCACATGAAGGTTATCTCATTGGAAGGTCTCCCAGGAGTCTCCAGATCACCTGAGAGTGGAGTATTGCCACAGGTGAGGATGCTCAAGTTTTACAGCTTCAGGACTTCCCAGCCCTGGGGTGAATCTCTGCCGGCTCCTGTGTCTCCAAGCATCAGATGAGTGGTTTTGGTGCGGGTTGGGCTCATGGCAGGGTTTTGAGGATGAGGAGCAGGTTTGTAATCATCAGCCCGTCTCAGCCCTTTGTGTGACCTTGAGCAACGCCATGGGAATTTTGCCCTGCTGCAGAGCTTCTGCCTTCTGCTCCAGTTCACTTGGATGAGGAGAGCTTCTCTCTCTTCCTTCTTGATTTTTATACATTCAAACTTCCTTGAAAATGGAGGAAATGAAACCACAGGGCTTTTTTGTGAGTGATATGAGAGAGCTCAGTCTCCTTCCAGAGAAGAAATGAAATTTAGGGTAAAAACTATCTCCCCAGTCATTTGTGCTGGGTGCAGGAGTTTGGGGGCCACTTGGTGTGGCAGGTGGGGGTGACCCAGGCTGTGATATCCCTTGGTGAGGTGCTTGGTGTGCCGCAATAACATGGTTCATCTCCTGACTGCTGCAGAAGGTCCCATTGGCACCAGTGCCTGGGACGTGGAGCATGGATGTTGCAGGGCGGTACCTGCTGATCCCACCGGACAGGATTCTGTTGCAGGGCTGAATCCTTTCTCCATAGTTTTGAACTCTTTCCCAGCTAGGTAAATCCAGGCAAACCATTATCCCTCCTCAGTGGCTGGATTTGCTGGGGATTTGGGGTGTGCATGAGGACCCTGGGAGAGGGTAGGCATGGGGTGGGAAGGGCGGTGGAGAGCTGGGGTAGAGGGGGGTGAGGAGGAAGGGGGCCCCCCTGTTCATATTGCCTTGGAAATGTGGATTTTTGTCTCGCTCTCTGCCTTGGTAGTTGTGGGAAAAGCCATTTATGCTGATTTTCACATAGGGGTCGGCACCTGGGAGGTCCCTGTATCCAGATGGGTCTGGCTTGCACCCTGAGTGCTGGGTTTGCCAAAATCCCGAGCAGACCCAGGAGACCCAAAGGTCTGTGGGCGGTGGGATCTGAGCATCCTGAATCTCACCTAGACAATGCAAGGGGCTGGGTGCTGGTGTCCCAAAGCGAGGACTTGACATGTGGGGAGATGTTCAACCTTGGCTTGGGATGCAATGGGAAAGAACAGCACCTTCTTCTTCCCCCGCAGGAAGCGCATCACTTGGCTCCTGTTGAAGCCCCTGTGCTGGGCACTGGAGGCAAGTGGGAGACTAGAGGGGCACGATGGGAATAGGCACCATGCAGGGGAGCGCCATGCAGCTGGTGGCTTTTCTTGAGCCCCGGCAGGGTCAGTGGCATGGCTCCGCAGGCAAGAACCTCCTCCTCCCGCCCGCCCCGGGTCACTAGCTCTGCTGCCTGAAACCCTTGCAGGGGTTTTGCTGCTGGAGCTGTGCAGAGGAGTCACAGTGCAAGGGTTGTCCCCAGAGATGGCTTGTCCCTGGGAGCAGCAGGAGAGCCAGGAGCTGTGTGACCCTTGGTGGAGGCCAGTTCCCCCTAGCATCCCCCTCCCTGCCTGCCCGGCCCCCACGGTTCCTCCTTGCTGGGGAGCTGTTTGCGAGTGCATGACCTGGGTTGTAAGTGCTGAGATCAGTAAGCGAAGTGCCTGGCCACGCTCTCTGCCTCCATGTGACTGCAGTTTCCGTTAGCTCCTTCCGCAAAGGCTATATTAGTGCTAAGCGAGAAAGCGGGTGGGAGAGAAACCCAGTGGGTTGCACCTACCCTTAGCCCCAAGAGACCCCACCGAGCACAGCCGGAGAGGCCGTCGGCTGCAGGATGAGTTGTGGCAAACCCTGTGCACCACTCCATGCGGTGAGTAACTGCCCCCCAATACCTCTGCTGGGGGGAAAACCCCACTGGGGGTTTTTGGGGAGCCCCCCATGCCAGCTTGAAGATCCATGGTGGCTGTGTGTCGCTAATGCCCCCACTCGCAAGAGCCATGGCTGTGTGGGCTGGTGCTGGGCCTGGCGTGCACTGTGGGGAGCACCCTGGGCGCTCCCAGACCTCTTGCATGTGGGCTCCTCTGTGGGGCTGTGGGCAGAGGTTTCCTGCCGGTGCTGCTGCCTGCTCTTCTGGCTGGGCAGACACCATCCCCGCAGCCCCAGGGAGGACTGTGGGAGGATAGAGGCACTTCTCATGTTGGAGGAGACCCAACGCTGGGCAGCAAAGAAAGGCTGAGCTGGGTGAAGGAAAGCGCGAGCTTCTGCGGAGGGGTTCAGGGGCCGAAGGTGAGGCAGAGCCAAAGTCCCTGGTTTTTGGATGCAGCGAGGACACAGCAGGGTCCCTCTCCTGCCACTGTGCCCGAGTGCAAGGCACTGCTGGAGACCAAGGGCTCGGGAGGGCGCAAGCTGCTGTGCATCAGCTCCAGCCTGGGGAAGAGGGGCTTCTTCTCCATCACCACCAGATTAATGAATGCCACTTTGATAATACACCAGCTTAATGCTTTTGGCTGTCCCAAGGAAGGAGACAACCCAGGATGTGTCCCCTGCTCCCTCTGTGCTGCAAGCCTCTGGCTACCTGGGCTGCCAAAAATAACCCCCCATTTCTTCTTCAAGCTCTGGCAGTTATGAAAACGCCACTTACTGAGCCCTCGACAAGACCTCGCTGCTCATTTGCCTGAGGTTCAGCTTTTCCCCAGATGCAAATGCCGTCAGCTCCAGTTCCACCAAGTTAGTAATGGGGTACTTTGTGCTGGACAGCCTCTGCTTCCCTGGGAGGACCTCTGGCAGGGATGGGTGCTGGAGAGGACTTGGTGGTGGCTGGGTCGGTGTCCCCCAGGGGAGTATTTGGCACCAGAGAGGGGGTACCTGAGCCCTGGCTAGGGGGGAAGCCTCTGCTCAAGGGTTGCAGTTCAGTGGCGTTTCCGAGCAGCTGTGCAGTGACGACAGTGCCTTTCCCATGTGCGCTGTCTTGTGTGGGGACCGGGCTGCCACCTCCCCGTCCCCTCTCTTCTGCCCTCCAGGCTCTCCTTGGTGGACCCCCACGAGGGCTCCTGCTGGGGCGGGTGGGCTTGGTGCAAGGGCTCTTCACTGTTTCTCCATGGGGAGCTTGTGGTGGCCCAGGTCTCGCGGGGCACAGTGGTCACCACTATGGCATGTTGGGAGCCCATCGCCTCTGGGTGCTCCTGGGGGCAATGATGGGAGCGGGCAGCAGCCATGGGCAGGAGGCCAGCCGTGCACAAGGATCACTGCTGCCATGATGGGCTCCCTGGGAAAACCTGGGTCTTTCAGGATGAGTGGTCTGCAGCTTTTGACCTTCTCACCTCTGTCTCCATCTCCGCAGGAGTGCCACCGCTGAGATGGAGGCCCTGCTCCCTGGTCTCTCCCTGCTTCTGGTCCTCCTGGCAGTGGGATGGGGAAGCGGGGCAGTCACAGCCTGGACAACGTCTCCCGGTGGCTGCGAGCTCGTAAGTCCTCTCTTGCAAATCCTCACCCTTCTGAGTGCTTGGTCCTGCCCTGCAAAGCCCAGGTGTCTCAGCATCTCCAGACTTTCACCCTCCCAGCTACTGGTTTAGCTAGGAGTGGACTGGGTTGCTGAGGCTCTAATCATAGAGCCACCTCCTCCATCCTCACTCTGCTTCCCAAACTTCTCCCTCCTCATCTCCCCCCACCTCCTGCCTCTCAGAGCAGCATTACATATCTACTTCTTGCTTTAGGTGCAGAGCACTGCAGACTGCACTGGGAGATGGCTGAGCTCTGTCCCAGGAAATCTTCGAGGTGATACTGAGGAGCTGTTGCTTGATGACAACACTATCCAGGTCCTGGGCAATGCCTCTCTGCTCTCATACCAGCAGCTACGGCGTCTCAGCTTGACCAAGAATCGGCTGGAGCTCATCAAGCCTGGTGTCTTCCTCAGCAGCCAAGGCCTCCATGCACTCTCCTTGGCAGACAACCTCCTCTTCACCAACTATTCGCTGACAGCAGCTGCTCTTTCTGCTCTGCCAGCCTTGAGGACGCTGGATCTAGCTGGAAACCGCCTCACTGAGGACATGGTATCGGTTTTGGTCTGGAATCTGTCTTCCTTGGAGTCCTTGTCCGTGGCCAGGAACATCATCATGAGGCTGGACTCGTCCGTCTTCACGAACCTGACACAGCTGTTGGAGCTGAACCTGGAGAAGAACTACATCTTTGAGATTGACCAAGCTTTTGAAGGGCTGCAGAGGCTGCAGAGGCTCAACATAGCTTACAACTACCTCCCGTGCGTAGTGGAGTTCAGCCTGACCCAGCTCAGGGAGCTCAACGTCAGTAACAACGTCATTGAGTGGTTTCTGGCCCTGGAAAGTGATGACCTCTTTGAGCTGGAGGTGCTGGACCTGTCCCACAATCGTCTCCTCTTCTTCCCCGTGTTGCCCCGGCAGAGCAAGCTGCACTCCTTGTTGTTGAAGGACAACGAGATGAGCTTCTACCAGCGCCTCCCCAATGGCACATCCCTGGTGGATGTCACGGTGCAGTTCCTGCTCATTGATGGCAACTCCACCAACATCACGACAGTCAGCCTCTGGGATGAGATCTGCCACAGCAACCTCTCCTCCCTGCACCTCCTGGACATGAGCCAGAACCAGGTCTGGTACCTGCCAGAGGGCTTCCTGGCCCAGATGCCCTCCCTGACCCACCTGAAGCTCAACCAGAACTGCCTGGAGACATTTCAGCTGTTGGAGGGGGACCCCTTAGCCATGCTGACAGAGCTGGACCTCAGCCAGAACCAGCTGGTGGAGCTGGGGGCAGAGGTGGGGGCTGGGAACATCCTGCCCAACCTCCAGCTCTTCAACCTCAGCACCAACAGGCTCCAGGTGCTTCCTCCTGGGGTTTTTGCCTACACCAGGAAGATCACTACCGTGGACCTCAGCCGCAACCGGGTCAACCTCTGTCCCCAGCCAGCTGTTGCAGGTGAGGCGGAAACTCCCCCCTGCGTGGACATCAGGGGTGTCAAGACCTTGACTCATCTCTCCTTGGCCGGCTGTGGTCTGCGGGGACTGGGTGGCCACCCCTTCCAGGGGACGTCGCTGATGCATTTGGACCTCTCTGACAACCATCAGGCACTGTCCGGGGACCTGGGGTGGCTGCAGGACCTTGCTCTGACGCTGCAGGTGTTGTCTCTGAGGAACACCAGCCTCTCCTCCACTGCCATGGACTTCTCTGCCTTTAACAGCCTTGTGCGCTTGGACCTTTCGGGGAATTCCTTGAGCGTCTTCCCCTCCTCGCTGGGCATCCTGAAACTGCTCAGCCTGGACCTGCGGGACAACTGCCTCCCGGCTCTGCCACCGGATGTCGCGCAGATGCCGCTGGGGAAGAGCCTGCAGGAGGTCTACCTCAGCCAAAACCCCTACAACTGCTGCACGTTGGGCTGGTGGGACTCCCTGCAGCGAGTCAAGGGGTTGCACATCCCCGACGGGCAGGAGATGACCTGCAGCTATGCCTCCCGCACGCTGAGCCCCAGGGCGCTGCCAGAGCCCGTCCTGTGGAGCTGCCGCTGGCAAACGGCCGACCTGGCGCTCCTCTACCTCGTGCTGGCTCTGCCCACCTGCTTGACGCTCCTGGTGGCCTTCGCTGTTGTCTTCCTCACGCTCAAGCAAAAGCTGCTGAAAATGGTGAAAAGCCGGTGTGGGGTGTCTACCCCTTACTGATGGCTGAGGAGGAGGAGGGAGGGAGGGCTCGGGAACAGTGAACGTGAGTGGGTTGTCAGGATTACAGGCAATAACCTCTCCGAGGTGGGTGAGATGGAAGCTTGGTGGATGTAGGACCACGGAGTGCTGGGAGAGCTCCTGTTTCTGCTACAGATGCCCTAAGGGTACCTGAAGGGTGTGGGGCTGTGTCCCGTGATGGAGCCTGGGGCCGTGCTGGGCATCCTCAAGGGACACATCTTCAGCAGAAACCTTCAGTTGATGCTGGCGAGAGCTGAGTGGACACAACACCAAACGCCTCTTGGCTGAAGGGGTACGGACAGTTTCCCCCAGCGCTGTTTCCCCTCCCCCCTTCAGGCAGTTCCCTTTATTTATTCACACCCTGTAGCCAACTCTCCACTGCAAAACATCCTCCAGCTCTGCAACCAGCCTCCACAAACCACCCCAGGCTGGAGCAAGCATCACCTGGGCCCTGTGGAGAAGGGTCTCTGTGGTCACAGCTTCCCACGCTACTCTTGCAGGCACCAGCAAACTCGCAGGCAGCCCTGGGCGTGCACCCGTGCGTGTGTGCTGATAAGACAGGCGTTGTCCGCAGGGCTGAAAGACACGTTTTGGGGTGTTGTTGCTTGGTTAAGTTGCGATCCTGGTTAGAAAAGCCCATTAAAAATAGCCCAAGCTGCAATGCTGTAAAATATTGATTGAAGGACAGGAGAATAAATTATATCATGGGTGATATTTTACATCGATTTCTTTTTCTCCAGCAACTGCTGGATTAAACAGATGCAAAGGAGATAAACTAAGAGAAAGCCTTCCTCCTTGTTGCGCAAGCCCCGCTCTCGCAGGCTGTCAGCTGCAGCGGCATGGGGGGGTTTCCTCCACCCAGCCCTGGTTGCAGCACGTACTGGCTCTCCCGTACCAGCAGTGCACTACCTGGGGAAGTGCCGCTTTGTTCCTCAGAGGGTTACTGTGGATGGACGTGAGAAGTGATGGTGGTTTGTGTTAACTCAAAAGCCCTGCTAAGAACCGGAGCGGCTTCATTCCTGTGGCACCATCAGGATTTTTCCAGGGAAACATGGCTCTGAGTTTAATGGGAACACAGGGTGTGGGGAAGCGAGCGGCAGCACCAGTGTGGGCATGCCGGGGACTTGTCCTTGCTTGGAGTTGGATGAGCTCAGCAGGGCGATGCAGGGTGTGCTGGGGGCTCGAGGCCCCGCAGCCAGCCCAAGTGTCACTCAACCTTACACTGGAGTTGTCCTGGGAGGTGGTGGAGGGAGATGCCCCAGGCTGGTGTGGGGCTGGGAGTGATGCTGGGGGCGCAGCGCAGGCAGCATCCTCCCTGGCACAGGTGTGGGGATGAGGATTGAGGTCATTGGTGAGCCTTGCATGGCTGATTGCTGTGCCAGGCTGGAAAAAACGGCGTAGGTCAGACCATGCTGGACCAGCTGGCAGCACCGCTGGGTCCAAGTGCTGGCAAGGCTCTGGAAACCCAGCTGTCAAATCTGCCTCAGAATATGGCTGCCTTCTGGCCCTATTTTAGACTGAAATAGCCAAAACCAAATCAGGCCCCAGCTGGGGAATCCCTCAACTTATTTCAGCTGTTCTTTTGCCCATAAGCTGCATGCCCAAGGGACAAGAGTGACCTATAAATACGTCCCTGTGATGTCCTCCATCGGGTCTGTGCTGGCACTGGGTACTGCAGCCGCGTTCAGTGTCTCCCTGCTGGCAGAGTGAACAGGGTGCCCCTGTGAGCACCCTTCTCCTTGGGGCCATTTCCCCCCACTGCGGGTGCCGGATCTGGCCTCGGAGGGTGGATACGTGCGCTTCTTCCACCACCGTGGCCACTGCTGCTTCTCCTTTTGGCAGGGGGATGTGGAGCACAGCCATGGGCGTGCACGTAGGTAGGAACCCAGGTGCCTGGCACTGCCTGGGGCGTGGATAAAAAGTGAGTGTTCTTGCTCATATTGAGCCGATGTGGGGGATACTCAACACTCCTTCATCACGGGAGGTGTTAGCAGCTTTGCCCAGGCACAGGGGCATGGTGCCCAGAAAAACGAGGCTCACTTGGAGCTGGTATGTGCAAGGGATGTCAGAGCAATGAGATGAGCTTCCACTTGTAGAATGGCTGACATCCTTACAACGCTGCTGTTCATCATCTTTGCAAGGTCGTGGCGATCAGGGGAGGTCCTCAGTGACTGGAGAAAAGCAAATGTCACACTCATCTTCAGTAACAGCCAAAAGGACATCCTGGGGAGCAACAGGATGGTCACCTTCATGTTGGGAAAACCATGGAGTATGCTTTCTTGGAGCACATTTCCAGAAGAAGAGGGTGGCTGGGAGCAGTTGGCATGGATTGACCAAGGGTAAGTCATGCCTGACCAATCTGCCTGTGTCTCACGATGAAATGGATAGATTTGTAGGCAAGGGGAGAGCAGTGGGTACCATTTACCTCAATGTCAGCAAGGCTTTCAATTCCATGTCCTGCAACGTTCTTGCATCCAAGTGAGGATGTCATGGTCTGGATGGGTGGGCAACCAGGTAGGTAAAAATCAGCTGGATGATCAAGCATAGAGGGTAGCAGTTAGTAGGACGTGTTCTACCAGGAGGCTGGTGAGAAGACACCAGGGGTCTGATCTGGGATCTGTCCCGTGTGATGTCTTTGTCCAAGATCTGGATAAGGCCACGGAGTGCCTTCATGTCAAGTTCACAGAAGAGCCCAAATTGGGAGGACCAGTTGATATCGGGTAGGGCTGCCACCCTGAAGGACTGGGGTGGGCTGGAGGAAGGGGCCAGCAGGAACCTCATGATCCAGGGAGGTGATTACCCCCTTCAACTCAGCGCTCATTAGACCTCACGTAGACCTCATCTGGTGAGGATGGCCATGCCCGGGGAGGGGGGTGCAGGCAACCTCCTCCGAGCCCCTCCAGGACAAAGCCGGGTGCAGGCTGGCCTGACCCGGGGCAGGCTGGGTGGGAGGAGAGGTCCCCACGGGTACCCTCCCACACAAGTGGGAGATCTTTATATGCTGTTATGTTGCAATTTTTTACTGGAAACAGAGCAAGGCCTGTGCTGGAGATGTACACACCCCTTCCATTCCTGGGAAAGCTGAGTCAGGCTTTGTATTTTTTTTTTTTAATTTTTGGCAAGAGAGGCACTGGCTTCCATTTCTCTTCTGAAGAATCCCTTGGAGAAACGTAAGCTCACTCATCTTCTCCAGTGATGACAAAGTACGGTGGTTTAACTGATACTCGTTTCACATTTTTCACAGAACTGACTTGTTATCGTTTCAGCGTGTAGGAGGAGAGCTCTTCTAAACCCCAGATTCCGTGCTATGATATGTCTTATTGATAAAATTGACGGGTTTTAATTCATTTGTGGTTGTAAGAAGGAAGACAGGAACTAAACCGGTCTTGGAGGCAATTTACAACTCCTCTTAGTTACCTCGGGCATCAGTTTGTTGAGCCACTCCACTCGGGATGAAGGGCCATCCCACTCACAACCCTCACAGCCATCCAGGTTCAGAAGGCCAAAACCTGGGAAGCTTTTGGAGTTGCATCATTTTCCAGAGAATTCTAAACTTAGTCATCCAGTTCTTACAAGACAGCAGGATTTGGCTGGTACAAATCAGCTGAGGCAGATGGTGGGATTAAAAACTTCAGTGGTATTAGTGAAATATTTGTTAGCAGAGATTAATTTCTCAGTCACCATCAAAATATTATGTGGAGGACCTTTTGCTGTAGCTTTACTTGTCACGTCAGGTTGTCCCCTAGCATGATTTTGAGTGAGCTGGGAACTGTAGTCTGATGAGGCAGCAGGGGGTAAAGGGTTTGTTTTACTCTAAAACCACCCCCAGCCTTTGTGACTTTCTGCCATGCTAACTTTTTTTGGATAGTTTAAGCACATTTTCCCAGAACTGACCACTTACTGAGAAAGCATTATCCAGCAGTATAAGGAAGCAAAACACCTCACTTCAGCAGTTTGAAATCACTGTATTTTCAAAAGTACTTTCAAGACTAATTTATTTTCTAGATATTCCATTTCTTAAATACAAGGATTTATATTTGTGTAAGCTGAAGCTGGAGATTTAAGCATTGCTTAGGAAACGTGACAGTAATATTTGCAATGCAGTGTTGATTTATCCAGAAAGACTAATATATATTTAACATTCCAGCAAGTAATAACAAATACCATACTTATACAATAAAGCTTTCAAGACATAAATATTTAATGCTTCATTTTCAGACAAAGCTGAACAGAAATCACAGCAAGGGAAGCTGGTGAGGTTTTCAGCCAAAGCTGACTGAAATGTAAACAAATGACAGATTAAGTAATTTAAAATTATTTTAGGCACTCATACATAGGAAAAGGCTAAAAATACCCAATAAGTTCAGCTGCCTGATTTCCATTTCATCCAGTCTGGCTTCTTAAACAAAGTTCACTTAAACCTGGAATTGCTGTAGCACATTGGGCCTTGGGTTCTCCATAGCCAATGTAACGTGCATCAATTGCATGAGCTGAAAACAATGCGGTAGAATACGTACGCAGACATCGCACTCTCTGTTAGGACTGCGAAGTCTGTCTCTGGACTGCCCATCCAAGGCATCTTTGTCTGGAATCAGATTTCTTCACCTGACTCCGCATCCCAGCCACAGGACTCCAGCTGCTCATCCTGTGGAAACTCAACCTCAATGTCGTAGATGAAATCTGGGTCATCCTTCTTCTTCCTGTTCTTTTCGAAGAGCTCATCCATGATGCTCTTCCTTTTGGCTAGTTCCTTGTCATCTAGTTTGTTCATATCCTCTTCTGGGTCAATGGTCTCTTCCTGCCGAAACTTTTCCAAGCTCTCAGCCAGGCTCTCTCCTCCCAAATGCCCTTTCAGCAAACTGTACAGCTTCTGTAGCTGATGCAGCGAGACTCCTTCTAGGTACACCTTGTGACGAGGGTTATTCTTCAGCTGCTCGGCAGCCATGCTGCAGTCTAAAGAGAAAGCCACGATGAAGACTGACAGCTGCAAGCAAATCTCTTCCCATAAACAGATCCTCTTCTCCCAAACCCTTACAAGCGAGACCTCCAGACTTAGCAGAGCCACCACCCAGGTTAAGACATAGTCTTGGGCTCCTCAGGGGAGAGAGTGTTACCCCAAAACAACCCCTCTTTGCAGTCCCTGCATGCTGGTAAGAAGCTACCCAGCAGTTACTAAAAATGCTGTTGCCAACTAGCTGTTCCCCTCACTGTGCCTGGAGGGGACTTGGGGAATGCTACAAGTAAACGCACCACACCTGAGAACTTGGAGAAGTTTCTGACAGGCATGATGCGCTGGCGAGTCTTATCCTTGCCGTCGTCTTTGTAGATCAGGATAATGGATGGAGGCTGAAAGCAGACACCGCACTTCTTTGCAACGTAAGTCATTACAGTTCTTGCCACTGGCTGAAGCGTGGTCAGCTTTATCAGAGACGTCCTCAGCAACAGCAAAGCTCACTGAAAAACAGGAAAAGAAAAAACAGGAAAGAAAGTGTGAGCATCTCTCGGTACTGTTCTTTCTATCAGGGTTAGAGTGACCCAAGTTCAGCAAAACCATGCAGCCAAGGTGTCAGTCTCCCCAGTTTCAGTGAAAGCCGAACACGTCCATACGTGCCCCGGGTGCCAGGGCGCAGAGTGACTCCCAGCTGCTGGGTTACACCTCTGCCACTACTTGGCCAGGATTACATATCACGCCTAAGTTAATTCTTTGGTCTACCACCTAAGTAAAGTACTATGTAGTCAAATGATACCTAAAAGATGGGGTTTTTTATATTTATTCCTTTTTTAAAGTGAAAAATGTCATAAAATAGTAAATCAATGTATTACAGTTTCTTCACAAACAACATTTACTGCATCTTGTATCCATTGCTCTGGAAAGCCAGGAATCACTTACCTACCAAACCCTTTTCTGCTCTAACCACCAGGCTTTTAACTTTGTGTTGCCCGATAGTTCATATGAAAGCTCCAGGTGTGACTTCAGGGAGAATCTGATTTTTCAGTAAAGATATAATGATACATTTTTGCTGTAAGCTGATTTGAGCATATTTGGAAAAAAAATCTTCAGAAAAATGCAGATAAAACAAAAATTTGAAACGTCTTGGAACCCCACTGAAAGAGTTTCCACAAAATTAAATCTGAATGTTGCAAGAGATGCAACAAAGAGAATTCCATTATACATACTTGTGTGTATTATACATATTTGCTTTGAAAAGATACAAATTGATTGATATGGTTGAAATATCCTTTCTTTGTCTCCGTTTCTGTCACAAACCTGGGGATATCTCACACTCCTTATTTCATAAAACCTTGCATCGATAATGTTGACGTATGTAACACTGGAATTCCCCCTTTTCTTTTTGAAAGATTTTAAGAGGAGGGGTACCTCGTCAGATTTTGTAAAGCTTTCTTACAGTTTCAGAGTGACCTCAATATAGCAGCATATCTGTGACTGATGACAGATGGGACAAGGAGAGAGAAGAGTCTCAGGAATGAAGACCAAAACCAATTAAACTCCTTATTAGGCAACAATGAAAATATGAATTCATTTCGAAGAGAGGAGATTATATTCAACCGTACTCCTTCTCAAACTAAAATACACCATCAATGAAACTGAAAAGCTGAGAATTTACAAGTGACAAATGGAAATGCTTTTTGCATAGCACATTACCGCCTGTAGAGCTTAAGCTATAAAACGTTCATGAAGGTCAAGAATGTCTTAAGGTTTCAAAATGCTGAGTTGCTGCATGTGTGTGTGTGTAGGAACCGGGAACTTTTGCATTACTTAAACAGGGGAGAAAAGGGGTTGGTGGGGAGGAAACGCTGACTGTCCCACTAAACATATGGCTGCATTTATACAGATAGCAAGAACATACTGTACAAACTAGAATTTCATTTTAAAGTAAGGACTACTAAACTCTCAAGTATCAGTGCGTTGGTCAGCTACTACATGAGTGAGGTTAGGAAGCTAATCCATAATTATCCTTTTTACTCTTCTCTGAAGCATTTTGTCTTGCAACAGGAGAGGGGGAACGTCAGTCTGACTGGCAGCAGCAACTTCTCTTTTTCTGCCTTATCGCATTTGTCCGTCCCCAAAATGCTGTTGAGAACTCCTCAGCGTCAGCTCTGCCCTTGGCTCCGACACCTTTTCGAGTCAGATGAAATATTAGAGGAGACTTAAAGATCTAAATCTGCTGCAGATCCTCTTTCCCAGCTTAGTGTACCAACACTGAATGCATGTGTTATTTTTCCCTTGGGTTTAAATAAGTGAAAATATGCCAAAGGTGAAGGTTATCTCCTTCTCCAGCTACCCTACAGGCTGCAGTAAGGCAAAGTAAGAAATTATACCCCAAAAATGAATGTATGTCTCCAAATCAAGACAAGTTGCATTAATCTTCAAAAACTACTTCAAAGTTGAGTTGGAAAGTCTTCCTTCTTTGTTAAAAACCACATAGGAAAGAGTTCAAATTTCCAGTAATTTTCTCAATACTGAAAATTAACTACAGCTGCTCTACCTTTTGCTTTTAAATAGTTCTATGAACCAGGTGGAAAAGCAGAAGTCTCTCAAGAGCCACTTTCACTATCTTAAAATGAGAAACGATGCTTCAAGCTGAACTGAAATGGCTTTTCGAAGGGTGACTGACAATCACGAGTGGGCCTCTATCTCTGCAACGGCAAAGAAATCCTTAGACAAGAAATACAAACACGAGAAGCAGCCATTTGGATCCACGTAAAAGAGGGGAACGAGGTTTTGTATCTTCAGGTAATGCGGGCGGAGACCTTCGCTACCAGAAAGGCTGGTTTCAGTAGCTCTCAAACACAAATAGATGGGTTTTGGTTTGGTTTTTTTTTCCCTGCCAACTTCGGTGCTGCAGCAGAACTACTTCTGCCGCTACAAGGCCGGTTTTCTATCGCTTGTTTCCGCCAGACGAGCAAACCCTCGGGGTCGGGCGCGGCCGAGGCCTACACGTTGCGAGAGAAGGGAAGCGGGACAGGACCGGGTTCGACCTTCCCGCCTCTCGCCCCTTCCCCTCACCTCAGGCGGCGGCCCGCGCCTGGCCCGCTGCGTTCCACCCGGGCCTCCCCTGCGCGGTTGCCACGGCTACGGCCGCGCCGCCGGGCCCTCGCGCCGAAGGCCCTCTCTGGGCTGTCCGCGCCAGTCGCCTGCGGAGCGCGGCGGCGGCTGGCCGGCCCCTGGCGCTGCGGACCTGCGCACCGGGTGGGAACGGCGGCGAGGTTGAAGCGGCGGGGCAGCGTTTAGCGGCGGGTCTCGTCGGCGCCGCGGAGCGAGGCAGGGATAAGCCCCGCGGGGTCAGGCGGGCGCCGCGGACCGGGACCGGGGCAGCGGCAGCCATGGCAGCCGGCCGGCGGGACGAGGCGCCGCTCCGCGCCGGGCTGTCCGCGCTCCTCTGCGCCCTCCGTAAGTGCCGGCCCCGCACTCCCCTGAGGAGAGGGAGGTGCTGAGCTCTTCTCCCGGGGATCCAGGGGCGGGAACGCCCAGGAACGGGTCAAAACTGCGGCAGGGAGGGTTCAGACTGGACGTTTGGAAACATTTTGTTACCCAGAGGGTGGTCAGACACTGGAACGGGCTTCCTGGAGAGGTGGTCCATGCCCCAAGCCTGTCAGTGTTTAAGAGGCATTTGGACAATGCCCTTAATAACATGCTTTAATTTTTGGTCAGCCCCGAAGAAGTGGTCAGGTCATCAGTTGGACTAGATGGTCATTGTAGGTCTCTTCCAACGGAAATACTCTATTATTGAAATTAATAATAGAAGCAAGCAATTTTCCAGATTAGGTAACTGAAAACCAGCTGCAATACCTTCCGCAAAATTTCATGTAAAGCCAACGTCACCTTGCTTTAGGTCTCCACTCAAGCAGATACTGATGTTGTCCATAAGACGACTGGAGTTTCAGATCTAAAAGGGAAATCCTGTGGAAACAGAGAGAAAAAATAAAGACAAGAATGGCTGTAACACAAAGTTCAGTGTTAAAATCTGGATCTTACAGGGACTGATACAAAAGTAGGAGATAAGGAATCACACCTGGAATGGGGGTTGCAGTGGGGGAAAGTGGGGATTATTACAGACTCCTCAGTAAAAACAAAAGCACACTTTGGAAAGTTGCTCTACTGGGAAAAAAAGAGAGATACTTCAGCATTCATGGTAGCCGGAGCTTGATGTTCTACTGACAAAACAGCTGGTGGTTGTACTAAATTGAAATACTGTTTCCCTTTTACTGTGAGAGGTTTTGCAGAGGATGCACTCATAGATTATACGACTTCACTTGTTAAAGTTGTCCGCCCATGTGATAATGATGTGTGCTATGCTGTAAACACCGTTACTCGTTCGTTTTGTGTTATCTTAGATGTGTGGGCTGCTTGTCAGGATGCCACTGTCACGCAGGAGCTTCTGAAAGAGGGGTTTCACAGGTAAGTTGTCACCCTGGCGCTGCGTCAGAATAACATGCCGGGTGATTTTACGTGTGAAGAAGCTTCTCTTCTAATTCATGCACAGTTGTATCAACTCACTGAGCTGTGATCTGTAGGCATGGCTAGGCACTAGGACTGTATTAGCATGATCAAGTAATTAACGATTACAAGCTATAGTGGAGGAAGAACAGGAGGCCCCTTTCTAAGATCTGTGCAGAGGCCGTTGGTAGTTCTGAGAAGTTAACAAAGACGTGAAACTTCATTTTGGTAGTGGATGTGGTGTTAGG
This sequence comes from Aquila spilogaster, assembly GCA_024606505.1. Taxonomy (NCBI): domain Eukaryota; kingdom Metazoa; phylum Chordata; class Aves; order Accipitriformes; family Accipitridae; genus Aquila; species Aquila spilogaster. The sequence continues at coordinate 37,220,019 of JANHGO010000002.1, read as the reverse complement.
GTGAACTACATCATCCTAACCGGAGAAGGACGGCATGGCTCGACAGGGAACTATTTTCTGAATTTGTCGCACATAGTGTGTGGGAGCTGCATCGCATCTCTGCACATTTGAGAGTACGTTTCTTGGGGGGGTTTTGTGCCATCTTTTGAAGTGCAGGTATAAATGTTTTGCTTCTGTTGCTTGTTTGAAGGGACCTGCTGGTGAAGGTAGAACTTGGTGTACTGGGGGAAGATGCAGGAGGATGCGCAGTGGCAGCTAGAACTCGTCTTCCTCCAGGAATCTACGTGGATCCCTATGAGCTGGCATCGCTGCAGCAGCACAATTTAACAAAGGTAACAACCCCAAAGCTAAGACATCTGGCGGTTACTCAGATAATGATGAGTATGCTCAAGAAGTTGTAATTTCTGGTCATTATCTGGCTCGTTGAACCAACGTGATTAATTCCTTTTCCTGGAAGGAGATGCTGCACAGTATCATCTTCGTGACATCTCATTGTATCTCTCAGCTTGATTAGCATCACCTGGTGCAGGGCCTTTTGTGTCACGTGCTGCTGATATTTGTACACACAGGCATGCGTACTAGGGAGCCACTGCTACTCAGCTCACACCCAGATGAACAACTATGGTAAAAGCTATTCAACTTGAGAAGAGGGAAGGTTAACCCCCACAAAAGAGGCGGTGGTGAGCTCTAAGTAGCGTGCTGCACGTTCAGACTGAGTAGCTTCACAGCTTCATTTTCATCACAGTTTTCTGTGTTGTTTTCCAGTCTTTGCTTTGCATTTTGGGTAGAGAGATGTGCTAAGGCTGTGGCTTTAAGGTAATCTCCTTAGGCCCTTAATTCAGTTAAAACATACAGCTGCAAAGACTGGGCAACTTCTGCTGTTGGGATGCTTGCAAGTGCTGGTATGGCCTTGCTTATAGGCATCATTAAGCTAATGCCTCTTAGGTTTGGCTGTAGGCATGGTTGCACTGTAAACTTCTCACACGTAAGAATCACTCATTGGAGAGGATCTTGAAAAGTTATTTTGGAACAGTTTAAGGACAGAATTTCCAACTTAATCTTCCTGACCGTGAAATCAGGCCCAGTGTTAGAAAATAGAATGGGGAAAATAAGTTTTCCCGTCTGATGCTGCAGTAGGTGACCACAGCAGACAGTGGCCTCTTCAATCCCAGAGTCATGCACAAAATGTTCATACATTTTTTTTCCAGCATCCCTCCCTTGTGTCGATTCTGATCACAACCACATCTGTATCTTTCTCCACTTGCAGGCGGTGTTAATTCCTGATGTCATTGATGTGGAGGCCCCTGAGTACTTAGCTACAGATCTTCTTCTTCTCCTGTACATGGAACCTGACCCTCGGTGCTCTCGCTGTTTTAAAGCTGCCTTGCCTGTGCACGGGCGGTACCACCGGCCGGCAGAAGAGAGTGAGGAAGCATTGATTGTTCTGAAGAGCCCAGAAGTACTGGTCTGCTGCTGTGACAGTGAGATTGTCATTACGTGTTCTTTTGGGGAACAGAGGAATAACCGTGGGCAATCCAGAGCTTGGAATCTGTCTTCCGGAGATGGAGCTCTCAGTAGTCATGTGAACACAAGGGGAAGATAGTGGCCCTGATAAAGACCATGTTGTCTTCCTCTTTGAATGCTGCTCCTGCCTGGCCAAGGGCAGATTAATTGTCAACAGGCTTCTTGGTGTTGCGCTGCTGCCGTTGTACCCTTGTACTGTAGCAAGCTGTTTGGGCTCTTGTGCCTGAAAGTGTTGGCAGTTGGTCTGTTTGTCGCTATCCCGGCAGGCCCTGGGCTGTTAAAGGTCAGCTGCTCAGACTGCGTTTTCACAGCGTTTCTCTTGGCAGCTGAAGCCATGCAGGGCGTATTTAATATTCACTATCACGTATTTAGAGTAATCAAAGTGTTCTGATGGTTTCTAACACTTTCTTCCTGCATTCCCTACATATAAGGGGGGAATGTAGAAAACTGTGTGCCTGAAGGTTAGAATGGTTGGAGTCTCAGACTCCTGTGAAACAAGAACCTGATATCCACTGACAATTAATATTTCAGATTACATGGACAATGAAATCCTACATTTTTGCTACAAATTGTATTTCCTTTCACAAAATCATTCTTGCTAGCTGCCAAGTCAAATGTGCTAATGATTCTCAGCTCCTTTATCTTCACTTGTGTATTATCTGAGCAATGATTTTCTGGGATAAATTTAGGGGCAGGGAAGACTGCCTGGTCAGTTAAAAAAGGGGTGTGAAATCTTCCCATTTTTTTTCCACATTTACTATGTATAAGCAAGAAAACATACTTATTATTAATACGAAAGCATTTGAAGTATTGGAGGGGAGTTCTTCTGTGTGCCAACAGGAGGTCAACAAGGAGAAATGGAAGAATGACTTCTTTGTTTTGGGGGAAGAGAAATTGTAACTGTGTGGCTAAAGTCGAGGGGTCTACAGGCCAATGATGAATTCTTTGCCCTGTTAAGGACAGAAGGCCCAAGATACCCCACAGGTGAGATCCTTTCTTGGGTAGCTACTGTATCAGGAAGGGAAGTTGCAAAGTTCATGAAAAGGACTGCCCAGGACCACTTTGACCATGCAGGTTAGCTGGTACATTTCTGTCTGTGCTGTTTCACCTATTGGCTTTCAGGGAGGAGATTCTGTCAAGCTGTTGTGGAGGAAAGATACCTCATTTGGAAAAGTCTTGCAGGCCATATTGCTTCCTCCTGTCTGGATCCTGCTGACGCATTAATGTCTTCCATAGATCGCCTGTCAGCAGAGTGTTGGAAGCCTGCTGAAGTGGAAGCTCCCTGTTCGGGCAAAACTGACAGCCCCTGTCAGTGGTACAGCGTAACGCATAAACCTGTGAGTTCTTATTTCTGGTGGGAATTCTTGGTTCTCATTTAACAATTGCTGCCTTTTTTCTGTGGTTAGCAACTTCCATAGCAGAGGAACTAATCTGTAAAAGAAAAGACTAGTTGTGTGACTCCTCTTTAGGGAGGCTCCCTTCTTCCTTTCTGACCAGCTTTTAGTGGGGGTCATCCTGCCCTTCTGACATGCTTGTGGTCACTCTGTGCTCTTCTAGTCCTTTATGGTGGCTGCTCTCCTCACCTTTTTTTAATAGTTTACTTGGAATTCTAGGATGTAATTGGCAGTCGTCAAATTAAGAAAGGTCTTTGAAAAATAGGTGCTTCAGAGGAGTGGTAAAGTGGAAAGCTACTTTATGATCTAACTAAAGAAGGGTAAACCCCCAGAGACTGAAGGGATAACATCTTAAAAAAAGGCCACTTCTGTTTGGTTGGTTGTTATCTGATTGGCTAAGTATCTAGGAAAAGGTGAAGTTTCTTTATTCTGTGTTCAAAACCAAGGAAAGTTGGATCTTTAGTGCGGTCAACAACTGCCTTTGATACTCAAAAGGGTTGCAGTAGTGTAGAGATTCAGAAATAAGACTAATTTGTCTTGAACAAATCTGTTGTTTTTGTAACACACGTGCCTTCCTATATTTAAGATACCTGCAGACATCCTGGATATCTGCTGCTCTTGTCCAAAAACATTTTGGAGCTTCCTGCATCACAGAGAAAGCACACAGTTGTTTGCCCTGGAGAAAACTGGCTTCTCAGTGATCTGCAAAATGCTCATTCTGAGAGCTTCTCTCCTCCATGCTGTATTACATACATATCCTCAATGGCAAACCTATTGCAAGAACAAAGATACAGGGGATAGAAATGGCTACCTTTTAAAATGGTAGCAGGTAAATTTACTGAGCTTTGCACTGCAGGAGCGGCTGGTGCTCTGTTTGCTGTAAATTGAAAGGTGATGTCCATCTTGGTTTTGATTTTGAATCCCAGAAAAAGCCTTAGCAAAGGGCTAATTAAATAATGGTCTGGTTACTAATCCTCTAAGTTGCAGTCAAAAAGAAATAGCTTGTTAAATGCATGTAATCCATTTATTTTCTTTGTAGGCTTATGAGGAATCCATTTTGCAGGTTCCAGTGGGGCTCAGGAAACATAGTTCCTTAGTGTGTGTTGTGACTCTTCTTGCCACGGTGCTCTGTTCCACTCTGATTCTCGCAGCTGTATGCAAACACGGACACTTCTCCCCGGTGACCTGCTCAGAATAAAGAAATACAGAATGGCTGACCTCCATCCAGCAAAACTAACTGAATATTACATCAGCTTCCTAAATTAATCCTGTTCTACTGTTATTTATATCTTGGTAATGTGCGAGGGTCCTGTAATGGGTTATAGTTCCCTTGGCCTAATTCTTACAAACACCCTTCACACACCAGAAGACTGTTTTGGTGCGTTGTCAATAGACAAAGCAGATGGAGGGTAGGAACAGCGCTGCAAAAAGCTGGAAGGACCGCCACAGTTTTGGTTCCGATTCCCTCCCTCTGGCCCAGAGTCTGCTTCGACTACAGTGCTGCCTCTTGCAGAGGTGTTTGTATTTCTTGAATTTAAACCAATGGACCCAGGGCTTGGTTATTAAAGGTGTGAAAAACATTAGGTAGTCATTAAAGCTGCTGAATTTTAAGCTTGTTTACACTGCCCAGATGGGTTACATATGAATTTGTGAGAACAGGAGAAGGCTTAAATAATCTCTCCTGTTCTAATAAGAGGGATTAGCTGCTTTTGGTCAAATTAGTTAGAGCTGAAGAAGTTTAAAAAATTTGAAAGAAATTTCACTCTATTTCAGAAGTGGAAAGAGTAACCCTTGGAAGATGGAATCTGGTGAAAAGATACTAACTAGAAGCAAGTATTTAGAAGACTTGCATTCAGCCACCAGAACAGTTGCTAAATACAAGGAAATGGAGAGGAAATTACTTAATGGAAAACCTGGGTTGTTCTGGATTGACAGAAGAGCTCGGCTGCTGTGTCTAATTGTCAGTAGGTGGCATTGTGAGCTTACGGTAACTCCTGGGGACTGTGGTGGAGAAAGTAGATTTTATTCTCTATAAACTGAGAGTAAGTTAGTAAAAGCAGGTGATTTTGGGGAGTGTGTGTGTGTGGGATGAATGAAAATTATGGTTTTCAAAGTCCGTCCTCCTTTTGAGGGCTCTGTGTGCAGCCAAGACTTCTCATCAGCAGAATCGTCCTTTCATCGCTGTCCAGCTGTAGCTTCAGGATCCCTTGGGCATCTTTCTGCTTCTGCTGGAATTCAATAGAGAGTTCGTCTTGTGATTTCGCCCACGACAGGTTGGCAAGTGCTCTGACACTGGGCTCTTGTTTTCCCTTGACTGTGCTGAATGATGATGGCTGCGCCAGTACTTCATCCACTACCTCAGAGGAGTCATGCATTGCATCTGCTTGGGGGAAGGGAAAAATTGAAGAGAACAATTGCAGAGGGATTTGGTGGCCTGTTTAACCACATCAGCGCAGCAGGGCTGTGGACCAGTGTTGTAACACTTGTCTCCAAGTGGGATTTTTAATTCCCACAGTTGACTTTGTTCTTGTGTTCTCTCTCTTACGCAGGTAAGTAATTCTGTGTTGCAGTCAGACCCTTGGAATGGCAACATCCCAGATTGTCACTCAGCTCTGGCAGGTCTTTATCGCCTGAAAGCTCACAATTTTTTTTTAAACATCAGATAACAACAGTTAAAAATCATAGGTTGAATTCCTTAGCTAAAACAAGCTGCCTGATATCAGAGCCTAGTGAAAGGAAATGGTAACGTCTTTTGGACAAACGAGAAAAAATATTGCAAATGGCAAAAATACATAAGTGGATGATCTGGAAATCTGTACAAGTGAGGATGTGAGAATGGAAACCCACATTAGTGGTAAGATGCTGTAGGAGAAACTGAGGCGGGGGGGCCTGAATTACAGGGGGGCTTAGTGCTGTCAGTACTGAACAAACAGTTGAGTTCAGAACAGTTTAAATGTGCACTGATAAGTTTGGTTGGCATGTGGCTCACTAAGTGTATCTACAATTCATTGAGATCCCACTGATAAGCTCTTCAGCTGAACTTGAGTAATACCAATTCTGATTAATATAAAATATGAGAGAAATCGCAGAACTTCTCAATGGATGTGTTATGGCAAATAGCAAGTATTTGCTGTTTTTAAATCCGTAGCATTTTTATTACAAATACAATAGCCAAGGTTTTCTTTAAAAGCTGTAAATAAGTTTAATAACTATTGTAGTGTTAAGTACGAAGGAATTTGCCTTCTAAAGTTTCTCTCCCATACCAGAAACCAGTGTCATTAAGCAAGCACTGCATTTAGCAGGCATGCCCTGATGGTGTGGCAGGCACAGGAGGATGCAGGTGCCAGCCCTACGGGGATCACTGGCAGGTAGGGAGGACGAGCTGTAAGGCAGTTGTTTCCCTGTGGAAAAATTCTGGCAGCTTTGGAGACAGAAGTGAGGTGGCTCTCAGTTCTCAGCAAGGGAACATAGATATAAGGGTCAGACACAAACATGTCTGTCATTAATGTGTGTAAGGACAGAATTAAAGTAATGAAAGGGGAAGGGGCACGTTAGGACTTAAGACTTTCTGAATTACAAATGAATGGGTGTAACAAAAAGAAAACAAAAAACCCCTCCTAGCTTGTTTAAAAAGATGTACCTGGGGAGGGAGACAGGAGAATGGGAGGGGGGTAAGGATTCTGAAAATGGTTTGGAGCAGGAGCTGAGTGGGTTTAGGGGTACAAGGCCAAAGCAGCAAGGAGAAGTAAGGTTACCTTACAGGGAAGGACAGTAGAGCTGAGGGAAGTGTGAAGTTCAAAAATCTGCTGTGGTTTCTTGAGAGGTACACGCAGACAGGAATTAGCAAAAGCTTGATCCTGGGAGGATCAACTACGGAGTTGAGTCAGAATGGGAAAGTAACAAAGCAATACGCAAAGAGAAGCAAAGACAATGGCCTTGCCCGTAGTAGGAAGCAGACCAGAGCGGTCTCCAGCAGCCACAGCAGGGTCACTTTGGAGTATTGTTCCTGGAAGAATGGGGCTGAAATAAGGTAGGTCTGTAGGGGCAAGTTTTCTGTGATCACTGGCTCTGCAGTAATTCTGTGGAGAGTAAGCGAGAAGATAGCCAGGAAGCATTGGTTGAAAGCAACGGAAGCTGGAAAGTCTGATTTGCACTCTTTGTGCCTGGACCTGCATGGAGGTTTGAGGCCTTAGTGGAAGCTTGCTACTTTCCCCCCAGACCTTTATGAAGAAGAGCTGCCTGATGCAAATCCTTCTCCTTTGGAAAGAAAAATCAGATGTTGCTTCAAGTCTGGACCGACAGAGGAGATGAGGTCCAGGCTGCAGGGCAGGTGGATGCTCGGGGAAGTCATCTGGAAAATTAAAAGTATCACAGGGATTTTTGGGGAGAAGTCTTGAGGGCACGTACGCTGCTTTCTCAGCTGTGTTACTACTGCATCTCTTGGAACCTGGGCATCTGACTAGTGGCTTAGGTTGCTGATGGTAGGAGGTGGCAACGTGGAAACCAGCCCTGCATTCTGCTGCTGTAGCTAACGCATGCTGCTTGCACCGGTAATGCCGAACCCTGAGCCACCTAGACTTCTGGACCTGAGAAGTTAGTGGGAGAAGGGTTTATTTGTTGTCAGCTGTATTGATACAAAAATGAGCCCCTTCCAGTACTTTCAGGGCAGGAGAAAGAGCAAGCATAGCACAGAGGAGGAACACAAAGCATGTCCACCTTGGCACTGTTGGACACCCTTCCCAACCTCCTGGTTGCAGAGCAGGCTGGCTGCCACCAGCCCCGCTACCATAGCGAGCTGGGGCGGACCTCGAGGAGACACTGAAACACAGCATGAAGCCCCTGTGCTGTGCCGAACCGTTTTTCCTCATGAAATGAAGCACTGAGGAAATAATCTCAAATTTAAATGCCAGAAGATGGAAGCAAGGGGGAAGAAGAGCCGCTTTAGAAGTGGCTGCCTCTGTTTTTCTAGGGTGGTGGGCTTTTACCCCTGCAGCTGGCTATATTCCACCGCCCTAGGAAAAAAAATAAATGTTATATATATAAAGCTTAGATGACGTGACCCGAAAACAGCACCGCTGCGCCTTGGGCGGGAGGGGAACGAGGCCCCGAGCAGCGGTCCCGCGGGCCTCTCCTGCTCCCCTCCCAGCCGGGGCCCTCCCCGGCCCTCAGGGGGCGAGGCCGGGCCGGTGGTTCCCCGCCGTAGGCACCGCCCGGAGACCACCCGCTCCCTCAGCCACCGGCTCGGGCCCGCCGGGATGCGCCGGCGCCGCGCTGCCCGAAGCGAAGCGAACGGCGGACTGCGCCTCCCACCACCCGCCGCCACAGCCGCCACTTCCTGCGCGGGCGCGTTGCCCGCCGGGAGTTGTAGTCGTGTGGGCGGCGCCCCGCCCTCGCCCGCCGTGGCCACGCGCGGCGGTTCCGCTTCCCCCTCCGGCTCCTGCCGCCGCCGCCGCCGCCTCGGTGGGTCCTGCCGCCATTGCAGAGGCGCCGTGTGGCGGCCGCGCCCCGCTCAGCCCGTCCGTCCCCCGTAGGCGGCAGGCGCCGCCCCTGCAGCCCGGTGAGTCCGCTCTCACCTGCCGGCCGCGCCTGCTTTCCTTTGTGGAGTCCCCCGGGCCGGGCCGGGCCTGCGGCGGGCGGCGAGCTCGGGGCGGCGGCTCGCCTCACGGCTCTTCCGGCAGCGCCGATCCTCCGTCCCCGCGGCGTCAGGCACCGAAGGCCGGCGGGCCGAGGGCGCCGGGCCTCCTCTGGCTTCAGGAGGGCGGCGGTGTGGGACCGGAGCTTGGCCCCGGCTTCCTGCGGGCCTCGGTGGGCCCCGCCTCGGCCCCCCCGCCCCCGGGAGCTCCCGCCGAGGGGAGGTCGTCGGGCCGGGGTGATCGCCGCCCCGGGGGTCTCTTAATCCTTGGGAAATCGGTTAAAACCTCATTAATCTGGGGGGGGGTGGGCGGGGAAACATCGGTGCGGATATGGCCGTTGTAAATCCTTACGGAAAAAAATCTGCTTAAATACAGAAACAGAGCTCAGAGCCCTCCCCGTCCCGTGCAGCGAGTGTAGGCGATGCAGGTATTGCGGCAGGTTGTTAAATGCATCGGTTGTCTGTGCAGCCGCTGTCCTACCCGGATTGCCATTAGCCGGCGTCTTTCCATGCCAGTTAAAAACTGTTGCTCCTTGTGCACCTCACCTGCTTGGTTTTTTCCTCCTACCTGTGTTATCTGCTTTATTTTTGTTACTGCCTTCTGTATTTATTCTGTCAAAGCCATGTAGGACAGTTGAGGTGTTTAATGGTAAGCTGTTTGGGGAGCTGGGAGAATAAAGTTGGTTTTAGCCTGGTATGTGTGAGCAACTGCCCAAAGGTTTGTTTGGGAGCGGAGAGTTTGTCAGCTGGCTTTCCAGGAGCAATGTTGCACTTTGCCTGTAGCCAAAATTAGCCAGTTCACGTGCTGCCTTACGGTGAGTGAAGACAGTCCAGATATTGCAGCATTTTAATAAGCATTATTTTGGGGGTCTTGCAATAATAGCAATTTTAGGTGCAACTCAAACATGGCATATTGTGGGGTTTTTTTGTCTTCTTATTTCTTTCTCTGGTTTTGTCTTTTTTTTTTTTTTTTTTTGGTGTTTTTTATACTTGAAAAGGTGGGCCCGCTCTTGTGAAAGTCTAGGATCTACTTTGCAGTATGGAGTGTCCTCACAATGTGAGCCCTGGAGTGGTACCTCCCTAAAAAACCGGGAACTAGCTACTTCATGATTCAGTTTCTTCATTTAGGAGACTGAGGTAATTTAACTCACAAGGGTATTGTGGAGGCAGGTTAAGAAATATCCGTGTGTAACCAAATGTAACTCTGTGTTACCAGAGAACTGACGAATTCAGTCATTTCATTATTACAGACTAATAGACTTTAAAAAAAGTTCACTGAGTAATGTTTCAGAGGAAGGAAAATCCTTACTCTAAAGTTCACTGGTTGGATATTTCAGTTCTTGAGGCCAGAGCAAAAATGATTGAGAAAGAGTAACTCATATCTTTGGTGTTGTCCAAGTTGTACATGGAATTTGACTTGGCTTTGTGCAGCCATAGTTGTTAAAACAAAAATGTTGGGCTGTTACATGGGGAATAACACTTCTGTCTATGTATCTTGCACTTTTTAACGTGGTGCAACGTGTTGAGGTGCATCTGAGGCATGCTCTCTGAGCTGCCGTGCCACAGCTTGTCAGGGGCTGATTTACTGGGATGAAATTTGTACTGAGTTACAACTTGGACATTTGGCCAACTGGGGGAGTTTCTTTCCAGAGGCACCTGCTTATGTTCCCTCTTCGGGATGGATGCTGGAGTGGAGGGGTGAATGCTTTGACCATGTATGGCAGGTCTAATCTTGTCCTTATTTTAAAATGTATCTTTTTAAAAACTCGTGTGTGCTTGCATTGTTTAAGTCAGCCTTTCGGTTATGGTTAAAAGAGAAAATTATTCAAGCACCTTTGGTTTCTAAATAACTTTAAAATAAGTGTTAAGGGTGTTGATGCTGCAGATTTTGTTCTTCTGATGGTATGAAAAGCCACAGGGATCCGAATCTAGGTCTCTGTGTTTTATTAATGAGATACTTCTGCTTCAGAGTTCTTGCATCAGTCTTGGGTTTGGTTTTTTTTTACCTTTTATGTTTTATCTGTTTTCTGCATTAGAAGGTTTCTGAGGCACTGAGAGCTTCCCTGCGAGTTTTGTTCCAGTATATTCTTGTTTCGTACAACATGCACATTTATTGACATGGCTGTGTGGCAGCCACAACAAAGAAAAAGCTATTTGTTCTGAAAACAACCCCTAGTTACAGAGATGCTGTTCTAGATGGCCGGGCCCAGTGATAACACCAGCAGGGATGCAAGGCCTGGGGTCAGAAACTGGGATGCAGGCAGGAAGCTTTGAAAGTAAGTTGGCTCACCAAAGCATCCAGGAGGAGGAGGTAGTGGCAGCATGGTGATGGGGAGAGCGAGAGGAAGGAGAGGTCTTTAGCAGCCAGGCACTGTGTATTAGCAAGCATCCTAATGAATTGTATTTCTGCTGGCAGTTGGGAAGAGGCAACCGGGTTGCCAAAAGAAGGCAACTTTTCCTTCTTTTTCTAGAAATGTAGTTGCTGCGATGAGTTCTAAGCACGAGGTAAATGGTATTCTGGCAATTACGAAGTGTTAAAAGCATTAGGAATCTCAAATTCCCGACAAGACAAAATTGCACGATGTATGTCAAGAAAAGCTTTATTTACTTCTGTTGATATTGTACATATTTTTGCGAGTCATTCGAGATCTACTGTAAAAATTTAATCATCTGTTACTGTTTTGTTTTATAACGTTTTATTTGCTATATTATAACCTGTTGTGCTTATTGTATTTATTGTTCTGTCTTACATTGTCTTTGCTGTATTACCACTTATTGTTTTACTGTATTACTACTTAATTCTTTAATAAAACTACCCCTGGTACTCCTGCTCTGTTACCCTGGCACTGGAAAGGTCGGGACAGCAAATTGGAACTCATATTCATGACGTGTCACACTAACCTAAATTTGGACAAAATACTAATTGGAAATATCAGAATTTTTTACCAATTTGGACCATTCTACCGGATTTGATGTAGGTGGACGGGCCACCTTTACTTAACTCGGAAAAGAAACGTATATAATTTTTATGTGTTTGTTAAATAGCCAAATGCCTCGTCATCTAATTAGTGACGCGCATGAATGGATGAACGAGATTCCCACTGTCCCTACCTACTATCCTACTCTGTTCTTGTCAAAGAAAAGGCACTCTCTTGGACTAGGAGAGAAATTGAGAAAGGCTGCAGCAAACTCCGCTTTTAGTTTTCCAAGGACGCACCTCCTTCCTAAATCTAAATCAAATTTGATTGTCTGGCCAAACCTTGGAGAGAGCTTTGTAATTGCATAGTGTCATCTTGGAGAGGTTTCTGTACCTGCTGTGGTAGTAACAGTAACTGAACGTACCTTTTCAATTCAGTTTAACATCACAAACGCTGAGGTTACCACTTGCCCTGTGAAGTGCAGTGCTACTAAAGGTAACTAATCTCTCCAGGCACTTGGGTTCCAGGCTGAGCTACCAAGTTGACTCTCAGAAGCGATACAGTCCTCTTAATGCAGCACTTGGCTGGTACTGTATTGATTTTGCACCTTGGCAAGGTCAATTTGACTGGGGAAGCACCATGGAGGAGGCTGCATCTCTTGCAAGCTTTCGCTATTTGCAGGACTATGTTAGACAAAAATCAGTGTTTTCTCCAGCCTTCTGGCATAGCAAGGCCATAGGGGAAGGGGTCCACACGTGTGTGCGGGTGTGTGTGAGCAAGAGGGGAAGCTCTGGACTCTTGACGTGGTGTGAGGGCAGCCGGGCTTGTGCAGGGGGACAGTAGGCAGTACGTGGGGAAGAGGAAAGGAGTCTGGGGTACTTGCCTTGTGGCAAAGGGCAAGACACCCTTGGGCAAGGCACTGGTTTTGAAGGCAGTTTCTTTTTAGCAAGGAAACACTGCAGCATTCCGTGAAGGCCTGAGGATTCTTATTGTGCTTTGCTGTTTGGAATTAGGGTGTCTTGAGGTTGCTGTGTTGTAAGATTTTTAGAAAGCTCTTATTTGCATTTAAATGCAGGTGGTAGGAGGTAGGGGATGTTTTCAGGTGAGAATAAGGGATCTCTTAGTGACCTACCTAGCTGGGGCCCAGATAGCAAGGTGTAGATTGAGTTTACCACTTATATTCAAGCCATACTTCACCGCTTAAGACTTATGAGATCTCAGAGTGTGATCTCATGTAAAGTTGTGCCTTACTTTAATTGGAAAATACACACTTCAGTGCTTGTATTTTGGCTGAAGTAGTAGACAGTGTCTGTCACTGCGAGTTGGAAACACTGGTTTTGGTCCAAATTCTGTATCTGACTTGTCAGTTTTTCAAGTCAATCATTCTTTCTATTTTCTCGGCTGGGAACAGGGGTTAATCAGGCTTTGAAAATGTCTCACCTGGCAGGCAGAGATGTAAATGTTAGGAACATGCCTTAAAATTGACAGGAGTTTAATTTTTGCTCTTTAGATAAATTTTGGGTGATTAGACACACTATCTGTGAATTCACAAAAGAAGTTCCTTATGCATTCGAAAGGCTGAGGTTATGGTACATTGAAACACTTCAGAAATTGGTGAGGCTGCTTTTTTTCTTCAGGCAAGACAAGTGGATTTTAAAATTCTCAAATTGATGTATTTAACTTCTATTCATGAATTTCAAAATCCTTTAAAAATCTTCGCTTCAGCTGCTAATGTTGTCCTGGTGCTTAGAATTGTTTTAATGAACACACCTTACTAGTGAAATACGGTTATTTTTAAGACTGCTAGAAAGTATTGGATGCTTTGTATAATAGACAGGTCATCGTTTCCCAAAAGATCTAAGCCTGGCATTGGTGTTGGTGTAGCTCTGGCAATGACAAGTTTGCCCAAAGTTGAATGCTTAAGCTGCACGAGTTTGTTCCTGAAATACTGGATGTTGTCCTGGAAGATATGTGCTTACCTGTTGCCAGCAACTGTACTACATTTGAATTTTTGATCAGGGCTATTCTCTCTGCCAATTAGCAAAAATTGTTTCCTATCTTTAAAGGAGTTATTTTGATAAGAGAGGCTTAATTCTTTCTAATTTTATAGTTTCATTTCAAAGAAAAGCAGCTGTAAGATGGAACCAACATGTTAGGGCAAGGATGACTGTGATTTAAAAATGGTCTACTGTGTTAAGAAAAGGATTTAACATCATGTGAAACAGAATGAGGGCAGCTGGCAGGTCTATTAAGGGATGGAAATACACTAAAAACTCTTTCCAATTCAACTTCTACTTTTTTTTTTTCTGAAGTTTTCTGCTTCCTGTTTAGGTGCTGGATGTTTGACTCTGTGTACGCACAGGAGTTTGTAACTGTCAGCATACAAAGGCTTTCCCATAGTTTCTTCAATGAGTGAAGTTAGAGTTTTATATGATAGTGTAGGGTTTATTTTAGAAACAAGTGTAATACCTTCTAATCTAAGTTGTATTTGTTCTTCATTTACAATCATTTTAGAACTGCTTTAAAGCCTCTCTTGGGGTACCTCTTGGACAAGAGTGAGAAAAGGCTGTTTCTGGAAATGCTTTTTAAAATCACCTTTGAATGTTTAAGCCCTTTCCTCTTGAAAAGGTCTCCAATAAAGTGAGAACCTGGAGGAATGAAAATATCTTTCCCCTAAGCCTGTCTACTGCAAAAGGCCACCCTCCTTTAAAGAGGTCTTCTGGGGATTTGGGCTTCAGACAGAAGCTGGCTGGGCAGTTTCTTGTGGAAATAGCTTATTGGAGGGGAATGAATAGAAAGTATGCTTCAGCCTGTGTATTACCTGCTTTAGGGTGTTAAAAAAAATAATATATTGTTTAATAACTTATGTTAATGTTTTAAAGTGAGCAACTTTTAAAATTCTAAAACATTACTGAAAAGGTGTAAGGAGAAGAAACATAAGAGTCTTTCTGCTTTTTCTTCTGTTTTAAGCTGACAAATCAGGAATTCATAAGACAAGGAATTAAACATTTTTGACCTTTTTGCCAGGATTCAGCATATCAGAATTGAGGAAAAACAACTTCTGGCCCAATTCCAGGTGCTGCTGAAAAGGACCTCTTTGGAATTTAGGAGGTCACAGAAAGGATCTCCCTCTCTTGCTACGGACGGGTCACCTCAGTCTGACAGCCCAGAGGCTGCCTAAAATGCCAGCAGCAAATACTCCCTGAAGGTGCTGGAGGAGAAGGGACCAAAGGGCGAGAACAGTCATCCGTACAGAGTCCCAGCTATGTGTCCATAAGCGATTTTTGGCTGATTCATACAGAAACGTTGCTCTAAATGCACCCCTGTGTTGATGTGCTGCAAGCACGCAGAGAGATGCTTCCTAGTTCAACAGCAGCTTCTTGGTGGCGTAAAAAGATGTGATCTTAGTTTTGCAGCTCATGTAGTTTGGGAATACAGAATGTAGCAATGGGGTTAGTGGTCAGCTTGGGAAACGTTTGGATTTTAGTTGAGTTGTCTTCTGAACCTGGCCAACTTCCTATGTGATCTCAGATAGCTGTTACCGTGTTTGCTTGCTTTGGGCCAAGAGGTTGATTGCAGTTCATGACATACTTGATGTTTTATACTAGTGTTAAGTAAGCTGAGTGCTTAAGATTTTTACCAGGACATTAAGTCCACCTGCTATGACTGTAAGAGTGCTGCTTGATTTTACACCTAGGTAAATACGAGAACCAGCTGTTTGGGTTGGAGGGGGAAAGGAGAGGGTCTTGCTCTCCCCAGCCCCCAAACAGTTGTTTCTAACCCACTCAGATGAGCTAGCGCTGTGGCATCCCTGAGTCTGCGGTGGTCTGCGTCAGGGAACTAAATTGATGGAAAAGGAATCACTGATGTTAAACTTGGCTTGAAAATTTTGCTCAGTGATCTGACACTAATGGCCCAGATTGTAATAGCTGGAGAGTTGTGTGTCTGGTTTTCTGCTCTTTCTGCCTTTTTCACCTGTGTTTCCAAGCTTTTGGGAATGTTACTTCAGATCAAACATAAAATGAACAAATGGGTGTTTATTCGTAGATCTTATCACAAAATACTAGCATCATTTTCTATGGCATAGAAAATAGGTTTCTAATGTTGTTAAATGATTTATTACTTTGAAAGAGGCCTTTTTTTCAGTGTGTGAAATGCTAGCTGTCACTATTAAAAAAATGAATTATGTGAAATGTTTGATTTTTCACTAAGTGTGAAACAGTAAAATCTTTTCTGCTTGTCTCCTTGCTTTTTCCACTGAAGGGTGCAAGTGATATCCAGGATTTTCAAAGATAGTTAGCAACAAGAACAGTTAATTTTAATCTGGTGCTAACATGCTGAGGCTCTCTGATACTAATGTCCAAGTTTATGAAGTAATTCTTTGTGGTAAAGAGGGCCTCGATAGCCGCTGTCAGGAAATTCATGCAAGTACCTCCTCCTGATGTTTGTTTCTGGCATGTTGCAAAGAATATGGCAGAGTGGTGGGATGAGGACTATTTTGCAGTAACCAAAGTATGTGTTGGCAGTGCCGGTGACTCATTGCTTTTGTGAATGCTACTTTTTTTTTCCAGCTCTTCTAGGCCTATTTGCAGGGATTTTATATATGTGGTATAGTACTGTTTTGGTTTTGGTTGGGTGTGGTTGGTTGGGTTTTGGGTTTTTTTGGTTTTTTTTTTTGAGAGGGGATCAGTGTTGAGATTTTTAGGTATAGATTATTTTTCCAGGTAGCTGTTGGAAATGGAAAATAAAAATTCAGAATAGTTCAGTACAGCTGGTTTCGATGCTTTCTTCACAAGCAGGGCTCTGTGTTTTAGTGTGTGGTTGTGATGTCTTTTATTTTTTTATTTATTAATAATTATACCATTGTAAAATATTTTACTTCCGAGAGGCGTAATACTCATTATTCTTGGCTTGTTGTGTGTACAGTGGAAAGTCTTATAGTCTTTTTGCAGCACAAGCAAATGTACTCATGCTTGGTAAAACTGGATTGAATATAACTCGTGGAAGAAGTGAAGGCACCTGGTAAACCCATATGATAGCACATCCACAGCAATATTACTAGAGCTTGGACCATCTAACGTAATAAAGTCTTTGTGTCTTAAAAAAAATTAGAAAGAAGGGTTGGGGAATAAACTAAAAGAATGAACGATAAGTGAACATACCAAGATGAAATGACTTCTAATTTGGTTTAATTCATGGTAGTGATGATTTTGCTACTCCAGCAAAACAAAATTTGTATTAACACTAACAGGATTTAAATCATTTTTTTCCACTCCTTCATTGCTGCTAAGAGATGCTTGTCAGACACATGGTTGGCACTGACTTTTATCTTGTAACATTTTAAGCATGATTCTTTGGGGATCCTCTTTGCCCTGCTATTGAAAATCTTTGAAAGTTAGTATTTGGCAGTACTTTTCTACCAGGTCTTATTTGCTAAGTGACTGGTGGTGGTTGTGCTTTACTTCCTTAGCTCTTTCAAAGCCCACGGGCCAAAGTGAGATGCCAGCTTACTAAATTTAAAACTGCATCTTAACTGGAGAAGTCCATTTGTTTCAAGGATCTTGGTCAAGATTGAAAATAGATGTAACTCTTGTTCCATGTCACTCTGATTATTGAGAGTGATCATGTTTCCTATGCTGCTGAAAGAGCTTTCTCTTCCTAACCCTTAACTGTTTTGTCATTTTGTTAAATAACTTGTCAGTAATCCTCAACATTTGGGGTCTTAATGGTCCTTTTCTCTTTTTTATGTTTTTAATTTCCTAAATGAGGTACGGGTATCATCAGTGCTTTCTTTTTGGCTTCACATGTAACTGCCCATGTGCTCATACATACCTGGTCAATGGTGGATGATGGGCCAGAGCTGGTGAGGGGCCTGGAGCACAAGTCTTATGAGGAGCAGCTGAAGAAACTGGGGTTGTTTAGCCTGGAGAAAGGGAGGCTGAGGGGAGACCTTATCGCTCTCTACAACTACCTGAAAGGAGGTTGTAGTGAGGTGGGTACTGGTCTCTTCTATCAAGTAACTAGTGATAGGATGAGAGGAAATGGCCTCAAGTTGCAGCAGGGGAGGTTTAGATTGGATATTAGAAAAAATTTCTTTACTGAAAGGGTTGTCAGGCATTGGAACAGGCTGCCCAGGGAAGTGGTGGAGTCACCATCCCTGGAGGTGTTCAAAAAACACGTAGACGTGGCACTTCAGGACATGGTTTAGTGGGCATGGTGGTGTTGGGTTGACGGTTGGACTTGATGATCTTAAAGGTCTTTTCCAACCTAAACGATCCAGTGAGCAGTGTGGCGATAGACTGGTGGCAAGTGACTGCTCAAACTGATATTTTGTGGTCTCTCTCTTTGTTGCCAAGTTTAATAGAGATCTTTATCTCTATTTTACTCAGTTGAAATGGCTTACTGAAATTCACTTCCTGTTTTCTTAACAGAATTGAAAGGACCTGAGAAAATTTTCCCTTAGATGACACGCTTTTGGAAAATTGACCGCTTCTAAAGGTATTATATTAGGGTTAACTTTTTCCATAGTTACAATGAATTTTATGAGAGGAGAATTTTTTTTTTTGTATTAAAAAAAAAAAGTGTGTTTGAATTTTCATAATCACGGAATTTGTAAGTCTTCCATGCTCATTTGTTGCAACAAAATGTTTTACGCCCTTATTCATATGTTCAGACTCACTGGTAGCAGCTAACAGTAATGAAATGAAAAATGAAATGTAAATGAAAAAGAGGAAGACTTGGAAGGTGTAGAATTGTTGTGCTGGGTTGGGCTGTCCATGTGTCTTGCCCAAGGTACTGACTGCTGTCTCTTCTTGATGGGTATTGGCTTCAGTGTAAGAACTCTTTTAAATGGCGTTTTGGAGCTGGGATGTGGCCCAGGACTTGCTTCAGCTGCTCTCTGCAGTACCCTGGTTTTGCAGTACCTCCAGATGAAGGAGTGGATTATCAATTATGCCTGCCTGATATATCCTTCATCTTCCTGTGATTTAGGGCTCAGGTAGTGCTGAAGATTAAGGTAATGCTATAATGCAAGTCTTCAGTTCTTGTGTTGATGGCACAGCATGAGTGATGTCTTCTGTTTTTTTCATAGATTATTATCATGCATCCCTTGCAATGGAATTAGAGCCCCTCAGATAAGTGGGGTATCTCTTATTTCTATTACAGTAAATAGCTTTAGGATTTTTATTGGGGTGGTATGCATGCATGTGAGGACCTTGTGGACGGAAGCCTTCATTTCATGGACAGGTTTTTGTGTTTTGCAGATGGTAGACATTAGTCTTTGAGGTCTGTTTTATGTGAGTTCAGTCTCATCCTCACAGACACCTTCGGCTGCTTTATAATTGCACAACTGTTACTGGAGGCAAGATAATAAAGTAAAACTAGGTTTGAGAACTGCATCCTTTTTGTATGTAAATGCCTGAGCCTCACAAAAATGCATTTTCTGAAGCTTTACTCTTGCTCTGTAGTATTTCACTGAAATCTTATCATTTTGCCCGTAAGAATTTCACTCATTCTTTATTGAACAGGTAAGTAGTTATAATATGTGGAGCTGGGAGGGCTACTTAAGGTTAAATTTCTCCAAGTGCTGCAGTACTGCAGCATCCTTGCCTAGACAGCCCAGGTGTTACAGCTTAGCCGTGATGGCTGAAATACTAATAGTATAAAACACCCTAAGGAAACACTTTGAATAGTAAGTTCAATAGGATCACATTTACAGTTGCGTAACATCTTGTATAAATAGCTAAGAACCTGATAGATAGATGGCCAAAGATAACCTGTCACCAGCGATAGAGACCTTTCACACAGTGTTTGCTCTTTTATATATGTTTCTGTGTTAAACTCCTGTCACAATTTGTACAATGATATAAGCAGCTTTTGAAGTTCAATATTATGTTTTGTCAACTGTTTAAATATTATTTTAACTCGACAGCTTCCTTTGGAAGCTCTTCTGCTTCACAGGGTGCTGGTTATCCTGTGGTGGTGTAATTTTCACAGTCCTTTTGTCTATTCAGTTGGTAACTGTTGTTCATTTTGTATTTTTATTTTTTAAAAAGTATTTCTTGAGCTGTAAAATCAATTTTTGTGGTCCTGGTGCTGCAGCATCCTATATAAACAGTTGTAGATGGCTAGAGACAATTTGTGTCTGTCTACTTCTCCATCAGTAAAGCAGGGATAAAATAGTAACTTCTGTGAAGTGTGCTAACATAAAATGGTAGGATGTATTACATCACTTTGAAAATTTGATAAATTTGTTTGACCACTCATAATTGGTGTTTAAACAATTGTACATTATTTACATACATATATGTTTAGGATAGTTTTATCATACATTTGATTTGTGAACTGTAAGAAGTGTATGTAGTAATAATACACAGAAGAGGTTGGTTGGTTTTGGGGGGTTTTGTTGTTTTTTCTGCTTACTGGCTCCTATAGTTGTCTTGTAGGCTTGGCAAAAATTAGTTTCCACATCAGCATATGAGGAATAAAGATATGTTGTTTTTGAATTATGATACAATGTTAAGCTTTTTTTGGTGGATTTTTTAAATATGTTTTGATTTGTAGCTTGTGCACCAGTTCTAGTTGGTTTGGATTAATTTCTTCAGCATTTTGGATAAAAACCTGTTTATGAGTGAGATGAGTGAGAGAAGTAGTTTTACTAGAAATGACTTAAACTTATTTTCTAATTTTTCTTTTTTAAAAACTAATTCTGGCAACCAATTTTTTGAATGCAAATTGTTCTTTCCAGCTGCCAAATGAGTGCTTTGGCTCCCTGAAAGACATACAAGAACATTTGCCCAAACTTCAGGGAATTGCTGTGTTAAACTGTACTTTAATATGTTGCTTGTAAGCGTGCAAGTAATTTTAAAGTAGAAAACCTGTAACAGCATGTGAGGCAAACCAGGGCAGCGTCACAAAAAGAATACTGGAGTGTGAACACAGGTGAATGATTTACAAAGCCAGTTTCCCTTGCTCACTTTTCCCCATGTATTTCTAGGTATTACAGTTCGCTGTTTTTCTGTTGATGAACGCAGGTCTTCGTGTCCAAAATTTTATGTGCGTAGAGATCTTAGAAATTCATGTTGATTTGAGTTGTGACAGCTGCAGTTTGTGATTTTTGTACTGTTTATTGCTGTTTGAAATAATGAGGAAGGGATTGCCTGTGGTGTTGTGCAATGACTGCAGAATTTGGTTGTATGCCCCATCTAGGTATCTTTACCTCTCCTAATAGAGTTAAATATGCCAGGAAAAAATAGGCTAATCGCTTGTCTCTTTGTATAAAAATTTGTAAAACTTTAAACTTCAGCAGTGTAACGAAGTTATGTCTGAATGTGACAATATTGAAACACTCGTACAAACTAGCTGCGGGCACAACCAGTGTTAGTGAGTTTTTGTTGGTGAGCTCTGGGGAGTATTTTACTAAGATCTGATGCTATCCTACAGCCCTGAGCTGCTGTTGGTAGAGAAATGCTGGGGTGACCCTTCCTGTGTTGCTTTCTCATTGATTGTTGTTGTTGTTGTTGTTTTTATTTTAATAAATTGTCAGCCTCACTTCCAAACTTACAGGATGCCCTGCTTCCCCATCAAGATCTATGGCTGGCTATTGCTAACTGTCTTGCAGGGAAACTACTTTGCTGTTGTCTGCTGTTCCCAGTTTTCCTCCAAGTAACTGCAGCAATCAACCCTGCTTTGTACTTTTCCTGTTATCAGAAGCAGTCTGGCTGTGGTAGGGGGATTATCAGTTTTGCTGATGTGGGCAGGACCCTGGTTAGAGGCAAGAGAGCCAGACCTTGGCAAAAACATTAGTGGCAGCAGTGCTATCTGCAGCCTTGGGCATGACTGAACCGATTGATGTTTGTAGGTTATTCAGGTGACAGTGAAGTCTAGAAGCTATGTGTGTTTCTAAGAGGGCTTAAGGCTTGTACAGTTTGTGCATAGTAGCCAAGAATAGCTTTCCCAGCTAGGGGCAAGTGAACTTGCCTGGTGCAGAAGTAGGATGCTGCAGGGAACTCTTCTTGTGTAGTAGGAGTTTGAGCGTTTGAAGAAGTCATTGTACTTGTCTGTCATGGCACAAATAGAATACAATTCTCCCAGGAGAAATGATCTCTAGTTTTCTGTATGGTGCTGCTAGAATATGCTTAGGAAATTAGTTGTGTCCACCCACGCCATCTCAGGTTGTGGTTGGTTGTTTTTGGTGGTGTTTTTTTGTTGTTGTTGTTGAAAGACTTGTTGCCATGCTCAAGTGCTTTTTGTATTTACAGATCCTGCATTTGATTTCTTGTAGACTTTGCTCTTTCTGGCTGAATTTATGTTCAGTGTGGGTATTAAGAAGTAAGTGTCTTGAACTTGGGGCTGTTCACATAGGGGTTTTGGCAAACTGGTGGACTGTTCCAAGTGGTTGTGATCATCCGGGTGGCAGCACGCCACACTGGTGTCCACTGGTGTGCACCGTGGCTGGGAAAACCGATTCGGAAGAGGCAGAATTTCCCATTGTGGCATTTTGTGCCAGGCTGGCCCTGTCTGACAGTGCTGCAAGAAGAGTTGAGGGTTTGGTCCCCAGGGCTGTTGAGCTGAGCTAAAGTTACCACTATCTGCTAGTGGTAACTGCAGTTGAAGCAGGCCTTGGCCAGCCACTAGAGAGAAACAAAGAGCTCTATTCTAAGTGCATATGAAAAAGATAGCTTTTCTGGAAGGAGCTATTTCTCTCTTATTTCCCCTTTGTCTTTTCCCTTATTATTCCTTTTTTCCATAGCTGACATTTGACAGCTCTACCAGTGTGATGAGGGAGTGATGGATCTCTTAATCTTGGATTCTTTCTTTTTTTTGCCATCCTGGTACCCACTGCGTGTTTCCTCTTCTCTTTCCAGTTAGCCCTGCACCTCTAATCTGGATGGGTAAGCCACGACCTTGTCTTACCATTGCCCAATAATATTTCCAGAGGTTAAAAAAAACCCTTTGCTTTCTATTAGAGTTACTGGTGATCTCTCCACACAACACCAGCAGCCTGGCATTGTTAGAGCTATGTCATTGCTCTACTGAGTGGTGATTGTCTAGGTTAAACAGTTATGAGTGCTGTTAGAAATACAGAAGTGCACTGAGCTGTATAGGTACCTTGTGCAGGGTAGCCTTTATTCAAATAACTTTTGCTCTGGAATGTGTGAGCCCTCCCTGCCTGTTGATGCCAGGTTTAATTAAGAGAGAATCTCAATGATGAGATGCAGACTTCTTTTTTTTTTTTTTGTTCTTGTAAACTTTCCCTACTTGCCCTTTTCCCCGTTCTCCTTTGATCTTTAGAAAACCTCAGCTCATGAAAATAAAGGCTGAAAAGTGTCTTCTAGTTAGTGAAATATGAGTAAGAGCAAACACCTTGAATCATGGATTTGCATGTGATTTGCATGCTGCAGGCTGTCTTGTCTTTCTTCAGTTGACTCAGGTTTTTAAGTAGGTAGAGCAGGGGTAAGTAATTTCCTTGTTGAGGGCTGAATAGGCTTTTTCAAACACCTTTGGGTACATGTTATCATTATGCAGCATTGCACAATGGTTCGTTGAAGGAAAACTAGCTGTGGGCTGTATGAAATGAAGCATGGCCTGAATTCAGCTGGTAGGCGGTAACTACCCAGCCCTGCGGCAGAGGGTGGAAATGGATCCCTCTTGATTTACTTCCTCCTCTATCGTGCTCTGCGGACCTGCAAGGGCTGCTTCTTGGAGCAAGGTGGGAACGGGCACCCGTGGCTGTCAGCTCAGCCGTTTGGCTCATTTCTGTGTACTGCTGTCATCAGCTGCCAATAACGAAGTCGTAGCTTTGCTGAGTGAGTTTTCCTGCCAAACTTAGGGGAAATGGGAAGTAAAGACAGTTGGGAAGTCATTTCTGAGGCCTGTCTGGTACTGTGGTCTGTGGTGTTTGAGCTGTTTTGGAGGCGATAAAGCAGAGAAGAGACTTCTAGTTCACTGGTGGTAAAATATGCCACCACAGTTCAATAGTGCCAAATTTAATTTATGAAGGAGAAATGACGATTCAGGTGGGAGTTGATTGCTATGCATGGTTTAAAGGGAGAAAGTGGTAGTGTATCACAAGACTTGCAGGTGGCCACAGTATACAGTGAAGTCGAGTGTCATTGATTTGTTTAAATTTTCTATGCACTAATGGGCTTTTACCAGGACTCTTGCACATCTTGTCTCTAGTCAGTGCCTCCTCTGATTTTTTTCCCTGTTGATATCTTTTTCAGTCACAAAACATAGCTGATAATTAAGAAATTATCCCTCCCTCCCCCATTCAGAAAGTCAAACATTGAAAATTTGGGAGAAAAATTTGTCCTTACCAAGGTTTCTGCTATTGCTGTTTCATGTTTTTTGTTTTGTTTTTGCTACATATACAGACTTTGAGAATCTGATCTGCCAGTTTGGTAGGCTGCCAGAACCTTAGAATTGTAATCTGCTTCACTTATCTTTATCAATGATTATGTGAAAGTTGTACTTTATTGTGCCTGCACCAAGGGGTGAGGATGACTCAGTCGTAAGCATTGTGTGCTGAAGAAGTACTAGGCGAAATATGCTTATTTGTCTCGGTTGTCAAGGGGATGAGAAGGTGATGTCTACCACTGGTTGCTTCTTAGGAGACTGGGCTCTTTTTTATTTCGAACGAGGCATTTTTGCAGACTGGTTGCTTGTTTTCAGTGCAAGACTTTGCACATCTGCTACGCACATCTCATTACAGTTTTGGAGAGACTATTCCTTCTTCTGAAGAAAAGATAGTTTCCTTTCTGCCTTTTTTTATTTCTTCTGTTCGACCATGCTTTTTTTTTCTTCTTTTTTTCACCAACTCTCTTCTTCACTTAGCAATTAAATGGCAGTCATTTTTCTCCGTGCTATGTTTTCCGTTCTGTTTGTGTGACTCAGGAAAAAATCATAAGGAAATTGAGGGAAAAAGACAAATTGGAAAGAATTTGGGTGAGTATGTTATATGTGTCATTCAGTCTGATTTTGCGAAAGACTGAGGTTCTCCTATACTATCGTTAGAGTGGGAGTATTATGCATTGTCTCTGTCAGATGTAGCAGTAAAGGGAAGATAGCTAGAAAGGACCTGTTTATAAACTTAACGGTTGTAGCCTTGCTGGTTCAAGGAGGGAAATTGGTGCTTGTGACTGTTAATCTTGAAAAAAAGACACTGGCAATTTATTGGCTCCATTAGTGGGTCAGCCTTGCTGAGCAGTCAGTTTGGTTAATGTGTCCCCCCTTGTATATCTTCATGAAAAATTTATGTTTGATGGGCTCAGATATTTTTTATTTCTGTTTTTTAGCTGTTTTCTCCACTGCATCATTTGAAGGGGGTTTCTTGCTTGTTTGTGCTTGTAAATTAGGGAGATCTGTGCTTGTTTGGAGTATCTTAGGTTAGCCTAGTTTCCTCTCCCCTCCCCATAAAGGAAAGTTAAATAAAAATAACTGTTGGTTTTCGTGGGTATGTGGTTTGGCATTGACCAAACACTTTTATCTGAGACCCCCTAAAGCTGGAAATAGATGTTTCAGCAAGTCCTGTGGAGATTGGTGCCTGCCGTTTTAGAGGTGGGAAGGCTTTGAGGAACTGTGTGTTGCATTAGAGAATCTGCACGTGTTTTTAGTAACCATAGGTGGAGCAGATTAGTCTGCTGGCTTTTACTGGCCATTATCAAGGTTACTCTTGTTCTTGCTTTTGCACGAGTCTTCTTTTGCCAGGCAGAAGATCTGCGACTGCATTTGCCAAGTCTGTGAGAGAGTAATTTTTTGTCTGCCACTGCTGGATTTTTTGCACAACTTTCTGAGTTGAAATGAAGAGATAAGTATTTTCGATCTCTGAAGGTAGTCTTGTACTATTCCAGAAAACTCCTTTTTGGATCTGATTAAATAAATCTCATGGATCCAAATGCTTCAAGTTGGAAAGCAAAACATCCAGAAAGATTTGTTTTCCTTTTCGTGGAGAAGACAGTCAGATTTGTTGGTTCTGTGAATTTTTCTGCAGTGGTGGAATAATTTCAAGTTGATGAGCTGCTGAACTAACATGCTGTTAGTGAAGGGGCAGGAAGTGAGCTGTGGCTAGGTAGCACCATCTGAATAAAAACTTGTCAGAAAGCTGCTTTCAGCTAATCCCTGGGAGGAAGTGAGCTATAATCAGCACTAAGTGAGCTAATCAGGGGAAATCTATTGCTCAACAGGGGCCTTTAAAAAAAAGGGGGGGGAAGGGGGAAAGAAAAATACCCATGCGGACATTTCATTCTGCTTTTGGACTCCAAAATCTGTTTGGTCCAAGAAAATTGAATATCTGATGAAATGAGCAGCTCTCCAATCCCCACTTAAAAACTGCACAATGTGTGTATCTGTTTGCCCTCTTTTCCAGAATAATGAAGCATCAAGTCTCTTCTCCTCCAGTAAGGTGTTTTTTCAGGTATTTAAAGGTGGTGGTGTGGGGAGGCTGAGAATAAGCTAGTTACCAAAACCACTGGAGGCTTGGGGTCAGTGTACTGGGAATGAGTCTCCAGACATTTTCAACAAGTATTTTTATAATATAAACTAAGAGTGGGACATGACTATCTTCAATCTGTCTTGTGACATGGGTCTTTTCTTGGAGCATCACAAGCTAGCTCTTTTATTGTATTGTTTTTAATTACTCTATGCTTCTTTTCACTTGACATCATCTGCCTTGGAGATTTGTTTGTGAGACATTTATTTTGCTATTTTCCTCTGCTCTGGACCTGGCTGTTCCGGATGCCGCTCTTTGTGCATGACAAATGTTGCCAGTAGCACCCTATAAGGCTTTACAGGAAGACAGCAAATGACAGCCGCTGCCGTGCAGATTGCTGTAAGGATAACTTTCTTTTCTCAACCCTTATGCCCTCTGCTAGAGCAGGGACAGGGAAATGCACTTGCCATCAGGGCTTTTTTCACTTTTGATCTGTTCTCTTTTCTTCCGTTTCTTCTGTTGGACAACAAAAGGTTTCACTGTGTTGCTTTCAAGCGCTGTGCCCACTCTCTGTGACCGTGGCCCAAATGTTCTGCAGTTCTTCTTGCAGCAGTTCAGGTGGTGTCTCAATAAGGTCCCGCAGCTGTAGAGGCACATGAAGGATTATGATTTCAAAAGTAAAGTGGTTGTGTTTCTTAATGCATTGTTAGCCTGAAATCCCTTACTTCTGCTTTTTGGTCAGCCCTGCAAAATAGACTTGAATTTGATATTTGTGTTACTCCTTCTGTGTTACGTTGCTGATAGTAAATGAGTTGAGTAATTTTTAGCTGCAGTAAACAGAACTGAGTTCAGTTTGCAGCTCTCTGAGCCTCCTGTCAGGGTATGTACATACAGAGGATTTGATTTATTTGACTGTTTTAGTTCTGGCTCCTTGGAGATCTGTTGCTTAAGTGGCAGTGTAAAGCCAGGATATTGTGTGCCAGGGAGTAGGAATTTATGTATATGTGTCCTAGTTTCAGCTGGGATAGAGTTAATTGTCTTCCTAGTAGCTGGTATGGTGCTATGTTTTGAGTTCAGTATGTGAAGAAT
>JANHGO010000002.1:37159727-37192934 GCA_024606505.1 Aquila spilogaster | reverse complement strand
AGCGGGGGGCGGCGGGCTCGGCCCGCGGGGCGCGCTGAACTCGCGGACCGATGGGCTGAAGTGTCAGAGGCGCGGGAGCTGAGAACGCGAAGCCCTGGGGGGAATTCGGTAAGAGGAGCGCTTGAGGGGAAAACGCGGCCAGTGGTGTTTTAGAGGAAGGAAGAGCTTTCGTGTGCAGCCCCGTGGTTGGGTGCTGCAGTTGTCGAGGCCCGGACCCGAGAAGCGCTGGGGGAACAGTCACATCCTCTGTGCGTGTGGAATTAGAGCGCGCAGGCGTGGCCGGGACAAACGTTGGGCTGCGAAACGGGCAGGAACGCGAACGTCCATCAGCATCGGCCTGTGGAGTTGGAGTCCATCACAGCGCTGCGAGTTTGGGGCCGCTCTGCTGGGACGCGTTCGGGCTCCGTGCTCGCTCAGTGCTCGGCCGACGCGGGGGTTCCCTGCGCAGACACCTGCTCCTGCGTGCTCCGGGATGGTGCTGGAGTGCGTGCGTGAATGCTTTGACCATGTATGGCCGGTCTCATCTTGGGCTTCCTTTAAAACGTGTCCCTTTCAGAACTCAGGCATGCTTACGTCGGTCAAGCCTTTCACTTAGGTTTAAAAGGGAAAAATGTACAAGCCTCTTTGGTTTCTGAGTGGCTTTAGGAAAAGTGTTGAGGGCATTGGTGCTTCTGGTTCTGTGCTGATAGGAAAGCTGCAGGGATCAGAAAGAAGTCCAAGTGTTTTACTAATAACTTCTGCTTTAGCGTTCTTGTATCAGTCTTGTACGTTTCACCTTTTATCTTTCTGCATTCGGAGGTTTCTGAGGCACTGAGAGCTCCATGAGACTCCTGTGCCAGCGTTTCCTGTAGCAGTCCCCATTACTGACATGCCTGTGCGTAGCCACAACAAAGCAAAAGTTACTTGTTTCGAAAACAAATGGTACTTGGGGAAACGCTGCCCTGACTGGCTGGGCCTGGTGGTGAGTGTGAGCTCTTGGGCCAGCAAGCGGGGTCTGAGAGGGAAGCTTTAAAAGTGAATTGACTCACCAAGGTATCGGGGGGAGAAGGTAGTGATGGGGAGAGCAGGAGGAGGGAGGGAGAGATGCATAGCGGCCAGGCAGTGTGTGTTCGGCCCTGCTGCCTTGCTTCAGCTGCCAGTCCGTTGAGAAGCTACCTGTTCAAATGCCTCAAGTGCCTGTGCTTAAACCAGTGCAAGACAGCTTCCAAAGGTGATGTTTTGTAAATAAATAAATACAACGAAATGAATTCTACAGCTTGATCACGGTGATGGGATTAGTTAGTTCTTTATAACCAAGGTGGTTCCATGAGAATGATGGGCCTGGAACAGATTTTGACTGCTCGGATAGGCTCCTTTCTCTATTAACGTTAATGTAATAGCATCAAATATTAACATTTGTTTCTGGAACGACAGTGGGTTGATTGCAGAGACTCATAGCTAATGCACCCTAATGAATTATGTTGCTGCTGGCAGTTGGGAAAAGGTGCAAGTGAGTTGCCAATAGAAGGGGGTTGGAAAACTTTCTCTTCTCTTTCTAGAAACTTAGTTACAGGGATCTGCTCTTTACCAAAGCAGAGACACTGCCTTGGAGTCTAAGAGAGACTCAGAAGGATTCAGGAAGACCGGGCCTCTCAACTTCTAGTTTTTCAAGGGGGTATGTCCTTCCTCAGTCTCAATCAGGTTTGTCTCAGAGTTTCAAGAGTTTTGTAGCTGTACAGTATCATCTCGGAGTGATTTCTGTACGCGCTGTGGCAACTGAACGTACATTTTCAATCAGGTTTTATGTTCCAGACACAGGTTGTGTACTGCTCCTTGCCCTGTAAAGTGCAGCACTGTTACTGAGGGCTGATCAGCTGAGCACCTGCGCACCAGGCTGAGCTACAGGACTGGGTCTCAGGAAGGATAAAGTCTCTTCACACATCTCCTGGCCCAGGGCTGGACTGATTCTGCATCCCAGCAAGGTCAGCCTGGGGGTGACAGCTTCCCTTCTAAAAGTTCAAACGTCAAAAAGTTCAGGTATCATTCAGTCCACGATCAGTAGTGTTCATCTGCTGGAATGCACTGTAGTTGACCAGTGTAGAAGCTGGTAGCCCCATCTTCACAGCAAGGTTGTCCAAAGCAGCGTGCGTGAATTTGGTACCGAAATCCTGAATGTTGTCCTGGAAGATATATGGCTGCTGTTTGCCAACACCCGTGTTATGTTTGAATCTGTGTTCTCTAGGTCTGTGCCAATTAGCAAAAAATACGTTGCCTATCTTTAAAGGAGTTAGACTGAATTCTTTCTAGTGCTGTAGTTTAATAGCTGCAGGAAGAAGCCAGCATGTCAGAGCGAGACTTATAAGCAGGATGCTGCATTAAAGAAGGGATTCAGCATAATGTGAACCCGAATCAGGACAGCTGGCAGGTGGATTAAGGGGTGGGGACACAGCGGCAAGTCTTTCCAACTCAACTTCTACCTTTTTTCCCTGCTGCTTGTTTTCTTGCTGGTATTTGACTCACTGTGTGCTCCCAGGAGTTTACAACTGTCAGCTTACAAAGACTTTCCATAGCTGCTTTCGTGAGTAAAGTTAGAGCTTTGCCCAGTACTGTGAGCTTTGTTTTGGAAATAAATGTAATACTTTCTACTCTTAAGTTATGCTCACTCTTCATTTACAATCTTTGCAGAAGTGCTGTTAGCAACACGGTTATCTTCCAAACAGGAGGGAGAAAAGACTTTCTGACAGATGCTTTATAAGTGACCTTACTGTTTGAGCTCCTGCCTCCTGGAGAGGTCTTTGATAAAGTAAGAGCTTGGACAAATGGGAACAAGAGTATCTTTCCCCTAAGCCCATCTCCTGCAAAATGCCATCCTCTCTTCTGAGGGTTTGGGTCTCACTGATGCTGAGGCCAGACTGAAGTTGGCCGGGAAGTGCTCTTCTGCTCATCTGTTACCTGCTTGCTTAAAAGAAAACACAGTAATACAAATTCACTCTTTTTTTTTTGGTTTATATTTTAAAAATATTTTAAATTTCAAAGCATTACCTAAAAGGTAAATGGGGAAGAAATGAAGAGGTTTTCAACTTTTTGTTCTGTTTTTAAGCTTTGACCAGTCAGGAATTACAAAGACAACAGGTCAAAAATTGCAGACCTTGTTGTCAGGATTCAGGATACCACAAGGGTGGAAGAACAATTTCTGGCCCAACTCCAGGTGCTGCTGAAAAGGCCCTCTGGAATTTTGGCAGTGATGGTGAGGATCTGCCTGTCCCGACAGCCCAGAGCTGCCCGGTGGCTGCATGGCCGGCCTTCAGCCTCCACTTCTCACTGAGGATGCTACAGGAGAAGAGCAAGCACAATCCATCGTCCTTAAGAAATCCCAACTATGTGTCCGTAAGCTTTTAAGCTGATTCACACACAAACACTGCTGTCCACTCCCAAGACAGCTTTCCCAGTACAGTACTGCTATGCTGCGAGTGTGCAGTGATGCTGCTTAGCTCAGCCACAGTGGCACAGAAGATGTTTGTTTTTCTTCTTTTAGTTCTGCAGCTCACGTGGTGTTGGAATACAGAACATAGCAGTGGGGTTAGCTGTCAGACCGGGCAGCCTCGTAACCTTTGCATCTGAGTTCAGTCCTATTCAAACCTGAGTCCCTGAATGATTCAGGATGGCTGTTACAGCATTTGTTGCTTTTGAGCTAATGCTGTTCGCAGTTGATGAAACACTGATGCTGTATTCTGGTGTTTGGGATTTTTACTGGACCGTTCACTCCACGTGCTGTGACTGATTTAGGTGAGGAATGTGCACGTGTAATGGTGCTGCTTGATTTTTGTACCTAGGTCAGCATGGGAAGCAGCTGTTTGGGTGGGAGGGAGGAAGGAGGGGGCCTTGCTTTCTGCTCACCCCAGAAGAGCTGTTCCTCCCCCCTCCTGCAGGCTGATACTGTGACTTCCCTCACCGCGTGGTCACTGCATCAGGGAACTGAATTTCTGAAAAAGGATTTGCTGATTTCAGACTTAGCTTGGAAAAGTTGCTCCTTGATGTGACACAAACGGCCCCGTTCATAAGAGCTGAAAAGGTGTGTGTTGAGCTTTTTGTTCTTTCCAGCTGCTTTCATGGGTGGTTCTGAGCTTTGGGGTGTTACATCAGCCACCTGATGAAACTTGAAGTGAACAAACCGTACAGCTCTTTATGAAACATCACCATTTGTTTTTCTATGACCATAGAAAGTAAGTTTCTAATGTTTGTTAAACGCTTGGTTGCTTTGGAAGAGGCTTTTTTCAGTGTGTGAAATGCTAACTGCCCCGATTACAGGAACAACTCAGTGAAGTGCTTGGTTTTTAGAGTTGGAACATTACCACCAAATGTGAAATACACTTAGTAAAATCCTTCTGCTCGTCCCCTTGCTTTTTTTCCATTCAAGAGTGCAAGTTAAGCTCAGGATTTTCAAAGATACTTAGCAACAAGAGCAGTTAATCCAGTGCTAACGTGCTGGGGCTCTTTGATACTGATGCCCAGGCTGAGCACCAAGGAGCAGAAGTAATTCCTTTCGCTCAGGAGCCCAGAATTTTATATAAGTAGCATAGTAATGATCTGTTTGGTTTTCTCCTTTATTAAGAGGATCGGAGCTGAGATTTTGAGATCCAGGACAGTTTTTCCGGGTAGCTGGTGGACATGGAAGGCGAACATTCCCAAGAGTTTGGTGCAGTTTGCTTTCTTCACACACTGCAGTTGGGGTGCCTTTAATTTTCTTTATAAATAATCAGTCCACTATAAAATACATTTGTGAAGAGTAGTTGTTCTCCTTGGCGTGCTGTGCATATGCTGGAGGGCACTGCGTTCTTTCTGCAGCACAAGGAAATGTCCTGATGCTTGGTGGAGCTTGGGTGAGTATTGCTCATGTGGAAGCAGTTAAGGCATCTGGTAAAGCTGTATGATAGCGCTTCCACAGCAGTGTTACTGGAGCTCAAAGCAGCCAGCCCTAACCTGACTCCTGGCTCTTCTTGGCTGCCAGCAGCTGCAGTGTGAGGACTCCCCAAGCTGGGTTTTTGGAGCTGGGATGTGGCCCAGGACTTGCTTCAGCTGCTGCTGAGCAAACCCCCATTCTGTAGTGCTTCCAGGTGAGAGACTGGCACATAGTGATGCTTCCCTGATGCTCCCTCCATCGTCTGTGATTTAGGGCTCCACTTGTGCTGAAGGTTAAGGTAATGCTGTAACACAAGTCTCCAGTCTGAGCACAGCACAAGAGATGTCCTTCTATTTTCTAATAGATTATTGTGCTGTTTCCCTTGCAGTGGCATTAGAGTCCCTCACATAGGTGGGATAGCACCTTCCTAAAGTAAATGTCTTTAATCTCTTCAGTTGGGATGGGATGTGCGTATGGAAGGGTGCATCCCTTTCATGGATGAATTTTGTGGAATGGCAGGAGTTGATAATCTCAGGGCTGTGCTCAGTGCCATTGTCACAGACTCCGACTGCTTTATAACTGCACAACTGTTGCTGGAGTCAAGGTAAGGCGGCAAAATGAGAGCTGAGATCTTTATCCTTTTCATGCATAAACCCCATAGCTTCTCAAAAAGACTGAGAATTCTGAACATTCGGAAGCTTTAATCTGTAAACATTGCAGTGAAACCTTATTGTTCTGCTCTTAAGAATTTAATTCCTTCTTTACTGAGCAGGTATGTAATTATAGAGGTGGTAACACTGCTCTAATTTTAAACATATCCAAGTCCTGTTATTTTTTTTTTAATTGAATACCATTGAGCCTAACAGTGGACTCCATTGTTCACCTGCCTTTGGCTGTGTTCTTTTCAAGCCTCTTTTCCAATGGGCTGCTTCCAAGAGAGAAGTAAGGATCCTTTTGTTCTTGATCGCGTGAGGGGTTGCTGTAAAACATTTTTTTGTGTAGATTTGCTCCCCTCCCTCTAGCTTCGAAATAAAAAAAGCAGGAATCTCCCAACCCTGATGAGTTTGCTGCACAGTGCTGAGTCTCCTTGACAGCTGGCGCTTCATACCCCACGTGAGCACTTGGATTGCTGAGTTGGATGGGATGACGTTTACAGTTGCTTAATGCCTTAGGTAAGTTGTTAGGCAGCTTGATGCCTAGGTGCCCAAGGTGACCCGTCACCGGTAGTGAACACCTCACATGTGGTGTTTACACTCTCTTTTTTGGATGTTTCCTTTTCTTTTAGAACTAGCTTACCTTGGTTTCTAATATGCTGCTTCTGTGTTAAGCTCTGAATTCTGCTGTGATCTGCACAGTGATACAAGTACTTTTTTGAAGTCTTTTGCAGCTTCCTAAGTTCAGCGTTCTATTTTGTCAACTGTTTAAATATTATTTTAACTTGGCTGCTTCCCTTGGAAACTCTCCTGCTTCCCAGCGTGCCGGTTATCCTGTTTTGCTTTCGCTTACGCGGGGCTTTTATCAGTTTGGTTGGTAACTGTGTTCTTCGTTTTGTACTTTTTGTACTTTTGCTTTTAAGAAGTGTTTCATTCTGGAGCAGCTGGATCTGTTTTCGTGGTGCTGGTGCTGCCATGTCCTATGCAGACAGCTGTAGGTGGTTAGAGGTAATGCGTCCGTCTATTGAAAATGTGACTGCTTGCAATTGGTATTGAAGTCCTTGTATGCTTATTTCCATGTGTATATACTTGTACTTTATTATCAGATGGATTCTGAACCAAAAGATGCATGTGTAGTAGTAATAAACACAGAGCGAGGTAGAAAATTCATTAAAGAAGACAGTGTCTCATTTCTGGCATCCAGTTTTTTGAATGCAAATTGATGAACGTGATGCTCTTTCCAGGTTCAAAACAAGTGCCCTGCTGCCTGTGAGACACACGAAAGCGTTTGCCCAAATTGCGGGGACTTTGTCAGTAAACCATGCAATAATATGTTGCTTGTGTACGTGCGTGCCCTCTAAGAGTAACTGTGGAATAGAACAAGTCTGACAGCATGCAGAGCAAAGCAGGCGAGTCCCACTAAGTGAGTACTGGAGTGGGAACACAGGAGAGTGATGTACAGAGCCCCTGTGCCCAACTCAGTTTCTCTGGTGTGGTTTTAGCTGTTCTGTTGAACACAGAATTAGATAGGAAGAGCGTTGACATTCACGTTGACTTGAGGTATGACAGCTATGGTTTGTGCTTGTTGTACTCTGCTGTTTGAAGTAGCGGGGCAGGGTGAGCTACGTGTTGTGCCAGCGACTGCAGATTTTCCTCGTGTGCCCCATTGAGGTGCTCTGTGCCTCTGTTGGGAGAGTTTAACGTGCTGGGAAAGCTCTGCTGAGTTTGTAAAACTCTGAACTTCAGAAGTGTGAGGAAGTTCTCCCTTCATGTGGGAATCTTGAAGCACCCATGCCAGCTATGGGTAGAAGTAGTGTCAGTGAGGCTTTGTAGTAGCCAGGGTCTGGGGATTACTTGCCTGGTGCCATCCTGCAGCGTGGAGCTGCTGTAGTTCGAAAAGGACCGGGGCAACCCTTCCTGTTTTGCTTTCTCGGGGCTTTTTTTTTTTTCTAAATTCACAGCCTTTATCCTAACTCAAGATCTGCATCAGAGTATTGCTTGCTGTTAGCAGGGAAACTAATTTGCTGTTGTTTCCTGCGAGTGCCCGCAGCCAGAAACACGCTGTCTACCTTCCTGTTACCGAAGCAGCGCGGTGAGATGGGCATGGTGCAGCTCTGCTGCTGTGGGCTGCCCTGCCTGGGGCTGAGGCACAGAAACCTTGGCAAACTGCTGATGGCTGCAGGCTTAGCCGTGGCTGTGCGGATGGACCCTTGTTGTGGGGTGTTCTGGCAGCCATGAAGTATAGAAGCTGCGTGGACAGCTTGTTGCCTCACCTATCTAATGCACATGGCAGCCAGTGCCAGCTTTCCAGCTCATGGTGAGTGACCTTCCCCCAGCACAGAAGTGGGGTGCTGCGGGGAGCACTTCTCCGGACCGAGTTTGGTTGTTGGAGAAGTTACCGTATCCATCTGTGCTGCAGAATGTGCTCAGAACATGGGCTGCGTCCACCCAATGCATCTCTGCTTTGTGATTTAAAGGTGTGTTCAGGTGCTTTTTGTATTTGCAGACCTTGCATTTGATGTCTTTGTAGGTGATGCTGTTTCTGGGCGAATTTGTGATCGGCGTGGGTACGGAGAAGTAAGATCCTGGGCTGGGGCCGTTCAGTGGGCAGCTCCACACAGAGCTGTAACTCCCTGGGTGTCCCCTGGTGTGCACTGCGGTGGGGAATGGCACTTGGAAAGAGGCAGGATTTTCTGTGGGGCACTCTGTGCCAGGCCGGCACTGCTTTATAGTGCTGCAAGAAGAGCCACGGGCTTGGCCCTGGGGCTGTTGAGCTGAAGTTGCCACTATCTGCTGGCTGTAGCTGCAGTTAAAGCGAGCCTTGGCCAACTGCTGGACAGAAACAAAAGCTCAATTCTTTGTGTGTGCAGGATGCTATCTCTCTCTCTCTCTCTCTCTCTCTCTCTCTCTCTTTTTTTTTTTCCCCCTTTGTCTTTTCCCTTTTTCATTCTTTTCCCCTTAGCTGCCATGTGACATCTCCATCAGCACGGTGGGAGAGTGATGGATCCCTAACAGCTGGATGTTCTTTTCTTCACCACGCTGGTGCACCCTGCACGTCCTGTATTCTGGGGGGTTAGAAACCATTTTGCTTTCTACCGGAGTTGCTGGTGATCTCTGTGCCACACCTCAGCCTGACATTTCTGGGAGGTGTCAGTCCAGGTGATGGTCCGGGTTTCAGCAGCTGTGCGTGCTGTTAGAAATACGAACACAAGCCGAGCTGTATAGGTGCCTCACGCAGGTAACGTACCCTTTATTCAAATAACTTTTGCTCTGGAATGTGCTCCCTGCCTGTAACGCCAAGCTTAATTAAGAGGGGATCTCAGGGATGAGATACAGGCTTCATTTTTCACTTCTCGTAAACTTTCCCTCCCTGCCTTTTTCCCCATTCTCCTTTGATCTCCAGAAAAATCTCAGCTCATGAAAATAAAGGCTCCGCAGAGCCTTCAAGGTGAAGCAATATGAGTAAGCACAAGCACCTTGAATCACGGATTTGCATGCGCTGTGCTTGCTGCAGGCTGTCTGTCTTCGGTTGACTCAGGTTTTCACGTTGGTAGAGCAGGGGTGAGGAATTTCCTTGTTGAGGACTGAATAGGCTTTTCAAACACCTTTGAGGCCGCTCTGTCATTATGCAGCGTTGCACAATGCTTCGTTGAAGGCAAACCGTGGCTGTGGGCTGCGTGAAACGGAGCGTGGCTCAGCTGGTGGGCGGCAGCTGGGCCTGCAGCAGGGCGCTGGATCCCGTCCCCTCGGGCTCCTGCTCCACCTGCCTGCAGGGTTGGCTTTTTGCAGTAAGGTGGAAATGGGCGCTGCGGATCCGTTAGCAGCGATGACGTTGCGGCCTCACCTTGGGAGTCTTCCTGCCGTGCTTGGGGAAGTGGAAGCAAGAAGCAACTCGTCAGCTGCCTTTGAGGCCTGTCGGGTGCTGTTGTTGCGGTGCTGGAGCTGTGCTCAGAGATGAGGAAGTAAGAGAAGCGGTTTCTGATTGACTGGTGACAAAATACGCCGCCACGGTTCAGTAGTGCCGCGTTTCTTCTGTGAGGAGGAAATGAGAGTTCAGGTGGGAGTCAGCTGCTGGTGGTGGCTTACAGGGAGAAGGCAGAGATGGATCACAAGACTTGTAGATGGCTGTGGCATGCGGGAAAGTGTAGTATCGCTAATTGGCTTAAATTTTCTTTGTGCTGATGGACCCTTACCGGGACTCCTGCACATCCTGTCTCTGTTCTGTGCCTCTTTGCGTTTTTCCCCGCTGATACCTTTTTCAATCACAGAGCGGAGTTGATAGTTCTGAAACGTTCTCCCTCCTCCCAGCTCAAAAAGTGAGACTTAGGGAGAAAGCATTTGTCCTTACCAAGGCTTCTGCTTATCACGTGTCTTCAGCTCACTAGGCACGGCGTGAACCTGGCCTGCCAGGCTGGGAGGCTGCTGGAGTCAGAACGATGTAGTCTGTTTGGCTTATCTTTACTAGTAGTTGTCTGGAAGCTGTACTGTCCTGTGCCTGTGCTGAGGGTGGTGCTGGGAGCAGCGCTGGCTGTGTGTCAGTGGCATTCTCTGCAGGACAAGAGCCCTGCCCCTGGGTGCTCCTGAGAAGATGGGTCTGCTTTTATTTCTAAAATGATAATCTAATGCGTGTTCAGCACAGGACTTTGTGCATCTGCAGAGTTGCATACGGGATGACTAGTTGAATTGCTTTGGGTTGTAGCATACTTTGGCGTTAGGTTAGAAGGATGTTGTCCAGAAAGATCTCCCCGAGCCTTAGTGACCCTTCTGAACTGTCTCCTTTGCTTGGCAGTTCTATGCCAGCTGTTTCTCTCTGGGGCTGGGTTTTCCCTTTCATTTTTGGGTGAGTCAGCAAAAATCAACAGGGAATCAAGGAGTTGGAAGAAGATAAAATGGAAAGAATTGATCTGTGGTGTGGGTGTCATCCCATCTGATCTGCAGAAGGCCGAGGTTGTCCTATATTGTTGGTAGAGTGGCAATGTGATGCATTGCCTATGTCGCGTGCAGCTGTAAGGGAAGTCAGCAGGAAAAGGCTGTTCATAACATTCATGGTTGCCTCTCTAGCAGCTGCAAGCAGCAAACTGCTGCTCGTGGCAGTAGATTTTGCAGAAATGACCCTGGCGATGTGTTAGTGCCTCACCAGGCAGTGAATTTGGCTAATGTGTGTCCTTCCGTAAATCTTAATGAAGAGTTCATGTTGGACTTGCTCAGATTTTGTGTGTGTATATATATATATATATATATATGTATATAAGCAGCTCTCTCAGTTGCATCATCTGAAAAGGGTATCTTGCTTGCTTATGCTTGTAATTTAGAGAGGTTTGTGCTTGGCTGGAATATTTCAGATCAGTCTAGTTTCCTCTTCCCTCCTCATAAAGGAAAGTTAAATAAAAATAACTGTTAGCTTTCATGGGTGTGCGGTTTGGCATAGACCGAATGCTTATTTTATCTGAGGCCTCTGAAGGTGGAAGGAGATGTTTGGACAGGTCCCATGGAGGCTGGCAGAGGCGCAGGGCTCAAGAGTTGCGTGCCGTTAGCACATCTGCACGCGCTTGCATGGAGCGTAGGTGGAACCCATCACCCTGCTGGCTCTCACTGGCTGCTGTCGGGGCTGCTCTTGGTCTTGCTTTTGCACAAGTCCTCTTTTGGCAGGCAGAAGATCTGAGGCTGCGTTTGCCAAGTCTGTGGGAAAGTCATTCTTTGTCTGCCACAACTTTGAACACAACTTTTTGAGTTGAAATAGAGAGAGAAGGATTTTTCAGTCACTGAAGGTACTCTTATTGTGTTCCGGAAACTCTTTTTTAGATCAGATTGAATAAATCTGATGCTGTTGGAAAGCAAAACCGTGGAGAAAACGGTCTGAGATTTGCTGGTTGTGTGGATTTTTTCTGCAGCGGTGAAATCGTCTCTGATGGGTGAGCTGCTGCGAGTGCTGGGGCAGGAAGTGAGCTGTGGCTAAGGTAGCACCATCTGAATGCACGCTTGTCAGAAAGCTGCTTTCAGCTAATCCCTGGGAGGAAGTGAGCTATAATCAGTACTATGTGAGCTAATCACAGGAAATCTATTGCTCAACGGGAGCCTC
The DNA here is from genome assembly GCA_024606505.1 of Aquila spilogaster. Classification (NCBI taxonomy): domain Eukaryota; kingdom Metazoa; phylum Chordata; class Aves; order Accipitriformes; family Accipitridae; genus Aquila; species Aquila spilogaster. The sequence goes on along the minus strand of JANHGO010000002.1, from coordinate 37,181,323 downwards.
CGAGGGGGGGGAAAAAGAGAGGAGTGTCAGAAAAATACCCGTGCAGACACTGCATTCTGCTTTTGTACTCCAAAAATCTGTTTGGCCCAAGAAAATGGAATATCTGCTGAAAAAAAACAGCCCTCCAAACTGCAGTGAAGAACCACACAATGTGTGTGTCTGTTTTCTTGGAAGATCTGTTTGTTCTCTTGTCTGGAATGAAGAGGCATTGAGGCTCGTCTCCTCCCGGAAGGTGTTGTGCTCAGGAATGGCGGTGCTGGGAAGGCTGAAGACAAGATAACAAATTGGGTCAGTGTGCTGGGAATGTCTCTGAACATTTCAGCAGGGATTTTTGTATTACAAACCAAGAGTGAAACAAGACTCCCTTAATCTGCCTCGTCACACCAGTCTTTTCCTGGAAGTAGCACAAATGAGTTCTTCCATTATATTTTTTTTTAACTTACTCTGCCTTTTTTTTCGCTCACCATCTGCCCTGGAGATCAGTTTGTGAAGCATCTATTCTGCTCTTTTCCTCTGTGCTGGACCTGCCTGTCCCGGATGCCGCTCTCTGTGTGTGACAAGTGTTGCCAGCAGCGCCCTATAAGGCTCTGCAGGAAGAGAGCAAATGACAGCCGCTGCCGCCACGCCGATCGCTGTAAGGATAACTCACCTTTCTCAGACCTCATGCCTTGAGCCAGAGGAGATGCCCTTTAAGGGTCATGCAATTTTTCACTCTTTGTGTCTCTTCTCTTTTCTTCTGCTGTTCCCATCAGACATCTCATAGTTGTGTTGCGTTGATTTCAGGTGTTGTGCCTGCACCCGTGCCCAAGTGCTCTGCACCTCTTGCAGCAGCCCAGGTGCTGTCCCAGTGGGGTTCTGCAGCCACAGCAACACATCAGATGGTGATTTCAAAAGCGAGATGGTTATGTTTCTTAATGTGATGTTATACTGAAACGGGTTACTTCTGCTTTTTGGTCAGCCCTGCAGGGTAGACTTACATTTGATGTTTGTGCTGCTCCTTTGGTGTTATGTTGATGATAGATAAATAAGCTGAGTAGTTTTCACCTGCGCTAAGCAGAGCTGAGTTGAATTGGCAGCTCCGTGAGCTTCCCATCAGGGTGTGTGCGTTGCTGGGGGTTAGTTGTGGCTTGTGGCTGCTGAGAGGGGCAGCATAAAGTGAGGCTGTGCTGTGGTAGGGGAAGGAATTCACAGCTGTGCTATCAAACAGCTCCAAACTCAGTATTGCATTTTCTAAGCATTAGGCCAGTTTATTTTTGCATCACATCCTCGGCACTGAAATACAGGTGTAGCTTGGAGGTCACAAATGTATTAACTTGAGCATTTTACAAAGAAACTCCAACTCCTTATGGATGTTATGCACCCTCCAGATGTTTCTCTTTCTTCCCCACCCTGCTCAGGGCCTTGCAGTACTACGCAGTGGAATGAGACTGAGGTATGGACACAATGATGTGTGTTTAAAAGCTGATCTGCTCAAGTAAAGCGTGCTAGGAAAACCATAACTGCGCACAAAAGCAGATAGGAAAGTGCTTGTCTTCAATTTCATTGTATTTCCCTTTAGTTGTTCCACAAACAAGCCGGAGAGGAAAAACGTTTGTCCTTTCTTAGAACTCAGAGGAGCTGAAGAGCAGCCCTGGGGCAGAGCGTGCCATCCTGCTGCCCAGCATGGGAGCCCTTCTGCTGCTTCTCCAGCAGGAGGGAGAGTGCATTTGCTCTTCAGCTTCTGCAGTTCAAGTTACGAGGGCAGTGAGGACCACAGAGGATGAGAAGAGAGCATCCTTTGTCCACTGGGAGTACCGTCATATGCTAGAGATACACACCAAGAATTAGAGCCGTGCGGTCACCAGCTCTGGCCCCTGTGATTATGTTTTGTGGAGTAAACAGCAGAGCTGCTGGGAGGAAAGGTTTCAGCTCTGTGTCTTTTTTTTGTGAGTGTAGTGGGTTGCAGTGCTGTTCTGTGGTGGGAATGAATCTGTCTGAAATCTGTAGTTAAGTATCGTTTGCAGCCTCACAACTTGTCTGTGGTTCTTTCCATCACTTTCTAGTTCTTGTAATTAAATATAGCGCCCTTGCTGACTGTGAGGAACGCACAAATCCATTATTATTAGTAGTATTATCTTCACTGGCTAAGGTGAATCCATTTCCACTGATAACATCCTTTTCTCCCTGTTACCTTTACTTGTTCATTGGTGGGACAAGCGCGATTGCCCCTAGCTGGTGTCTTTTCCTGTGAGAGAGCAGGAAAGGAGCTTCAGGATGTATTTGCATTTCTCTTTTTATTTCTCTATTTTTTACCTCTTCTAATGACGGCACATAATACCAAACCTCTGCAGCCATTTCAGAAGTGCTTCCTGGGCTGTGGAGATTTTCCCTGCGTGATGAATGTGAGGTAAGGACAAAGGAGGACAGCTCCTTTCTTCTATTTCTTCAGGCTTTAGTGAGCTTGAAGGATTTTAACTGCAAATGACAAACACAGTTCCTTAGGTGTGAAGCCGATCCAGAGCATTCTGCCACCCCAGTCTGTTCCATCAGCCCTGGAGCTTCTCTACTTGATTGTCCCTGCAGCCCCACTTGGAATTGTTTTCTTCTCTTGTGCTCCTCAGCTCCTTTTCAGGTAGAGTCAGGGAAGCTTCTGAACACTTTGCACACAAACCAGTCGGTTGGAGTTGCAGCTCAGAGGGTTCAGTACAGGTGCTGTTACGCCAGTGTCTTGAAGTGCCTTATTTTCTTGTGGAATCGGTGGATTTGTGGTTTCCATGTACTTGCTTCCAGCCTGTTGCTTCTCGTGAACGTACGAAGTGCTAAGGAGTAGTTATCTTCAGATCAAGAAGCTGTGATGGTGAATATGTGATGAACTTCTTTGCTCTGCTCGTATCACTGAAAATTCAGAATTTTTGCTATAGTGAGAATTCCGTTTTGAAAACATGTAAATAAAAGCATGACAGTGTAAAAAGTAGCAACCTGAATCCCATGTTACGGCATTATTAGGTGACTGGGCTAGCAATGAAGGCATGCAGGAAGTTAGCAAGGGCTTGGAGAACCAGTCTGTTTTTGTGAGTTTCAGACACGGGCTGGTTGGCTGCCTTTACATCCTGCTATTGCTAATAACAAGCAGCTCAAAGAAACGCATGGATAGATGGGTTTTACCCTCCTGTACTCTGACTGTGACTTCAGAGCTGTGTTCCAGCTGACGCAGACCCTCCCTACTGTACTATTCTACCTCTGCACTCCTAACAGCTGATTCTAAAGAGCAGGACTCTTCAACTGTGTTTGGTGATTTGTACAAGAAGATTATATGTCTCAAATTGGTGGCACATGCTTTTGTGAAAGCAGTGCTTATTGTTAGGAAAGAGATTGGAATTAAAATCCCTGCGGGTAGGCTGCTCAGTCCTGCTGCTAAATTCCAGGGTTCTTTTTTCCCATATTGCAGGGTAGGTACTGGAAAATTGAGAAGATCCTCCAGATAACTTGCAACATCTGAAAGAGCAATCAGTGAGCAAAAATGGAAGAGTAGGAAGCACGGTCTGATCTACGGCTGCATCCCCACCAGCTGAGTCCAGTGTTGCGGGCCTATTTATCACTCTGTCGTCAGGAAGAGGGCTTGAAGGCAGATTTGTCTAGGTGGATGTTGCACAGCTTTGACAGCTGTTTCCCATCAATCTGTAAGTCCGTGGGGCAACCCGCACATGGCCAGTTCTCACTTAGGCCGCCAGAACTTTGATTCATGCTGTTTGTGCCTGTGAAGGTACTTGTACTGAAATGATGTGCTTTCGTGGGCATTCATGGCGGTACTTCATTTCAATCTCTTTTGAGCTTCACAATATAAAAAAGCGTGATCTCGTGCTGCTTGGATTTGGTCTGCTGGCTGCTTTGCTTTTCCTCGTTGGGATTTGGCAGCGTTCTTCTATCTGGTGTGTAACAGCGAGGAAAGACAGCCCACCTGGTTGCACACAGCGTGCAGTACAGTGTTTATACTTTGTGAGTAAGACGTGGGTAGTGATAGCAGGTTGTACTCGCCATCCCAGCGTGGCTCTGAATGGCACTGATAGCACTGTGGAAACAGAGGAGGAGTGTTGACTTCTCTTCCAAGGGGCTAGCTCATCAGTTGGGCACAGTGAGGAACGAGGGGCTAGTTTATTACTCAGTTGTCACTGAGAGGTGATTTCTGTATATCTTTCTGTCTGCTATTTACAGCAGAGAGGCTGCCATTTCCTTGGTGATCAGCAAAAAAATCTCCAGTGTATCATGGGGAGGGAGGAGAGACCATTGCAGATTTCATTGTGAATGCATATGGAACGCCTCCTGCGGATGCTTTGTTGTGTTAACACTGGTAGCTGTTTCTTTGTGCTCACTCTTGTGTTAAGAACTTCGGTAGGATTATGGTGGTAGTGTGTGAGTGTGTATATACGTGCATATTTCTCACAAGTGAGGATGATGTGGGACAAAGGGTTAAAGCCATGCACGTCCTTGCTCAGAAGTGGAATACATCCTAGTAGATCCTAGATCTGTGCTCTTTTATGTGGGCTGTGTAAATTGGGTAGAGATATTCTCAATTCTGCTTAATGTGGACAGCGTGTTATGACTCTAAACATAAGCTATGCCACTCTCCACAAGATAAATGACAAGAAAGGAAAAATCTGAAGCTAATAAAGGTGTTTGACTCTATAACATGAAGCTCTGAGCTACTACTGCCCTTAAAAGAAATTACGCTGGTGTCCTTATGTGCTTTATCACTTTCATGTGTGCAGCCTTGATGTGAACGGATAGCAAACCAGATTGGGGAATTGATGCACGTTATAACTGTCTATTCTTTCTGAGTGTATCAGTGTCATTGCTGGAGAAGTCTGTCACTGCATCCCACAAGTGCTGCTGCTTGCCCGGTGAAGGGGTGGCCCAGGGTGGGAGTGAGGAGCCAGAAGGGGGGGAAGAAAGGAGCTCTTCCTTGGGGGAAATGTCAGTGCTGTGCTCTTCAAAGTTGAATTCGTACCTTCTTCCCCTGCTGGTCAACCAAAGAAATGCTCTATTTCTGGCTTCCATGCTTGCTTCTTATGGTTCAACCATTATTTCTATTTCAGATCTCTCACTAGCTGTTCAGAACCATGTCTGACAACGGAGAACTGGAAGACAAGCCACCAGCTCCTCCTGTGCGGATGAGCAGTGTTATCTTCAGTTTTGGGGGAAAGGACCCGTCGTCTGCCAACCATTGCCTGAAACCTCTGCCCTCCGTACCAGAAGAGAGAAAACCTAGGAATAAAATCATCTCCATATTCTCTAGCACTGAAAAAGGTAAGATGCCTCAATTTTGTACCTTTCTTTACACTTCTTCCAAGATTTTGTAGTGTGTTAGGTGTTTGAGTCCATAATCTGCACGTGAGATTGTGGAATTTCTTTACTGTGGCCTGCCTGAGTATTAGAGAAAATGCAGGAAGTTTGGTCTGTGTGTTCAGTGAGCTGTTCTTTCCCTTTGCCCTGAGATGCTTGAAGGTGAAGTGCTCAGGAACTAAAACTGAATGACTCCTTGAGGAAAACCTCAGCCCAGTACTTGTCATGTTTGCTGCCTGTTTTAAAGGAATGCATTTTTCAACAACCCTAATAAATGTTTGTAATTCCTGCATATCATATTCCTTACCATTTTGCTACGCTGAGCGCAGATTTTTAGTTTAAGCTGTGCATCCATCTGTTTCGGAGGTTACTTGATGTTATCGACTGTTCAAGTGGTACCTTTGAGATAAAAAATGGGAAAGCACAGTGTGTATGAAGGAGAATAGGGAAAAATGAAGTCCTTTTACAGAGATCAGATCTGTGTAACTGCACATTTCAGGTTAATTGCCAGCAGAGGAAAATCTGCCTTTGTGTAGAAATCTCTTCTAACACCTGGTAAGGTAGAAGTGTGCAGGGAGTTACTGTCCTGTCCTGAGACTGCACTGTGCACTCTGTACCCTTTAGCATTTTTTATTAAGATTTATTCCGGGCAGAAATCAGTACTAAATGTTAATGCATGTTGACATCCGTTGTGTGTTTGGATTGACTTAGAAGCTGTTGCTGGTAGCTGAGCACACCCTGTCCCCCATATTGGGACCAGTTGGGCTGTGTATCTGTTTACAAACACTGAGGAATGGATTACAGAAATAACAGCATATACTCCCTGTGGAAGAGCAAACGTTTAGGCAGAGGAATGTATTTTGTTGTTCTGTCAGTGTTAGGAAAGAGGTTGCACATTAATGTCTTGTCATGGGGAAGACCTTGCTGCTCTCAGTGCTTTCCAGTTCCGCTCTTGGCTTCCTGCTCCGGGTTGTCACTGATGTGCTAGGTAGGACTGGTTCAGACCTGCTGATACAGGTTCGACTGCTTAAAGAGACTTTGCTCCTCTGGCAGCTCATTCATTCTGCTTAGAGAATCTCCAGGGCTGGTTTTGGTTGCATGACAGCAATAGAAGTGGTGGTCTTTTTATCTGGTATGGGTTAAAGCCTTAAAGAGGTAAGTCTATAAAGAAAGTGTGAGAAGATAGTGCAGGTTGGTAGCAACACCCTGAGAGCGAGACCTTGGGTCTGGGAAGGACGGTGCTCTGAATTAATTGCTCTGAATTAATAATTCTGAATAAGACTTGGTTGTGTTGTGAAATGAACTGCTAATGCAAGCAGGCACAATGTGACTGGTGAGCTTTGTGATGTGTTACAGTGCCTTTATTTCTCCTTTGGCACTTCCTCTTTCCATCTTGACGGTGGGTTCATTCATTGCCGGAATGACCAGGAGGGTGGTTGGGGCCTTGTCTGAAGTTATAAAGACTCTCCTGAAATTGCTTTAATATGTGAATAATTTCACTTGTTCTGTAAATACTGATATACCGAAATTCATCTGCGTGCTTGTTTAGCATGTCTGTAGATCTACTGATACTTGGTGACACAAAGTAAAAGTGGAAGAAGTCCTTTCTGCAAGAATGTTGCCTCTTTGTCTTTTAGATGTTAAAAAGTATTTAAAACAGTGTCCTACTTTAAAAAAAATAGAAGAAAGAAAGAAAGAAGTTCTACTGTGTGGTATAATAATGTGGTTGGTGTTGGTTGTTTTGTTCAATGGCCATCGCCAAGATGCACCCCCATTGGAAAGGCCTGTTTGAGGAGAAGCTGGCTTTTTATTCTGCTGCTGGTGAGCTGTACAGAAATACTGACTTCTTGGTCACTATTTGAAATATATATTTGGAGTGTATTCAAGATGGTCTTTCAAACTGACTTTGTATTTGAGCCAGTGCAGAGGTTAACCAATTACTGCTAAAATATTAAATACTCCTGTTCAGAAAATGAAGGCTTGCCTTCCCAGGAGATGTACAGGGCTGTTACTGCAGATGGTCAGACATGGTGCAGAGGCTGTCTGGCTTTGCTCTGCAGCCTTCTATCCCTGTGATGTGGCAGGGTCCCTCCTGGCTGCCTTCATTGAGTCCCTCAGCACGGCTTGTCCCATGGGACGTGGGCTGGGGGCGGTGGTGTGGGCTGGGGCACTTGCTGCAGGCAGCAGGTTCAGCACAAGCAGGGTTTCTGCCCCAACCCTGAGCGAGTTCTGCACTGAAATAATCAGCAAAGGGGTTATTTAATGACCTAGTCAGGGAGCTTTTTTCCCCGGTTCCATTGTTCAGGATAAGTGATGAGATAGTCATCTTTTTTACTAGAGTACTTAATTGCCATGAATTTCCTTGGCCAAGCTTCTGAAGTCAAATGAACCTGCGTGCATTTTTGGAAAGCTTCGAAGCAGTCCTCTCAACCCAGAAATGTTTATTCTGGAGCAGAACTTACTAAAGGAGTGCTGCAGGGAATAGCCCAAGCCCCGCAATCGTGCACGCGATGTGCTCAGACGGCAGACTCGGAGTAGAGCCCCATGGTTTCAGCTGTGCTTCGGGGGCTTGAGGCGTGCCAGTGCAGCCCCTCCTGCGCTGCCGGGCTGCTGAGACCCTCCTGCTGGAGCATGCCACAACACAGGGCTTTGCACAGGGGTCACTTGCACTGAGGTTGGTTTGTGATGTGAGGGGAGTGCGTGGCTAATGCATTTCAAAGGGCTCAGGCTTCATGTGGGGAAGATTTGAAGTTCACTTGTGCCTCGAAATGAGCGTTGCCCTTTATTAAAGGGATTCCCATTTAAACAGAGAGCTGTGCTGCAAACATTAATCAGGGGTTTAAAAATAGCGTGGCCTCACAGTGGCCTTGTTAGCAGAGACTCAAGTACATCTTGCCAAAGCATGGCTCACTGGACTTGCCTCTTCACTGAAGTTTGCTGCTTGCATTTGTTTAAAGTGCCTCTGATCTGCTGTTCCTGTGGACAGAGCTGTGCTTCAGCTGCTGCCTGATCTACTGGGGAGACGTGTATTTGTGGGAGGATGGGCTTTATTTGTGCAGCACATTCTGGATGATGTGAGCACCAGCCTATGTTCCCTAGCTGTCAAGTGCTCTGGAACAGAAATCTTCCTGAGGAATATAGCTTTTCTTCCTCTTGCTTTCACATAAACAACTGCAAGAGGTTGGGAAGGAGCAAAGATGTTAAATGAGAACATTTGACAGTCCGTTTGCTTTTTGGCTCCAACCTGTGCAGCCATATTAAAGATATCCTGTTTATAATAGCCATGTCTTTCCACTGCATTGTTCAGCTCGCGGCAGCCCACATGGCTTTTCGTTTGTAAGCATTGTCCTGGGTTCCCGTCCTTCCTTTCCTGCCTGCAAGAGGGGATTTCGGACAGTCCCTGGCTCTGGATGCTGTGACGTACGCTTGCCCCATCGCTTGCCCCACTAGCTTTTAACCACTGAGTCACTAAGCAAATCCTTTTCTGTCTGTCCTTTTTCTGTAGCGTATCTTCATGGCTTTTCATTTCTTAAAGCAAAACGATTTTTGTCTGTTTCCTAAATGCTACAATAAATGCAGCTGATTCAGCTCTGCTCCGTGAGCCTAAAGGCATTCCCAGGAGTAAACATGCTACTTTCTCAGTATAGAATGAGACATGCTCCACTGCTCGCCACAAGGGCTCTGCCTTCCAGTGTGAAGCCTCAAGTGTCAGGTCTCCTGCAGAGCACATAGCAGCTCTTCTGCCTGGGGGAAGCGAGCAGGGCTCGGCCTTTGTTTCCTGAAACCTTCCAGCTTTGAACCTTTTCTCTCAGTAAAGGGAATGTAATGGTGCCTAACTGGGTTTTGTATTTAGAGTTCAACAGAATCTGAACACAATTTGCAGGGAATGGGAATGGGAAAAAAAATCCCCAAACCAAACCCTGTGCATTGTGAAACGTCTGAATGTAATTGTGCGTGGGTTGGATTGTGCATATGATCCCTCTCATTATCTGTTTCTGCTTCTGGTATTTATTAGATTTGCTTTCTTTTCCTTGTTATTTTATTCTTTCCCCTTTTAATTTAAATTAAGTAGTTGGTCTGAGGCTATAAACTTTTACCTTTGTTGAGGAAAGCCAAGTTTGCATTAATTACCTTGAATTGCAGCAGTGAGGTAACAGGGCTTTAACTGTCATTAGGGTGAACTTGAGATTGAACTGAAGTTTCCTTCAGTGCCATTCTGAACCCATATGAAAATGTCAGATTTTTCCCTTGTGAATGTTTCATGTGTTCCAGAGCTCCTTGCTCTCTGGGGCTCATAATCTCTGATTTGATTCCTGCCACAGTGTGATGATTTGAGCGAAAGGAGTTGGTGATTGTTACATGAAGTCTATACTTGAAGATACCAAACTGCGGTGTTGCGTGTGTGAACACCGCCATCCAGCAAAAAGAGTAATGGTTGCATTCATCCCAACTGTTATACTTGGATTTCTTATATTGAATAGAGACAATAGCACTTCAAGTCATTACTCAGCAGATCTCTCCTTGCACTTTCAGGAAGCAAGAAGAAGGAAAAGGAACGGCCAGAAATCTCCCCACCGTCAGACTTTGAGCATACTATCCATGTTGGCTTTGATGCTGTCACTGGAGAGTTCACTGTAAGTCCCTGAGAAAACAGCTGTGAGTCAGTGCTACAGAGACCATTGTGGTATTTTAGAATGAAGAGTGAGTCTCTTTGTTCTTTTCAAAGAAATGATTATGCTGTGCATTTATTAAGCACACAGAGTAACGGGACTGTGACCCGTTAGTGTTTCTGCAGTGTCAATATCGCATCCAGTGCTTTATGTCACCTGGAAGAGCCTTCCTTAGGAAAGCTCCCTCTTTGGTTTACTTTCAATAGTTTGTAACACTGACGCTGTTGGATGCTTCTGTATTCCCATTCCTCATGGCAGACTGAATATGCCTGAAAGATGCAGTGTTAGGAAGGCCCAGTGGGCTGGAGCCCCTGAATGCTTGGGATGCTGAGACATCAGGAGGTATTTCAGCTGTGACTCAGTTTGTTATATCACCTTTATAAGTCTGTCGTACCTTTTGGTGTGCTTAAGGCGGTCCATGTTATGCTTTGCTTGGAGGAAAGAAGTTTGTTCTGCTTTTTAAATGGCTTTTTATTTCAGGGAATGCCGGAGCAATGGGCTCGGTTGCTACAGACCTCAAATATCACAAAGTTAGAACAGAAGAAAAACCCTCAGGCGGTACTGGATGTGCTGAAATTCTACGACTCCAAAGACACAGCAAAACAGAAATATCTGAGCTTTTCTGCTCCAGGTGAGATGCGAGTATGCACAAAGCATGCTGAAAGGGGAACTGGGTGTTCAGATCAGTCTTCCTCTTTGTGAGTTGTAAATCAGATTCCAATGCTGAAAGAGCAAGCTACTTTTCAGTAAGGAACAAACATTTGAAGATGGATTTAAAACTTACTGGAAACTGACTTTGTCCAGTTAATTTCCTGGTTTAAGTGGAAAGGGAAAGAAATTGAACTGGATAATCCAAAATAGCAACCAAAAAATAAGCACAGCCCATTAAGAAGCTGGGGATCTGTGACTGGTCAGCTGGTTTCTTGCTCCTCCAGCCTTTGATTGAACTGTGTATCTAGATGCTTGTTATCTGTGAATTGCATGTTTCTTTTACCCATACGATGACACCAAAGATGCTAAGTACATCATTGTTCTACGTCAGGAGAAATGTGATGGAGCTGAGAGAGTGTCCTACAAATGCACACAGTTCCTTTTATGCAGCTCCCTTCTAAATGGCTTGCAGTCTGAAAATAGCTTAGTAATACGGCTTTGTAATGTCCTCATCCTTGACTCAAAGTACAACTAATGGAACAGATACATCAATTTAATCATTAAGTCACATCTCAGTAAGACAGGGGTGCATGAGTGTGATGGGCAGTGCTGAGTTTGGAAAACTGCATGGGTGAGATGAAGAGCAAGTGGGGAAACAAATAGTGCTGTCTATTGTAGAAACTTCCTTCTGCATGGAGTAAGAGTGCAGTACTGGTTTCATTCGTTTGTTACTGTCGGATTTTGCTTTCTGAGAGATGAAGAGATCTGTGAAGTAATCCCTGTTCTCTGTGCAGTTTACTTTTTATTAGTTTTTTTTTCTGAGGATTTTGTCTTCTTCGTTTTTTCCTATGTAGAAAAAGATGGCTTCCCTTCAGGAACACCAACGGTGAGTGAGTGTACTTCTCTTCGTGTCTTCTTAAGCACATGTAATTTCAGTTTGCCTGTATTTGCGATATACCAAATCTTTAATCAGTTGTAATAGGTTGCTTATACCAATCAACCTTTACTTTTCTTTTGACATCAGTAAGAATGATCTTATATTTTATATGAGAACAAACAAACAAAACAAAATACAAATATTGAACACTGCGAGGGAAACAATTTTGTTTATATTTGTGTTTTCTTAAACTTTGGAAAAAAATGTAGACCAATGCCAAAGGTTCAGAGCCATCAACAGCTGTGGCAGATGATGACGATGATGATGAAGAAGCACCTCCTCCTATTATTGCTCCACGGCCAGATCACACGAAATCGGTGAGAAGCTGTAAAATTTATGATGCTGAACTGCGTTTCACAGAACTTTTTCCATTTCTTTTTTTTTCATTTTTTTCTTCTAACAGAGCGTTACTTTTGTGAAGTGACCTATTGTAAGCTCCTAGGGAAAAGACTGTTTTGATTTACATATGCTAGCTAAGAAAATGCTTAAGTTGTGGATAGAAATTGGATCAGAGATCCTGAAGTTAATGTTGATTAGTTTGTTGGTTTGTGTTGAAGATATTCCGTTGTGCTTGTCCTTCAATCCAGGATGCAAGGATGTGGCTTAATACTAAAAAAAAAAAATGCAACTATTTTCTGTGTCTTTGCACAGAACATTGGTACAAGCGTAATGTATTTGACTTGAAGGAGACCTACAAGAAAGCTGTAGAGGAATTGTGTGGGAGAACGTAGTGATGGTTCAAGGGGTAGTGGCTTTAAACTAAGAGAGGGTAGGTTTGAATGAGATATTAGGAAGAAATGCTTTAGTGTTAGCTGGGCATGGTGAGGCCCTGGCACTGCTGCACAGAGAAGTGTGGGTGCTCCATCCCTGGAGGTGCTCAAGGCCAGTGTGGATGGGGCCCTAGGCAGCCTGGTCTGGTGGGAGGTGTTCCTGCCCACAGCAGGGGATTGGAGCCAGATGATCTTCAAGGTCACTTCCAACCAGAATCATTCTGTGATTTTCTGATTTATAATTATTTTTTTATAATTTGATTGCAGTGTGATAGCCAAACCTGACACACTACCTAAGCCCAAAGCAATTCTGAATGCTTATTTCACCCACAAACTCATCAGTATTGTATGAAAAGTTAAATGCTTAAGAAGTTATCCATTTAAGTTTTAGTGTGGTTATCCTGAACTGCCCGCCCAGCTAGTAAAGTCTCCTGAATTCATTTGACCGCAGTAGATGTGCTCTGCTGTCTGCTCATTTTCACTCCAGGAGCCTGAAACTGTGAACTGCCTGTACACATCAAGTGATACTGATTCTGCTTCGCAGAGACTGACGTGACATTTCTAAACTTACACGATGTGATGAGGCTGAGGCTTGGTATTGCTGCAGTAGTTGTTTGCAGCTGTAAACTTGCATTGTTTTTCACATGCATGGCTATTGAACAGCTCAAAAGGAAACGGAATAAAGCCCTAAGAAAATCCCTGGGACTGGGGACAACTGGGAAATTCCCAGGCATTAATGCTTCTTTTCATGCTGAAGCACAAATCTTTTTTTTTTTTTTCTCCTTTTAGGGGCAGTTGTCCTCACTGTTCAGTACTGATTCCTATTCTGTGAAAGCTGGAAATTGCAGCAGTGAAGTAAAAGGAGGGGCCCTGTCAACTATTTAGATTTAACTAGCGCAGGTTGCAAGGAATAAGCAAGTAGAAAGCCCCAAAAATGTCTGTCTGTGGAAGTTAATCTCCTAGCATCTGCTCTGTGCAGGAAGCGTCTGCCTCTTTCTTTCAGAGGCCAGTAGGGTTGTTAGCATCTTGTCTTACTGGAATGTAATGCCTAATTCCTGCCTCCAAGCTGTTAGGCAAAATGGTGCTTAGAGATCTTTGAAAATTTGTGATGGTTTTCAACTGAAGGTCGGTGATTGTAAATGAGATGCTCAATTAAATGGGTAAATGTTCTCTCCTAAAAACAGATTTATACACGGTCTGTAATTGACCCCATCCCTGCACCAGCTGGTGACGCTTCTGTTGATGGTGGGACAAAGTCAGGTGATAAGCAGAAAAAGAAGACCAAAATGTCAGATGAAGAGATCATGGAAAAACTACGTATGTGTTTTTTACTTCAGATAAGCGAAGGCTTTAGGACTGCTGGGGCAGTGGTCATTAAGCCTTTTCCCTGGACCCTTATTTCTGTGTAGGGTTGTGTGAATACTGTGCTTGATTAGTGTTCTGTCAGGCAGGAGCTGAGAGGAGCTACGTTCAGAGGTTTTGCTAGTTTCTATGCTTCAGAGCCCTATTGGGTAAAAAAAAGATTGTAAAACTTATTTTAATTTAAACTTCAGTTGTAATACTGCTATCAGTGTGTATAATATATCCATAATACCTCAAAATATTCTTGTTACTGTTGTAGCTTGTTCCATAATCTTCTTGAAGATAATTTTTAACCACAGTAATGTTCCTGTGCTTTAGTCAGGAACTGGCTGGTTTCTGGAGCAAGCTAACCTAGTGGATTTGTCATAATCTCATGTGGGGTTTTGCTCTGTAGACTATTATTAACTTGAGATAATGGGAAACGGCATGATCTGTCTTGTTAAGAGTAAAACCTAGCAGAATGATTGTCTGAAGCTGGGCCTTTTGCGATTGGAACCGAACCAGGAGCCTTCGGCTGTTCTATACTATTTGAGCTGATTTACTCTTGGAGGTCTCTTGGCCAAGCCAGTCTTGCTAAAGGGGAACTGTGGGATTGATGTGTTTTTTATGGTGAACTGGCAGAAACTGGCTGTGCTACAGTAGCAGAGAATGTTTCTAAAACCCCTGGCTCTTCTAAGATTTTTTGAGGAAATGTTTTTCTTTCTCTTTCTTCCCCCCCCCCCCATCTTTTAGGTACTATTGTGAGCATAGGTGATCCCAAGAAGAAGTATACCAGATACGAAAAGATTGGGCAGGGGTAAGTGTTGGCCCCAACTTGTATACCCTGTGAGTTGGCTCTGAAGGCAGTGTGCACTGTTCTGTCTGCTGCTGTCAGGTAGTCGCCACTCACTGAAACTCAGCAGAAGTGTTGGCTGTATTAGGCACTGATAAAAAGATGATGAATGCTTTACAGTGGTGGAAGGTCTGAATTGCAAAAGCGTAGCCCTGTGACATCTCTCTGGGTGTATTTCATTCTTTCCCAGCAAGATGCATTCAACCATTTTGTAATATGACCACTGAATATCTCGAGGGTATGTCAGAAGGCTTTCTGTGTGCTAAGCTAACAGTGTTGCCTTGAATGATATACTGCTGTAGTGTTCCTGTGAATTCTTGTGAGCAAAAAGTATATTGAACTCTAGCTTATCCAGCTTTCATTATATGTAGCTGACTCATGCTGTATACTTTCCAAATGTCTGTGTTTGTGAAAGGGCTTCCCCTGGAGGAAGATGAAAAGTAATACCAACTGCAGAAAGGACTTCTCAGCTTCTCCGATTGTAGTTAGCAGCACAAATTGTACGGCCTTCGCTGGGTTCAGTTTGTCTCATGAATGAGCGTACTTCCGATGAATTTGCACCAGCTGACTGACACTTCTGTGGGATTGCTTATTTTTAACACTTTCTTCTTTATTAAGCTCTTAGAACATTGAAGGCTGACATGACTTTGTGATTGTCTGTTTGGGTGCATGTAACATTTTTGTTTTCCTTCACAGGGCTTCAGGTACAGTTTTCACAGCTATCGATGTGGCAACTGGGCAGGAGGTAAGATTCCCATGCTCGTTGCATTGAAAGTACTTTTCCCATAAGTATGTTCTTCGGTGGCTGAAATAATCTGGCTACATTTCTTTCAGTGGCTCCCATCTCTGTTATTACCTCCCAAAAGAATGTTTGTCATGGTCATTTGTAACAGTGTGTGCCTTGTTTTGTAGTCATCAGATGATGAAAGCTAAAAATAGTTTTTTTTTCTTTCCAGCGTAGAGCAGAGGGAGTGAGATGTTCCAGATATGTGCTTTGAAAACAATTTATCCTTTAAATATTGTGGGCAATAGTACCCTAGATTGTCAGAAATGAAACATCTGGTCTTTCGGTACTTCTTCTCTAGTCCTGTTTCGGTAGTGGTGATTCGATACACCTTATCTACATGGAGATAGCTTGTCCCTGTATTTTTGTTTGTTTTAATTAAAATGCCCTCTCCACATTCTGCTCTGTTTTCACTACTTGATGCTTCCAAGATCTGCTGACATCAGCAGAATTCTGCATGCTTGTCATTCAGGTATGATCTCTTAATTCCCCAGGACTAAAATGCTATGAATTAGATGCTTTAGTTTTTCCTTAATCTATCTTGAAAAGTCTGAAAGTAGCCATTTGTTTTGTCACTGGTATGTAATTACCCTTTCATCAGTAACCACATCTACCAGTACTGTAGTAGAATATTACATTGTAATAAAAGCAGTCCTCTTAATTGTCTTGATATGTTCTCTTTCTATGCTTCCTACATGCTGCAGCACTTCATGTAGTCTCACCGCAGAGTGAAGTTTTGGCTTTTAATTCCTTTCTGAGAGCTTCTCTGTCTTGTTAGGCAGATGGTTTAAGAGTTGATTGCTTGTGTTCTGCGTCCTCATGTGTTAAACTGATGCCATAGTCTGACTTACTCGGAGCTTAATGTCTGCAGAAGAGAAGGAAGCTCTGAGAGGAGAGTTCTTTCCAGTGCTGAGAAGCTCAAAGAAGGATTTCACTGCTGTTTTCAGCTCCCTAGAGTAGAAAGGTGTAGAAATTAGGGAGATAGATTCCTCTTAGAGATGCACAGTGACAAGACAAAAGGCAACACACACAATACCTTAAGGAACATTAAAGTTAGGTATTACAAATTTTTTTCTCTCACAGTCAGAGTGACCAGACATAGGACAGGGGCCCAAAGAGGTGATGGAATACTTGCTCGTTGAGATCTCCATTCAGAACTCAGTTGGGCAAGGCCCTCAGCAAGCTGTTCACGGTCGGCCACTTTGGGCAAAGAGATGGCCCTGAGGTCCCTTCCAGTCTTAGTTATTTTGTGATTGTGCCACGTTCTCTTGTTTTGATGCCTTCGGCAATATGCTAGGGATCCTGATGTTTCTTTTTTTCCTACCTTGACTACACTAGTACCTGTTTACTGCTTCCTGGCAGATCATTTCAGTTGTCTGATTCTGGGCTCTCTCTCGGACTTAGGCTGATTCCTTCACTTGCACTGTGAGAAACTATTTACTCCTTATCTTGCTGTATATTTGAACGTTCTCACTTCCCTGTTTGATAGTTTGCTACATCTTGTTCTTCAGTGCTTCCTCTGTTGAACTGTTCTATTGATCTTTTCTGTCCATGGTGATTTTTACAGCTCCTTCTGTCTTCCAGCACTTTCAGACCCAAACACTAAGCTATTCAGAAGAAAAAAAGTTGCTTGCCTTGCCTTGGACGACAGCTCTAAGTAGCTACCAGCATCTGTTCTGCTTTAGGCTTGTTATGAATTTAGGCAACTGTCGTTTTATCTCTTGTAAGTTTCCTTTGCTACCTGTTTTGGCTTTTGCTGGAATGAAGGTTTAGGATCATTTCAGCTGCTGGAATATGGTGTTGGCTGTCAGTATGAGTTGTATGCTAATAAAGTTGAACTCTTTCAAGTTATATGCTAATAAGGAGACAGCTTGCCAGCTGCCAAACAAGCTGTGCCAAACTCCCTAATTCTGTTATGGAATCTCTCACCTCTTCTGAGCTTCTGCTGTATTAAGAATGACTGTGAGGTTTTGATACTCCAGTTTGAGTGACTGCCATTTCATTTTGTCCTCGTCAGGTTGCTATCAAACAGATAAACCTGCAGAAACAGCCCAAGAAGGAGTTGATTATTAATGAGATCTTGGTAATGAAGGAGCTAAAGAACCCCAACATAGTCAACTTCCTGGACAGGTAAATGAGGACAGCCGGCTGATTCCTTCGTTGCTAAGGGGTTTCCGAAGTTTTGATTTGATATTTCAGTTTTAGACCCAGACTTCTTGTTTATCAGGGTCTTAAAAACAAATAAGGTTATATTTAGACTGTCATCTTTTGAATTTTTTTTAAGTTATCTGTTATAAGGAATGGTCTTAACAATTCAGTGTGAAGCCTTCTGTCATTAACACAGTGCTGCGTGTAGCTGTGGATCAGTGGTGGACAAGAGCACAGCTGGAAAGCGCTGTGATGTAGGGTGCTCTCCTGCCCATTTAGAAAGCAGAGGGCTTTTACTGCCAGCATTTACATTTCAAGCTACCTCCCAGAGGTCAGCTTGCTTTACATATTGTCTTGAAGTGTTTGTGAATCATTTCCTTGAGCAGAAGTCACAGTGCTCTTAGTGATTGTTTTTCAGTTCTCAGTCTCTCTTGGTGGCACATGGGCATGCTTTTCATTCTTTGCTTGCAGTTACCTTGTAGGAGATGAACTGTTTGTGGTGATGGAGTATCTAGCTGGAGGCTCCCTAACAGATGTGGTCACAGAAACATGTATGGATGAAGCACAGATTGCTGCTGTTTGCAGAGAGGTGAGTATTGGATTTGATGAGCGGAGGAATGCAAGCGCGCTCTGCTCTGTTCACTGAGGTTTTATGGTGCGCATATATCACAAGTAATTGCAGCAGTTGCTGTTGGATCCATTCAGTTGGGAGGAATGAATTATACTAAAAGCACAATTCTATATTAAAATCAGAGAGATGCATGGAAAAAAGCAAAGTGAATCTAACTCAGAAAATGGTGTTTGCAGCCTGTGACACAGAAGAACGATGTCAGTTTTGAGCTGGCTGTTTGGGAATGAAGATGAACTTGATGCAGACTGTCCCTGTCTTGTTTTAGTAACTGTTTTCATTGCATGTTAAATCTGTAGTTCTGCTTTCTTTATGGATTTTCTGGGAAAATAATTCTCCAGAAAATTTTACCTGGAGTAATTTTAAGTGTGATTTTGAGAGTTAAAAATATGTGATGTCAGAAAAGTTATCAGTGATTTCTGATAGAAGTCAGAGTGCCAACATCTAGCTCAGGCTTGATTTATTACGGCAAAGGAAGAAGTAAGGGTATTATCTGCTGTGCAGAAGAGACTTAGGCTTTTAAAGCCCCACTTGGCTATGTGAACATGACATCTGCTTTTGATGATTCACCCAAAGGGAGGGGATGGAAAGCAAACTTGTACATTAACATGTATGGACAGGTAATGATTTCCTGAGAAACCAGAGCTGGAAGCAGAGAAAGACCATTTACAGTAATCTTTTCTGAGGTAAAAGTTGAATATTGAGCTGTTGTACTTCATGAGAGCCCTGCTGCCCAGGATGCCAGATACCTGTCATTCTGTAAATCAGTACCACTTTGCTAAAGCAACCAAAGGTACAAGCTGCTTGCTGGGAATTACAGCCATGCCAAGTGGCAAATGCCAAATCTTTTGCTTATACTAGAAGAGAATATCTTACAAATATTTTTTTTTGCCTTTTCTCAAATTGCAAAAGTAGATTTCATTCTGTTTTTATGAAGAAACTTAGCGTGAAAGATTTTATTCTAGAAACGAGCAAAACCAGTATTAGTGATGTTCATAATGAAGATGTTCTACAGCCTTCGCTGTTGTAGAGGTTGCTTTCATATTGAGAATGAAGCACTCCTGTTGGTGAAATTTCAGACTGGAGGGCTCTCATTTAGTCTCTCACAGTTCAGTTCCTCCATTTGTGGAAATGTCATGTACCCAGATGATCATCTGTGATCATGATGAGTTGGATTTCCGGGTTTGTTAAGGTAACATAAGCACAGCTTCTCTGCTATCTTGGACCTCTAGAGATCTGAAGAGTATTTAATTAATTTATGTATTTATTTAGCACAAGAGCTTCCTCTGCTGGTTGTTTTAAATAATACGTACAGCGTTTTTGTCTTCCGTGCTGGGCATGGGTTAAGCATTGCTTTGGAATTAATGTTGAGATACAGAAACTGTATTTCCATATACTGAATTATTTTTTTTCCTCCCATCCAGTGCTTGCAAGCGCTTGAGTTCCTACATGCCAACCAGGTCATCCACAGAGATATAAAGAGCGACAACGTGCTGCTAGGAATGGATGGATCAGTTAAACTAAGTGAGTACCAGACAGTTGTTTCAGTGTTCTGCTTTCACTTTCCCAATAAACTTTGCATTAGTGAGCGTACGTTGGTAGGAAGAGAGCTGACAGGGAAACTTGACGTGATTTTTTATTGGAGATGAACAGTAGAAATTAATTCCTTGTTATAAAGTGTATAACTTGCAGGTAGCTGGTATGGAAGGGCTCTAATACTTAAGATTTTGAGAGTGTTATTCCAGAAGGGTGTTGAAGCAAGCCTGTTGTCACATGAGTGCTTTGGTAAATGAAGTAACTGGCAGCGTGCAGTGATGCAAAGATGCAAATGATTGCAAGAGAAGAGTTGCAGCTAACTACAGTTACTGTGTTGGTCTTTTCAGATTGTCATGAATTGCCTTTAATGTTTTGCCCTTTTCATCAGAAGGTCACTAACAAGAAAATTGTATATTATTAACAGTTTATAGTGCAGTTCAGTCTTACGCTGCTCTTGTACTGTGTCTTCTTTTCTTGGACTGAAAGTGTAATACAATTTCATTAAAAGAATCTTGAAGTGACAAAAGAAATGACTTACTCTTCAGGTAATTGTCATGCATGCGTGAGCTTGTGTATAATAAGATGGTTTCTGGTGTGTATAAACATGACAGGAAAAAAAAGACTATTGAAACTACAAGTAGCAGCTGTCAGGAATGTCGAGAGAGGTGCATTATCTGACTTCTTGGTGTACAGGAATATATGCAGCATTAAACAACTAAAAACTTAAGGGATGGGTTTGAGTAGGAGTTTGAAATGCTGTAAAAACACATCTCAGCAGTATTCCTTACTCAGATGGTTTGCAGCCTCATGCTGGTCGTGAGATGGAGCATGACGAAAGATTGAGTAACCTGGCTTTCTTAGCAGTGTTGTTGGATGCTCTGCTCTCTTGTGTAGGAGTTTGTTTGTTTCAAGGAGTTGTGTGTTTGTGAGCAAACAGAACAGATTCAGAAACTGAAGTGAATAGATACAGTAGAGTCACCTGGGGAAGGCTCAAAAATAAGAGCTGTCGATGTAAAGAAGTGGTGGAAGGACAGACCAGCACTCTGTGGGAAGAAGCACTGCCCCTGGTAGACTGGGTGAAGATGAAGGAGAGAGAGGCTGGAGAAAACAGGAGTTAGCTCTGCAAATGTGCTGTGTGAAGGGGAGGTACTGTAGTTGTGTTAAAGCTAGCCCTCTGGCTGTGTTTATAGAGCTTCTACCAGCCATTCAGGTGGAGGGTGGAAGTTGCACCTACTTCAAGTCCTTCCCTTTCTGGAGGAATCTGCAGCAGGAAGAGACACCAGTCTGCCTGCCTGCCTTCCTGCTGCCTGAGTGCTGGAAGGAGTGTCCAGCATTTAGGTGATGATGAGATAACATCTTGTGGAAGGAGGCAGCAGCTAGTGGAAGCTTTAAAAGCACATGTTGCTGCTGTAAAGCTGCCCTCACTACTAATGCTTGCACGTACTTACTGGCTAAACTGGGATCTACACCTTGCCTGCCTTTCCTGTCCTGGCCGGTGGGATGGTGCTGAAGGCCCTGCTGGTAGCAGGAGACATACACTGCTGCAGCTTCTCTGGTGTGTTTGTTGAAATAGGCTGTATGTTGAATTGAGTATGATACCTGCCAATAGGCCTGACTGAAAGAAATGCTGGTGAGGAACTCAGTAGCTTCTATAGGGTTGTTTTTGTCATTTTTGTTTTTCCTTTTCTGGGCAGCATTTTGACAGTGGGAATGGGATAGTTCTTAATTAAACTTAATTAGTACAGCTTAGCATTTTCAGAACTGTGGCTCTTTTGTTGGTACTACTTGGCATAACACTTCAAAATTGATTCAAAATTTAAAATTCTCTCTCTTTCTCTCTCTCTCTCTTAAACTTAGTGTCAATTATAAAGTAAAATCTTCTTCCTGCCTTAACTGTGTTCTTATTGATGCTTTACATGCCTGGGAAGTGGGAGTGCTGCAGCTGGATAAAGTAACATG
>JANHGO010000002.1:37127844-37158987 GCA_024606505.1 Aquila spilogaster | reverse complement strand
ACCCCAGAGCAGAGCAAGCGCAGCACTATGGTTGGAACTCCTTACTGGATGGCTCCTGAAGTGGTCACACGGAAAGCCTATGGCCCTAAAGTAGACATCTGGTCTCTAGGCATCATGGCTATTGAGATGGTGGAAGGAGAACCCCCGTACCTCAATGAAAACCCCCTGAGGGTAAGGAATGCAGATATGGCTAGATCCGTTTGTGAGGGTTTACCAGGTAGATGTTCTCAGGAGTTTCAGCGTGATTCTTGATAGCATCTACCTTAAAAAGAAAACCCAAAGACAGCAAGCTTCAGCAGTGCAAGGAAATTCCATCCAGAAGTATGACAGCTGTCTTGAATTTGCACCCTGTTCAGAATATAAGTGCAGATTGTACCTTCTTGTAACTAAAACCTTGGACTTTAGATTCAGTCTTCTGCCTTAGTTTAGGAAAGGTAAATCCATCAGGTTATGAAACACGCTGCTTTGTCAGTCTGATACTTTCTTTTAGAAGATATATAGCTATATCTCTTGAGTAACTGTTGCCAAAAGATTTTGAAGGTTATTCTGCTACTGGCAAGAATAAATGGCAACTTCCTGTAAGTGGCATTCTTAAAATTTTTCATCTCACTGGGGAGAGGCAAAGTAGATGCGGACCCTTACTCATCTGAACTGAGGTGCTGTCTCTAGGCCGGTCGGTTTGTCGTCTTTTAAAGATTTGACCTGGTTGTACAACATTCCTCATTTTACAGGCTTTATATTTGATAGCAACTAATGGCACACCAGAGCTTCAGAACCCTGAGAAACTGTCCCCAATATTCCGGGATTTCTTAAACCGATGTTTGGAGATGGATGTTGAGAAAAGAGGATCAGCTAAAGAATTATTACAGGTAAGAGTCAGCTTCCCTCAGAGTCTGAGATATGGAGGCCTCTTCTAAGGTAAGCGTGTGTTAAAAGGCACTGCAAACTAACACCTTCTGTTTTGTGCTTTCCTCTGAGGAAAGTGGAAAGGACTTCAGGGGAGAGTAAGTTGGGAGGAATCACAGTCATCAAAGGTTGTAGTGGATGTTCTGAAGTCTTCCTGGTAGTAGTCTGTGCCATCATTCTTCCATGTTATCTAACAATTGGTGAATTTACTGTAGGAGAGTCTCCTAAGTGAGCAGAGAAGGACTGAGAGAAGACATTTGAGCAGGAAACCTCTTTGTAGTGAGTTACTGGAAAAGAGAAGGCTGAGACAGTTTCGGGAAGAGGAGGGATGGTTAGCAGGCTATGGGTGCTATGAACCACTCGATCTGTACCTTTAGAAGCTCCACACTGATAATTGCACTGCTTTCTGTCTCTCAGGATGGAAAGAGCTGTATGAACATGTGCCTTACACTGACTTGTTAAACTGTTTTTCACTAATTCACTGTGTTTCTCTCTTCCTGGTAGCATCCCTTCTTGAAACTGGCCAAACCTCTGTCTAGCTTGACGCCGCTGATCCTGGCAGCCAAAGAGGCAATGAAGAGTAACCGCTAACGTTATTGCCACGGCCTACATTTGTTTGTTTTTTGTTTTTTTTTTACAAATCTTTTTAATATATGAAATTGTTACACTTCTGGTGGGAGGGAAGAGATTTGCGGGTGGGGTGGGGTGGGGGGAACATCTGCAGAAGGGAAGCAACTCTCATCCAGAAGACACCTGACATAAATTGTGATGAATCTAGCGATCCCTCTCTGGGGTCCGGAAGGAATTGAGGACTGAATTACTGGCTTTTTTTTCTTTTATTTTCCTTTTTTTTTTTTCTCCAGACAGCCCAGAAATGCCACTTAGCATGCCCAGGTTTTTAAGGGCTTTAATGACTTTACTGTAACAGCTCCCATTCATTGTACCCTTCTGGGTGCTTTTAGTACTTGAATGACTGATTCAAGCTTTCAGAGAGCAGCACTAATTTTATACCTGCTGATCTCTTTCATTCTCCTCTTCCTCCCCTCTACCTGTAAATTTGCTCTAGTAAGCTCCCAGATGAGCAGATTCATGGCAAATGTGACAAATGCGAAGGTACATCTTGTCCCTTCTTCCTTACATGGATTAGCTGTCACTCAACTGTTTAATTAACAACATGGCTACTTAAGAAATCACAATATAAGATGTATTTTGCTTTTTAAGACGAGTATGGAGAGAGGGGGAAGAGAAGTATTCAAATGTTTTTCATATGCCTGTGCTCTGTGGACTATTAATCAAAGATGTGGCTACTTCGTAGAAACCTCATGATTGGTCAAGTCTTTGGATGTCAGTTTATGGATATGTAGGTAAGAGTCAGATAGTTTATTTATGATCAAATGATCAGCTGTAGTCAGGGCAAGAAAATGATTCCAGCTGTCTTCCTGTGTGTTCTTTTTCCCATTAGACTTGCTGGCCAGAAGCTTAAGGGGTGTTTTGCTTGGTGTGGTGGGTGGTTCGAAAACATGTATTGTATCTGTGCTCTGACTTGGGCTTTGGAAGTTATGCTGGTGCCTTTGACTTTTTATTTTACATTTCCTTTCTTGTATCAAATACATTTTTGTATATGTTGTAATTTTTTCCCCAAGCAAGTAATGCATCAACGTATGGAGTTGTCAGAATTTAAGTATTAGAGCTATTTTTTTTTCCAGTTTTGTATGTGCTCTGTTCGTATTAATGAAATCAAAACAAGTCATCAGATCTGAGGACACTGAAGATGCAGGATTTTTCAAACAGAAGATTATGAACACCTGGAAATGCCAAAGTGCTGTTCTGAGAAGACGGAGGCTGAGAAGGGAGAACAGTGCCTTCAGACATCCATGGGGCTTATTTAACGGGCTGGTTGGAAGCTGAAGAGACTTGGTGCATCGTCACACTGACCCTTTCTCGCTGCAGACGATACCAGCCAGAGCGGCTGAAGTCAAACATTCAATGCAAGAAAAAGTGCCTCCCTCTGAGGGACAGTGAGAGCCTTCAGCAACTGATTTCTTGACGTGTTAATGGGGCAAGTGTAAAAGAGCCTGCGCCCCCGGCTTCTTTTAGTGCTACAGTCTATGCATTTCAACTTCCCAAACAGTTTAATGAAGAACTAATTGTAGTTACAATGTGCCAAATGATTCTGTGAATGAATAACTGTTACCTTACTGGGATTTTATCACTTTTGCAGTGGGCAGGACCTGGGATGGATAGGGTTATTGCTGGGTATTAACAGAGGACCCTGAATAAAATTTATGCACACCTTTACGAACGTTGCTGGCAGAAGGTAGAAGTCATTTTCAGATAAGTTGTACAGTGATAGAAGAAATGAAGTCTTGGGGACTGGTTGCCAAGGTATGACAGAACTCAGAGCTGAGAGCAGCCAGCCAGAACTGCTGAGCCTGTGGCTGTTGGTGAGGGAAGGTGAGCAGGACTACGGTCCTGAAATGTTGGCTGTGACTCACCAGTTTCTAGGAGATGGCTGTGTGCCAACCAGGTGCCTTACTGTGCAGGGATCTGCAGTGCCACCGCTCAGTTTCTGTTCTGCTCTTGCGTGGTAGGTACCCAAGTACGTTATGTTAACTGCGCCGTCAGAGGACAAAATCTCTCTAGCTGTATTTGCGAGAATAGCTGTGGTTTTGAGTTCAAGATAGTGTCTCATTCCAGGCAAATAAATCTAGATGCATTTCCCAGGCAAAATGTATTGCAGGCCGTGGACGCTGTAAACACTAGAATGGCATTGCCCCTGGTTTGAATGCGTCTGGCTTCCTGATCAAGTGAAGTAGCAAGGAAGCTTGGCTAAGGAAAAAACCCGTCTTATTGATGATTCCCTCTTTGTCCATTGCTGGCAATGGACTTTGTGAAACTCCTTGTGCCAGAGTTAAGGTGGGAGCTTTTCTTTCTCTCTTTTTTCTTTTCTTTCTTTTTTCTTTTTGATGGCACAGTCTAGACAGTAAGATAAGTATAACTTGTGATAAATTTAGAATTTTTTAAATAGAAGAAAAAACATGAAATCATAAGTAATTTTAACTTATTCACTTTTATTGATGAATGAGAACGGTTTTAAACTTGTATTATGAAAATTGTCCAATTTAGTCTACTTAGGAGGTGGTTTCCAAGCTTACAGTCATCCTAGCAAACAAGACTTAGCCCAGCCCCGGAGTTGCAAAACATATCTTGATGCTTGCTGGAATGGTGTTAGCTCTGAGTTGAGGAGTGCTGGAAGGTGGGGTCAGAGATGAGCTGGGCGGAAGGGGAGAGCCATGAGGGGGCTGCCGTACTCTGCTTTTGTGTCTCTGTGGGTTCCTCTGCCAATGTCAGCTGCGTGTCTACAAAACAAAGATGCAAGCCATGTTTTTTTCCTTAAATGGAGGTTAGCGTTTTTAAGACGTGCTGCTGCTCAACTTGGCTAGGGCAGACTAACAGAAACAGCCAGGGTTTGAGTAGATGATGAAGAGTTTGCTTTAGAAAGTGCTGGGGTTCCCACATGTCTCGCTCTCTTGGGTGCCAGCGTAGGATCCCAGACTGCCCTGTAATCCAATCAGTGTGTGATGTGTATGGGATGCCAGGTACATTGGTGTGACTCGCTGGGCAGCTCGTGGCTGGGATGCACGTGTGCAGGAAATGTGCGACTCTTGGGATCTCTGTTGCCGTCGAACAAAGCGGATTGCTCACGGAGAGCAGGCACGGCGCTGGGAGCATGCACTTTGATGTAAGGCAGCGCCGGCACGCCGGGCTCCTTCGGTGGAGGGTGGCTGGGGGAGCCAGAAGGCTGATAAAGTCTCTCCAGCTGGCGTTGAATAAGTGTCTCTGGTCCATTTTCCCTCTGTCCCTCACGCTATCAGTGGAAATGGAAGTGGGTGCAAGCTTTCTTTTTATTTTTGTAACTGTCTTCAGATTTTAATGTTGCCTTTTGTGTAATTTAATCCCATTATGTTATTTAATTGTTACTGCAATATTAACTACTGTATTTGTTGACTTTGTTTAATAACTGTTCTTTCAGGGCTAGAAATAAACTTCTAAAAAAGAAAAAGTGTTTTTCTCCCCTTCCCCGTGTCTTCTAAGACAAGAGCAGCTGGAAAGAGTGCATGTGTAGAGGTCTTAATGGGGTTAGCAGGATGTACTTGCTTGTAATTGAGCTTCTTAGGAGTGCTTTAATGATGGTGGATATAACTTTATGTTATAGTAGCCTGTTCTGCTTCCTTTTAAAGTTTATTACTCACCAGCTCCACATGCACTTGCACCTGCACACTGCTGCCATCGTTGTACCTCCTGCAGCCTTCGCCGTATGGGAGAGAGCAGATCGGAGCCCGTGCTTCATCCATCATTTGAAGAGATATCCCATGCTCTTTTTGCAAGTGGAGCAAAGCAGCAGCCTAGTTCATCGTGGTTGCATCTTCCACTGTCACTCGTGCCTCTCATCGGAATCACAGAAATGCTGTGATGTGTGCGATGCAGTCCAGTTAAAGAAGAGGACATTGAAATGAGCTTCTCTTGGGCTTTGGGATTGGTTCGGTTGAAGTCCAGACGATGTTTCTGGCTTGGCTGTGGGTGTCGAAGTACCCATACTGTGCATTTCCCATTTGTTGTTGGGAAATCATCTTGTTCCTCATCTCGTTCCCTTTCTTGCATGTTATGTGAACCTTGCTCATACCATTGACAGAGGGAAGTGAAGAAACTCCTTGTCTTCTGAAATGTTTTCAGCCAGACAGAAATGTTTCACACAAAGCACTGTCTCTTCAGGTTCATTAACTTGCTGGAATATCTTTGTCTTTACATATGGTTGAACCTTTATGCGCTTAAACTGGGAAAGATGTCTGAGATCGTCAGGTCCAACTATAAGTGATGTGGAGATGCATCAAGTGAATGGGAGAGATGACGGGACTGGAGGAGCAGAGGCAGCACGAGTCAGTGCCCAGACTCGAGCTCCTGGTGCTCTCTGAATGGCTCGTGAGCAATGAATCCAGCTTGGTACAACTGCAGATCGAAGGAGAAGATGCTGATGTGACACGGCAGCCTGATGGCATGTTCCAGAGGTCGCTGTCCAGGTGTTCTTTTCCTTGCTGGGCACGTGGGTGGCCTTATAGAGACAGACTTCTTTGAATTCAGCATTGTTCTGTTCAGTTTTGTTACCCTTGTGATTGAAGAGAGTTTATTTTGCTTTGCTGTGGAGATACTGGCGCGTCCCTATTGCCTTGATAAAACAAGCCTTTAGAATATCTGTGTCTGAAGCAGAGTAGTTCTGGACAGCCCTCACAGCTTCCCAGGCAGTGGGCAGCCAGTTCACTGCTGTCACTGAGCCCAGCATTCAGATGGGTCAGCAACTGCGCCCAGCTCCTCTCCCAAGCCTGAGTTAAGTGTTGCACCAAGCAGGATATGCCACAGCCTTCTGTACAGACAGTGGGTGGGAAACAGGTTTTGAATACCTTGAGCAGCTCTTAAAATGCTAGGATTTTCCCCACGCCGAAAAAAGGAAGTTCAGGTCTTTTAGAGCATGTTTCATCTTCCTGTATTTGGGCAGGGTGTGTTTGTGTTGGGCCAGAGGTGTCCTCTTGTCTTCTGTTGGAAGAAATAGGTTAAAAATAGTGAAATGCTGATGTGTTCTGAGGGAGGCTGACCACAGCCTGGCAGTTTTGGACTAGGAGGGCTTGGAGAAGCTGTTGGCAGTGGCTTGGACTTCCCGAGGTTCCCAGTGCAAGCACCGTGTGCTGCCCTTGCCAGGAACCAGGAACCTTCCCTAAACCACCATTGGGTGAGCACCTGGGGAAGCAAATGTCCTGAGGAAAGAAAGCAGCATTGGTTCCCATCGTACAGGGATGCTTATCCTTGTGGAATGCTGTCGGTGAGGAGTGAGCTGCTGTTCCCACTGTCAGGATGGGAAGCGTGGGCAGAACCCAGGAAGAACTGCCATTATTTGACGGTGACAGCAGTTCTGCCATTGCAGGTGGGAGAGATCCCATCCAGCAGAAGGAGCTAACATGTCCCTGCCCCTAAAACCCACATGTGGGCACATGGTGAGCACGGTCAGTGCCAGTAGCAAACACCGTGAGGTCTCACTGGGGGCAAGGGCAGGGAAGAGTACGCCAGCCAGGCTCTCGTGTCGGCTGAACAGAGCCCTGGGCTCCCTAAATAGAGGTGCAGGGAAACAACGGGGTCAGCTTTGCTCCGGTTCTTGTTACAAATACAGAGCTGGGGAACAAATAAGTTTTTACTCGCTCTTATTTTTTCTTTTTTGGAAGCCACCTGAAGAAGTAGCCTGGAAGAGGCCCTTAGAGGGGAGCAGGGCAGTGTGCCAGCACCCTCGTATAGCTGAGCTGCACCATGGCATGCATGCTTGGTAAATGCCACAGGGGCAGGCAGAGCTGTGTGGTGGAGCAGGCGGCATGGATGTGGAGCGACCTTTTGGAAGACCCGAGCAGCTCTGGGCAGTGCTTGTCCCCGTGCCTCCCGCAGCTCGCACGTGCAGCATTTCCCAAGGCCTCCCAGCCGCTGGGCAGGTGCCACGTTTGCTTTTGCACGGCCTTATAAAACAGAGGCTTAGAGGCTTTTCTGCTCCTCCCCGGGGGCTGAAAGCTGCGTGGCTCTGTCTCTCCCTCGTGTGCCTTTCGCTATGGCCGACCTGAACGTTTCCATCGCCTTTTTCTTCCTGGTGCTTGGCACGTGCGAGGCGCTCAGGCAGCTCTCCAAGAGGCTGCTGTCCCCGGGGCTGTTGGTGTGCCTGGCTGCGGAGCTGGCCGGCTCGCTGCAGCTGTGCTCGGGCTGCCTGGAGCTGAGGATGCTGCTGGAGATCGGCCCCTGGGGCGGCCTCGGTCCCGATGTGGTCCTGACCCTGCTCTTCCTCCTCTTCGCTCTTCACGCCGCCTGCGCAAACGGAGCGGCCGCCAACCCCACCATCTCTGTGCAAGAGTTCCTTCTCCTCGAATGCGGCCCCGTGGCCACCGTGGCCAAACTACTGGCCCAGTGCACAGGCGCGGGGATGGGATGGGCCCTCACCAAGTTCTACTGGTCCTGGGAGCTGACCCAGCTCCACCTCGTCCAGAACCTGATGGCTTCTGAGTGCAGCTCCTCCATCCGCACATCTCCCCACCTCGGAGCCCTGGTGGAGGCCGCCTGCTCCTTCCTCTTCCACCTCGTCCTCCTCAGGGTGCGCCGCAGCCCTGCCGCGTGCCGGGTGCCTGTCCTGGCAGCCACCATCACCTTCCTGACCTATGCAGGTGAGCGCAGCCCTTCCTTCCCCTGAAGCCCCTTTTCCCTCCTCCAGGGCTCGAGCTGAGAGAGGATGACTGCTGCAGTGTTTGCTTTCTACTTACTTTGGGGAGGATGGCCGGTTCGGGCGTCTGGGCGATGCGTTGGCACGTGGGAGGATGCTGACAGCCCTGCTTTCCTCCCCACGCAGCCGCGCCGGCCACGGGAGCCTTCTTCAACCCTGCCCTGGCTACCGCCAGCACCTTCCAGTGCACGGGGAGCAGCCTGCGGGACTACGTCCAGGTGTACTGGCTGGGGCCCCTCGCAGGTAAGCCGTGTCAGGGCCCCGTCCCACCATCCAAATGCTTCCCAGCAGAGGGCTGACAGCCCTTTTGGGCCACCATAAGCCTCGCGTAGTGAGGGTGCATGCACATGGGAAGGCGCGCTCTCGTTTCAGGGATGCTCGCCGCCCTCTTGCTCTACCAAGGCAACATCCCGAGGTTCTTCCAAAAAAACCTGCTGTATGGCCAGAAGAGCAAATACAAGATACCCAAGGCCAGGGTGACGCACGCAGAAGATGGAGAAGAGCGGCAGAAGGGGAAAGGGGAGAAGAGCAACCCTGCACCTCGTGCCTGAGCCCCTCTGCTGGGAGCAGGTCTCCTGGCACGGAGCATTTTGCACGCCCAAGCCTGCAGCGCTGATCATAGGGGAGAAACTAATGTGTCTGCAGACATTACTGGTCGTCTGGTGTGTGCAGGAAGCTTGCAGAAACTCGGGGCCATTACGTGGGCACGCTTGGGCAACTCCCAGGTGGTTGCATCATGCTGTGTTTGAAATAATCCGTCTGTGTCTCTTTACAGCCATAAAAACAGAGCGTAAAGCGGTAACTGCTTTTTAAGCCTTGGAGACTTGTGATGAGGAGGAAAATATCTGTACAATTTGGCATTATTGGAGTTAAACTGAGGTCCCCAAATCGTATTGCTCGGGGAGAAGGGTTTAAAATGCTCAGAAATACACAGCAGCAGCACACAGCACACTCGATGCTCCCCCGATGCGATGCTTAGCCTGTGCTTTGCATGCAGCCGGGGAGCTGCAAGGTGACAGTAATGGGGTTCATAAAGAGTTTGGGGTTAAACTATGTGGCTCCGGCATGCGGTGCAGGTGGGTGGTTGCATGCAGACCCCCGCCAGCTGCAGCCCTGGGCTGCTCTCTGTGGCTGTGTGAAATGTCCCCGCTAACACAGCGCTCTGTAAAATAAACGTTGCAATTGGCACTAAGGGGAGCGGTGTCATTGCTCCAGAAAGTGAAGAAATCTGCTTTGGGGGGAGGGGGATATTTTCCTTCCTGGCACAGACTCTCTGGACGTTGAATTCCTGGTGGGCCTCCAGGGGAACCCAAACATGGGCTGAGAGAGACCTGCTCTGCCTTCAGCAGCGGGCAGGATCCGGCCCTGAATAGCTGAGATGCAGAGTAATGAAGTGGCACCCAACTGCGGTGATGGTGGGGTTGGTACCCACGTGTGCGGTGTCCCCTCCCCTCCTGGTGGGCACTGAGACCCTCAAGGTTCCCTGTCCAATTGGATGTGGGGAACTCAGATCCTCCTCCAGTTCTTTTCTGAACACCTTTTGGTTTGGAATCACGCTGAAAATGGGGCATTTTCATTATTTCTCCATTTCCATCGGGATGAGAAATCCTGATTCGTTCTGGGGTTATTTCAGATCTATGCTCAAAGCCATCAAGGCTGTGAGACAGCTTTTAGGGTTGGGGTTCATTTCTTGTCCAAACCGACCTGCTGGTCCTGCTTTTTCTTTGTGGCTGAGCTCACTGTGACCAATGCTTGTGTTCTGCCCAGGGAAAAAGCAAACATGGAGCATCCCTAGAGCTGCTCCGAGCAGAGGGCCTGGGATGTCTGGCACAGAGGTGCTCGTGCAACCCCTTTTGTTTTTCCCACGGAGGTGTCTTTTTGTTGGACTGCTGAGATCACCTACTGTAATGAAGGGGAGTTTAATAGGAGTGACAGTGAACACTGTTGTTTTTAATTAAGAGGCTGCTCTCCCAGCGCAATGCCATTGAGGCGCGGTGGAGGAGAGCTGCAGCCGGACAGACAGAGGCATTCCCGAGGCATAAACGAAGCCCTGCAGCCCTGATGTACAGCCTGACCCCTCGCCACCTCCAGCTGCAGCCTGTTTGGCCTCCTGGCATCACGCAGCTCTAGCGTCCCATTCCTGCTGGGACGAGCAGCCCCAGTGCTGCCATCCTCCTCCCGCAGAGGCTGGGGTCTGTCCTTACTGGCTCAGGAGCGACCCCAGAGGACTCACAGTGAGGTAAGCCCTTAGGACCCGCCGTAGGGTCTGCTTTAGGGGCGCCGGTGGCCAGGGGCAGCAGGGCCTCCGCAGACCTCACATCCCACCAGGGCAGCAGCGACACCAGAGCCCCAGGGGTGGGTGGCTGGCTGTCCTCAGCGGAGGGAGCTGGAGGATGAGGGCTCAGTGCCGGGTGCCCTCCATCCTGTACCGCAAGGCTTTGCCCTGCTGCACGCCCTGCAGTGAGGGAGCGAGCTGAGGGGGCTTCTGGAGGGGCCTCTGGGGGGTATCCTGCGGGGGCTTCGGGGGGAACTGCTTGTTGTAGAGAGCAGTGCTGTACTGCAGCTCTGGGGTCACCAGGCGCCGGCACGTGTGCTCCGTCGCCTCGTCCAAGCCCTGCTTGAGGTTATAGCCTAAGATCCTGGCGTTGCCGTACTGCAGCGGCCTCAGGGAGGAGTCCTTGATGTCCTTCGGGCCCACGCTGCCCGTCCCTTGCAGGCAGGTCCTCGCCAGCTCGGCTTGCCTCTGCCGCAGAGCCCTGACCTCCCGCCACATGCGCTCCCTCCCGACGTCTCGCTCGATCCTCTGCCAGAAGGTCCTGTTGAAGTGGGTGTAGATTTCCCAGTCTAGCCTGTTCCAGGCCTTTATCTTCTCGGCCGTGACGCTGGAGAGCGGGGACCTGGTTCTGCTGTCCCTGCTGTTGAGCGGGAAGGACACGACGCTGTCCAGGTCCCAGCACAGCGTCTCCTTCAGCAGCACCATGGACTCGTCGAAGTACTCGGAGATGAGCAGCAAATCGAAGGACGCCTCGATGGCCTTCAGCATTAAGTTCACCCGCTTGGCTGTGACCTCCGCGTCGGGGTTGAAGCCGAAGTCAAACGTCATGAGG
The DNA here is from genome assembly GCA_024606505.1 of Aquila spilogaster. Lineage (NCBI taxonomy): Eukaryota > Metazoa > Chordata > Aves > Accipitriformes > Accipitridae > Aquila > Aquila spilogaster. The sequence goes on along the minus strand of JANHGO010000002.1, from coordinate 37,147,674 downwards.
TTCCTGGCGTAGTGGCTGTCGGCGGCCGTGGGGTTGTAGAAGCGGTAGGGCTGGCTGAGGAACTCCTCCAGGCTGCGGGCGCGGGAGAAGGCCGACGTGCCCTTGTAGTACACGAAGGAGGACTCCATGAGCTGCACGGGGTTCCTCAGGATGGAGAAGTAGACGGCCGTGCTGGGCACCACTTTCTGCACCTGCAGAGGGGAAAAACAATGGAGTTTTAAAGGCGGAGCAAAGCGAAGGGACCTGCTGGCTGGAAAAGCGGGGACGGTTTCATCGCGTTGGTCTATAGAAGCTCTCAGGAGATGCACGAGGAGGGCCACGAAGATGATCAGAGGGCACCTCTACAAATTCAGGCTGAGGGAGCTGGGCTTGTTCAGCCTGGAGAAGACAAGGCTCCAGGGAGACCTCGTTGTGGTCTTCCAATGTTTAAAGGGAGATAATAAACGGGAGGGAAATCAGCTTTTTACATGGGACGGGGGGGAGCGGTTTTAAACTAAAGGAGGGGAGATTTAGATTAGATGTCGGGGGAAGTCTTTCACTGCCAGGGTGGTGAGGCCCTGGCACAGTCTGCCCCGAGAAGCTGTGGATGCCCGATCCCTGGAGGTGTTCAAGACCAGGCTGGATGAGGCCACAAGGAACCTGATCTAGTGCTCGATCTACCAGTTGGCAACTCAGCCCGTGGCAGAGGGTTGGAATTGGATGATCTTTGAGGTCCCTTCCAACTCGAGCCATCCTATGACTGTACGATCTTCGAACGCTTCCGTGCTTTCCTGCTGTCCCAACTTGCTCCTGCCCCCTCCCAAGGCCCGGAGGCTGTGCCCCTTACCTCCGGCCGCAGGAAGCGCATGTGGTGGCACAGTATGTTGAACTGGGGAGGCTTCCCCGGGGAGAAGCCCTGCACGAACCTCGCCATGAAGTGGTGCGGGTAGAAGAGCTGGTGGCCGCCCTTGAGCGGGAAGGCGAAGCTGAGGTTGTGCATCTCACCAAATCGGAAGAGGACGTTCATGACGGTGCTGCTGGCGCTCTTGTGGACCTTCAGGAAAACGATGTTGGTCTTGGGTTTGCACGTTTCCTGAAAGAAGACGCCTTCTCCCCGCTGCCCATCCCCGAGGGCCATCTCGTCTGTAGAGACTTCTGTCCAGCTCGGGGGCAGTCCTCCCTTCAGCTGTGCCTTGTAGAAGTCATCTGCCCCCGGGAGCTGAGCTGTATCGAGCACGGTGTGCTTCAGTGAGCCACCCCAAGGTCGGGGCGGAGAACCCATGGCTTGATGCTGAGGTGAGCTCTGCAGTGTCCCCTGCATCATCTGGAGTGATGTTATTTTCTTGTGCTCCTCCGCGGCGACACTGTTTGTGAAGAGGACACCATCATCAGCATCTCCCAGAGCTGCGGTGGTACTTTTAGGCAATGTATCCCCTTTGGTCGCTTTTCTGGGGCTGGAGAGCTGGGGTTTCAGCTGCGGGGCTGAGGGATAGGCTTTCACCTCGTTGCTGCTCTGTGCAGGCTGCCAAGCCCAGTGCCCCTCTTGGCTGTCTGGACTGCTCTTCTGCGGTGTCACCTGTCCGTAGTACGTGTGCATCTGGAAAACATCCTGTGTGTTCTCAGTCAACGTGGGCTCCAGCGCAGCCTTCCTCTGCCCGTATGGGTGATCATCCTCCCTTGGTGGGCCATGGGTCTGGAGGACGTAGTCAGGGCCCCCCTGGCTGTGGTCTGTGGTCTGCTGCAGGGCGCGCTCCAGCTCGCAGCGGCAGTTCCTGCAACAGGGAGGAGATGAGCCGGCAGCAGGAGGTAAGGGACCCCTGTTGGGAGCACTGAGCGCGCTGTTAGGCTGAGCTGGGGCAACGGCCAGGCTGCTCAAACTGTTTTCTGCTGCCTGGGAGTTGCCCTACCCTCCACTGTTCTCCATAAGTGCGTGGGGAGCTTCTCCTGCCTGCTGCGGGAATAGCAGCCACCAGTTCCGTGGGAGTGGGGCTGCTGGTGACCAACTCAAAGGGGCAGGGGAGGGATGGAGCATGCAAGGAGGGCAGCTCCTCTGCAGCCATCCCAAAGCACGCTCCTCTTTCTCTGTTTGGCATTGCTGCTGGACATAGAGCTTGACCACCTGGCATGACCAGCCTGGCAGGTCGGGGTGGATGCAGGATGTGAAGGACAGGTCAGCATCAATATGGCCATGCCCCGTGGCACTGGAGGTTCTGAGGCCATGCAAGATGAAGCTTGGAGCAGCCTGGTTTGACCCCAGAAGAGGGCTCAGCTCTGAGCAGTGTGCAGCAGTTGGATGAGAGGGCCCCAGAGGGGTCGTTTCCCACCCAGACTTTCCTGTGCTCTTGGTTGGGTGTATTTTAACCCTTTTCAGCTGTTGGCAAGGTGCAGGTTTGCCCTTCTGTCTGGGACGTACCTGGTAGGCTGCAGCTTCTCCACAACTTGAAACGAGACCAGGAGGAGGATGAGGAGGCTGAAGGAGACCAAGAGCCGACCTGGCTGGCACCTGTATATTGCCTTCAGGTTCCTGCAGGGAAGAGGATATTTCAGACCACTCATTGCACCACGTGGGCGAAGAAAGACATGAGGCAGAAGGAAAAGAGACCTCGAGGCTCCCAGGTGACACCCACCAGAAATTACAAAACATTGCTTATTTTCTTTTTATTTTTATTTAGCTTTAAGATAAGGTCATTTTCCATGAGTGGAAGAGGTGTCGAGGCAGCGATAACCAATGAACGTCGACAGCTGTGCTTGAGCGGTGGAGCCTAGTGGAAATTTCCAGCCGGGACACAGATATCACACCAAAAGGTAAACAGTGATAACCATAAAGTCGCTTGGCTGCTCAGGGATGCCTTGCCAGCACGGTTTTAACAGCGGGAGCAGGCACTGCTTGCACTCACCCTGCCCTGCCTGGCTGAGAGATGTCTGGTCCCTTCCTATAAACAAAGAGGCGAAGCCTTTGCTCCTCTGCCCTCTGTTTCCTTTGGCTCCCGCTGAGCTCTGCTACGGGGCCACACTGAGCGTGGGCACCTCCAGGTCCTGGAAAACCTTTGTGTGGGGATTGTGCTGCTCGCAGGGCTTGGCGGAGCTGGATCTCAATGCTAACCTTACCAATGGGAAGCAGTGGAGCAGCTGGAGGGCTGAGCTTCCTGGAGAAAGGATCCGTTTGCGTTATATTTCTGCTGATGACCACCTGGGGACGTGTCGTTGCGTAATGAGGGCTGGTTTGTGCTGAGGACCTGGTTAAATCCTCTGCTGTGGGGTGGGAAAGCTGCTGGAGGGGCTGTGTGTGTACCTCACGTGTATCCCACTGATTGGGGTTTGCCGTTAAAACCTGGTTTTGTTCCAGAAAAAAATACCCAGTGTTGTGACTAATTGTAATTTGCTTCCAGTGGTTGTGCACCGCTTCAGACAGAGGCACGGTCCTGCTCGCACCTCAGCTCGCTGGGCTGCAATGATAAGCTTCTGGGACGTTATTAATACCTAAAGGTGGTGGAGGAGGAGTTGCTCCAGGATGAAGCTGCAAGCAGGTGTGCTCCTCACTGTTCTCTCCGGCAATATATCCTTCCTTATGTTTGATGCCATGTGGAGCAGCAGGCTTGGTGATGCTGCAGCGCTGTAGCGCTTCCTTGCAAGTGGTGCTGCTCATGCATGTGTGCTTTGTGCTGATTTACTTCTGGGTTTGCTCCCACGGTGCTCCCCAGGTGGTAGCAAACTCGGACCGTGCCTGTGTAAGATCTGGGCTCTGAGCTGGCTGCCTTTTTGGTGATGGTTGAGCAAGTGGTCCCAAACGTGCCACGCGTTGTGGCCATTTACAGTCCGACTGGGCTCGCACAAAGGCAGAGCGCTTCCTCCAGGCTGGTTGCTTGGGATCAAGGAGCGCACAGCGAGGAAGGAGGAGCTGTGGCAGTGGAGGTGCTGAGGGGTTGCACTAAAAGCGGCAAAACCAGGACAAGAACGGAACACGCAGGGCTGCAATGCATATGCTCTAGGTGCATAGGGAAGGGCTATACCGCCCTGAGGTGCTCTCTCCCAGCAGGAGGGCTGCCCACAGGCACCGTGCCCAAGTCCAGCCTCGTCCAGGCTGCTCCTCACCCATCTCTCCCAAACGGAGCCTCCCCGGGAGCCCACCTTAACTCTGTGCGCAGTCATTGGGTTTGCTGTTTGCTGCTCTTCTTCCTTTGCATCATAGGGCCTTTCAGGAGATGCTGTTCCTGCCTAGCACATGGGAGAAATGCTGTGCTTGGGGCTTCACTGCAAGGGAACGTGCTGTCGCCCCAAACTTCCCCACGTTTAACCATTCCCACCACGACTTCCATCTCAGCACAGAGGCACCGCAAGGACGTGACCTCTGGGTATAGTACAGCTAGTGCTGAAGGAGATAACGCCGTAATTAACAGATAAAATTCCACTTACGTGATCAGGTACCTTCTGAATTTCAGCATGGTGAGCTGGGGCCGCGGCCGAGCAGCGGGTGATTGCCGTCGGGTCAGCGCGGAGAGTCTGGGAGAGCAAACACGCGGAGCCTGGCTTGTGTGCCTGCATCTGGTGGCCCCTCCCTGGGTGCCGTCCCTCTGGTGCCCTGCTCTGCAGCGCCTGCCCCCGGGGAGCAGGACGGCTCTGCTCCGGCTGGCGGCAATTTGCTCAGCCAGCCTTGGGGGCTGCGGTGGCCCCCAGTGATCCTTTGCACCTCGGTGGGCAATGGGCCGGCTGACCGGGAAGGGTAGGGTAGGGGTGGCGGTGCCACCTCTGTTTGCATCCCTGCTGCCCTCCTTGGTCTCATCCAGCACCGCTGATGCTCTGCTTTCTCCCATCATGTGTCCTCGTACTCCTCTCTTTGCTCCTTTTCTCCCCATCTCGTGTCCTTGCCTTCTTGGCAAAGTTGAGGGCAGACACGGCTCGCTCATAAGTCCTTGCCATTGCAAAGCGCTGTACTGATATGATCTCTGTGTCTGTACTGCAAGGAGATCCTGCGCATAATGGGTGGTGTCTGCATGGCTTGGAGGCCGTCCTGCTCATCCCAGCCTGGCCTCCTGCGCTCTCCTGAGGTCCTCACTCCCCATACCAGGACTGTGCTGTGCCAGAATGACCAACAGCTGGGCCCCCCCTGCTTGGAATCCATTGCTTCCCAGTACCAGTACAGAGATGGTCACTGGGTCAGCTTCTTGCTGGCTGGTGGACAATGCAAGACAAAGGAGAACTGGGAGGCTCTCTTCCATGACAGAACTCCAGATTCTCCTCCCTTTTCAGCAGCTTTTCCTCTGCACCCTTCCCCTTCAAGGCTCACCCCAGCATCCCACGCAGCACCAGCAAGGACACAGCCACAACCCCGGGACCTGAGCCCAGACAGCAGGACCAGGTGCTCCTTGCGTTTGGCCACCAAACACCTGGGGCAGCGGTGGGAGTGGAGAACGTGATGCGTGCCATAAGGGCTCTGCTGGTACGTGCTATCCCCTCTCCTGTGGCCATGTGTCTCAAGGAAAGGGAGACAGAGCTGTCCGAGGTCCCTTCCGGACAATGCCTTATTCTTTAGGGACAGAAGGGCCCAGCTCGCTCCCTTCCCCCTCCTGTCACCTCTCCCTGGCACAGGCAAGCGCTGCCTCTCCCGGTTCACCTCATCGAAACCACAAGTTTGCTGTAGGGCTGCTGTGTTCTCCACCCATCCTGTGCTCCTGCTATCTGACGGGCTGGCAGCTTATCTTGGAGCTTGGGGCCAGGTAAGAGCTGTGGGCTAGCTCGCTGGGTGTGCGGATCAAACCCATTACTGCTATGGGGAACCCTGGATGGAGGGATGGAGCTTCTCTCCTCTCCTCATGCGATCTGAGATGGTTGAGCCCATCTAGGGAGCCATGGTGCTGTGGAGTCTACAAGCATCCCCAGGCAGGACCGTGGGAGAGATCCTATTGCTGCAGGGCTTGGGGTACCCCTTCCCAGGAGCATCCTCACAGACACAGTGAGAGGAGATGCTCATGAACGTGAGGGTGCCCAGGTTTGATCCTGCTCCTGTTGGGTTGTTTCTTCTTTCTGGATTGTCACTTGTGGGATTTGCTGCTGCTCAGCTCAGCCATCTCCCTAAGGACAAAGCTATGCATCTGTGGATGGGGACCCATAGAGTTCCAGTTTGGAGCTGTAACCCTGATCAGGACCTCCTCTATTCCTCTTTGCTGCTGTGCAGCCTCTTTCCTTGCCATGACTATGTCCCTTTTCCAAAGGGAAAGCTGTCTGCTCTGCTGGGGTCTGGGCTTACAGGGGGTGCTGGTGGGTTTCTCCCAGCGTTATGGGCATGCTGCACCTGCATTTGCAAGGCAGACATCTCTGATCCATTTGCTAGCCTACACCTGGGGTTAGGGTGAGCAGCAACGTGTGGGAAGGTGACCACTGCTCTGGTGGAGAGCAGAGGAGCCCCAGGCTGGGATTTCCATCTTCTGGAGCTGGACCACTCAGCATGGGTTGCAGGGCGCTCAGTGAGGGCGTCCCACAAGCTTCCCACCATTCCCTAGAGGTCTGAGGTGCATCACTAATACGTAACGAGGCCAGACAAGTCTAAGGCACTACTCATATCCTCTTCAAACAAACAGACGAAGTCTGAAAGGACCTTTTCATTTTCCTCAGACCCAGGTTTTATCAAGTGCCGATGACCAATCTTGCTCTCCTTCCCCTTCACAATGAGGCCAATGTGTTCGGAAGGGTGCGGTTTCGAGATACGGTGGAGCAGCTGGCATGGGTCTTGTTGCAAAGCTGATGAGTAAGCAAGGGCTTTCCAGGCTCAACAGAAGGAGCAGCGAAGCTTTGCACTCCAGCTGGGATTCTGTTACGGTGCTGTGAAAGCAAGAAGTGGGAGAAAGGCCAACGCTACTCTATAAGACAGTGGTTTTCCTTGTCAAGCAAGGACAGGACTGATGTGCTTGCTTGTGTTGGATGGGGCTGCAGCCTGGAGAGCGCAGGCAGAAAGGGAGGTTGTCTGTAGGAGTAGGCACTGGGGGCCCAGAGCAGATGAGGAAATGACTTCTGGGACTTTGCCTGGTTTTGGGAAGTGACTCTGTGGTGGTTCCTTGCAAACAAGCACCGTTGGCTGCCTAACATGGAGCTCCGTGGTTTTACCTTCCTAATTAGAAGAGAGTGACTGGCTGCTTGAAGAGGCAACACCAGTATCAGTGGTGGGATGATTTCCAAGGAAAGAAGAGGCAAGTGATGCTGCAGAACGTGGCAGAGCTGGTCAAGAAGGTGTTTTCACCATTCCAGGTTGGCCAGAAAGAATTAAGACAAGAGCTTTGCACACAGGGGCTGGGGGCTTCCTGGGGGTGGAAGTGTCCCACAGGGCTTTCCTTAGCAGGGAATGGAGAGTGGTGGAGCTCCTGCTGGAAATGGCTTCTTACTTGAAAGCCAAAGCAGAACGTCTGCAAAATAAATGAAACCTGTTGCTACCTCTTGGTTTGGGTCTTTGGTCCTATGGTTTCCAGCTGTCCCGTGCCTCCTCCCGCCAGCAAGACGTAGCCAAGCTGTGGCTGAAGGATGTGCTGTGCAGGCACCTGTGTTTTCCAGGCACAAAAGCAGTCTGAGCTGGTGCAGGAAACCATACTCTTGAGGAGTGCCATGAGGTCTTTGTTATCTTGAATCTGAGGAGTGTGGCTGAGTCCTGCGTGCTGCTAAGGCTGCCCCAGCTTTCATCATTTTGGCATTACTTTTCCCTGTCTTTATTTCTTTCCTTTTTGTGTGTGCTTTACCGAAGTGAGGACTTGCCTGCATCGCATTCTGCCTACCCGTGGTCAGCTTGACCAACCTGTTGGTACCCTGGCATCCTGGAGCTTGCTGGTCTTGGGGGAGCTGAAGAAACTGAGCAGCAATGCTATGGGTCAGATGGGCCCCAGAATCACCGCGGAGGGGGACACCGTGATCTGAGGCTTTCCTACGTCTGCAGTCCTTCCTGCAAAATCCCAGTGGGGGAAACGTCTTTTTTTTCCCCCCCAACAACAAACTCTTTGTGCAGCTTTGTTTGCTTTCCAGACCAGTTTCCAGACGGACGTATTCATGAAACTGCCCATGATAATTTGGACACGACTTTCCCCAGGGAATTCAGCGCGCTGTGTTATCAGCAACGTGCAAGTTTGCTTTCCAAGTCATTCTGAAATCAATCAGCCCCAGGGCCTCCCCTTCTGCTTGTGGGCAGCCGCCATTATTGCCTTCTTAAATTCGTATTTATTTACATCTGTACCCTTCAGAGTGAGTGAGGCAACCTCATTTAATTAGTTCCTATTAACAGAAGTCAGGCCCCTCTGCAGGGAAGTGCCCATCAATACCTCCCTCGTAAAGGGTGCTGAGAGCATTGGAGCCAATGCATCAGGATGGGAAGATGAGAGCAAAGCATGATGATAGCTGTGTGGATGCCGGGTAGACGCCTGATGGTATAGGGAGAAGTTATGCTCTTGTGAGCATCTTCCCAGGTTGCTGGTGGGAAGGGCCACGCAGAGGGATAAAACAGGTCCTGTGCAGCCACCAGCCAGAGCTTCCCTTTGGTGTGAAGGCAGCAGTGCCGCTGGATGTGCTCAGGTTGTGGTGAGCAGCACGTTCTTGCTTCTGGCTTACGCTCTCTGGTTCGTGTTAGGACTTTGGCCCTTTCCATACACTTATTTGTTCTTTAATCTTGGTCACCTTATCAGAAGCCTTTGAACGACAAAATACATCTCTGCTCACCTTGGGAATGGGCTCTGCGATTCTTTTTGGGTTGGTTTTGTTTCCTCGCCAGGGACCTCGGAGATAAGTGTGATCTCTCATGAACCCGGACGTTGTCGGACAGCCTCCCAGGCCTGCAGCCCCAAAGGGGTCCCGGCTGTCATTGGGGGTTGGTTTCTGCCTTCCCTGCCCAGTTGGGTGCAGCTGGAGGCACAAGGGATGAGCTTGCCCTTCCCAGCCCTCTTTGGCCACGCAGAGTGTGGCAATATCCCGCTGGTCAGGGCTGGCTGGCTCCATGGGTTCACCTGCCACCCCTGGCGATGTCGAGATGCGTCCTGCTCTGCCTCCCACCCTGGATGATAAGGGTGGTGATGCAAAGCACAAACAGCTGCCTCCTGTGGGACTGACTTCCACCTCCTGCCTTTGGAGGTGCTCCAGAGCCGTAGGGATGTGGCACTGAGGGACACGGTCAGTGGGCACGGTGGGATGAACTGGGGTTGGACCTGGGGATCTTAGGTGTCATTTCCACCTTCAATGATTCTATGATTCCTTCCCACCAGATGTTTGCATGCACTGTTGAGGCCCTCCTGAGTCTGCAGTTCTCCAGACTGAGCAGTCCCAGCTCTCTCGAATGAAAGATGCTCCAGACCCTTCAGCATCACTGTGGCCCTGTGCTGGACTTGTTTGGTTATTGCACCTTGTCTTGTCCTGGGGAGCCCGAAGCAGGTCCCAGTGCTGCAGATGTGGCTTGGAAAGTCATGTTTAACCTGGGAAAGGCCAAAGATGAACAGGGACACAAACATGGGTAAAGGAAGGAACAAATGCTGCACGGCAAGGAAAGGAGAACAGAGGAGAGAGAGGTGATGCAAGTGAAGCAGGGGAAGCATGGTTCCCCACTTCATTTGATATCTTTTCCCAAGCTGCTCTGGGGTGAAATTTTGGTATTTTTTTCTGTCTGCTGCCCTAAAACTCTCGTGTGTCTTCAGACATAGGCTGGTCCAGCCTGGCCTGGTGCATGTATCGAATCAGTGGAAATGGCCATCAGATGAAGCCCAGTTAGAAGAGCTGCGTTGACCGAGGGAAAGCAGCAGAACAGGAATTTACAGAGAGAATGCCTTTGGAAACAGATCAGCGTGCAAACAGGGTGGGGAGCTCATGCTCTGATGTCACCTCCTATTTACTGAAAGCATGACAAGGAGCCCAGGTAAACACCGATGTCTCACCTGGGAAAACCAAAACAAAACAACACCACATTGAAATCTAGGAGAGAGCGTATGACTTCTAGGAAAGCTGCAGCATTGGCATATGAGTGTGAAACAGCTGCCCCAGGGGTCGGGGTTCGCACTGCGGTCTGGCACATGGAGGAGCGGTGGGGACCTGATGCCCACCTTGCTCCCTGAAGCTGTTCCTCCCAACCACACCTTCCCAGGGGAGCAGGAAGGCACGGATTAGGAGTGTGGGTCTGAAATGCACTGCATGGGAGAGGTTTCTTGCAGCTGTTTTTGTGTCGGTGGTCTCAGACAGCTTGCCTCCAGGTGGCAAGGAGAAGCAGGCTATCTCTCGTGCAGACAGACTCCATTCCTGTGTGTGCTTCTGGGCAGCCCTGGGAAATGCACGTGTTGTTTTAGAACCACACCTATGTCAAACCACGGTAGCGATGGCCAAAAAGCAGTGCGGGTCTGCTGGGTCCACAGGGGATTATCTCTTGCATACCTGCCCTGCTGTCTTTGCAGGGTGATGCGCTTGCCAAGATGGGAAGAAGAAAAATGTTGGCAGTGGTGGTAGGTGAATGTAGAGCTTCTCCTGAGAGCACCGTGCAAGGAGAGCGTTGCACCAGGTGCGCCCTTGGGAGCAGACAGCAAGGAGGACTGGGTAACAAGAATGATATTCAACTGGGATTTTTCATCGCTGGGGAGCGGATAATCCCAGCCTGCACCTTGCCACCATCATGACATTTAATTACTGTATGTCTTGCCGCTAGCCAGTGTTGGAAGTGTTAAATCAGACCTTCCCATCTTCTCTTTGTGCGTGATGAGATGTGGGATGTGAAAGTTCGCTCTGCTCTCTTCATGTCCCTGCTGTGCACAAGTGAGCCCCAGTTCTGTAGCAGAAAGGACTTCAGTGGTTTTGCAGTTGTTTTGTCCCATAGTTGAAGACAGCAGGGCTGTCTCCTTCCCGCACACTGAGAGTGTCAGTCCTTGTGTATGATAACGCAGGGAATTTGACTGTGGAACTCCATCAGCAAGGAGAACCAGAGGACTGGTGCTAGCATCCCTCAAGGACTTGGAGAACTGGCAGTGCCCTCCAGGAAAAGGGAAGGAACAGTGGCAAGGGAGAAGGACGAGCTCGAAAAAGCTATCCAGAGAGGCACTTGTATTTTGGCTCTTCTGCAGGGACTGCCATGCAGCACGTGCTGCATCCCAACCCACAGCTGGCTGCTGCACTGCTTTTATAGGCAGGGGATTAAAAACTCAGGACTTTTCACCACTTGTCCCTGTAGGGGTCATCGAAGCAGCACGGAAATTGCAGATTAACTGCCCAGAGAGACCCAGGGGGTGGCTGCGACTGCTCAGAAACTCCACGCCCCAAAGAAAACCCCACCGCCGTTTCTGCCTTGCCCTTCGCCACGCTTTCCCCCCTAGGTTTTTTCCATACAATCTATTGGAATGGCTGCGTTCAGCAACACAGCTGTCATTCACATGGAGGGGTTCTTCCTTTCGGCGGCACCTCCAAACTGAAAAGCCTGGCAGTCATCCACCGCTTTCTTTCTCATAACAAAAGGCGTTCTCATTCAGAATGCTTTTTTAATGGTACATAACATTTAGTTTGACTGCAAGCGACAACCTACCACCCTACAACCTACCCGGGTGCCCCCACAGCATGCCCAAAACGTAGGGCTCTGCTGCTCCTCCCTTTGGCCATAAGGACTCTGGACTTGAAGCTTTCCTATGGCAGGAGTTGCTCCTTCTGGAGGTGAAGAGCGTGCGGAAGAGTTCTTATTTGTGAGTGAATGAATGACTCCATTTTGCTGCTTTTACACGGAATGGCGCTGCTTTGGGGAGCTGATGGCCCACGGTGCAAACAGGGAGCATTGTATTACAGCAGCAGCTGCGGGCTGACAGTTGGACTAGATGTTCTGAGAGGTTTTTTCCAACCTTAACGATCCTGATTGTGGGTCAGGCTCCTGCTGGGCTTCTGCTCAGTTCTGCTGCAGCTCAGCTGGCACCAGGGCTATGGGTGAACCCAAATCCCATCACCACTCACCTCCCCCATGGTGTTGACCATGAGCTTGAACATCGGCCAAGCTGCACTTGGCTCCTCCGACCCCACTGTACAACACTGTCTGAGGGTTATCCTTGATTCCCACAACCACGATCATTAACCTTATTTGGCTGTCGGTGCCCTCTGGGACACAACGGGTCGGTTGCAGAGCGACCAGGTGAACACCAAAAGGCTGCAGAGCCTTCATCATCCACATGGGTGCCCACCCTCGAGCATCCTTAGGTGCTGAAGCGGGGATGCACGTGTTGACACTGGCAGTCGGACTAGATGGTCTCAGCGGTCTTTTCCAACCTCAATGATTCTATGATTCAGTGGCAGGTTGCAGCTAAGGCAGCAGGCCGTGGCGGGCCTGAGGTCATGGCATTTCTTGCAGAGCCATTGTGTTTGAGCACAGGCTGTGCAAACCGCGCTACGTGCCGGGCCAAGGCCGCCGCTTCTCATTGGCAGTGGGTCGGGGGTTCAGCCGGACGGGTCTGGGTCCAGAGTCTATGTGTGAGGAGAGCTGTAACTTATGGGACAGGCGAGGGCTGGGAGCTGTGGGCTCAAGTGGAGGAGCCAGTGGGTGCGGAGGGCAGGGGGCTGAGGTGGGTGCAGCAGGCACATAACCAATGAGCATTACCTGCTGTGGCCCCGTGCCACAAATGCTGTCCTACAGAAAGCCAAGGAGCTGCAGAAGGTGGGCATGGTGGCCCTCGTGTGCTGTGCTTTGGGCATGGATGTTTTCCCTCCGGTTGGGCGCTCTAGTTGTGTCTCTGCTGCTGCTGGTTTAAATCTGGGGATGGGGTGCGTTGCACGGGAAGGCACCCCGAAGCCATGATTGCTCTTTGCAGATGATCAAACACCCCTCCTCCCGAAGGAGGCAGCTCCAAAAAGCTGTCCGGGGCTGGGACAGCTGTGTTTGCTGAGCAAGCACCGCTGTTTGCTCAGAGAGGACCCAAGTTGGGCTGCAGACCTTTGTCCCAAGGTATTACAACCTGCACCCTTCTCCTCTTCTGCCCAGGCTTCAGCTCCCTTCCTCTGCCATGGGCCGAGGGAATGACCTTCCTCTGGGCCATTTATTTTCCTCTCTGCTGCTTTTTACTGGTGTCCGTTGGCAGGGCACCAAGGGATTCCTGGCCCACCAGGCTCTGTTTGTATTCCCATGGCCACACTGGGACGAAGGGCTCTGCATTCAGCCAAGAAGCTGTGTAGGGACAACGCGCTCCTTGGTGCCTCTCTACGGGGTTCTGGAGTGCAATAAGCTGCTGAGACAGCTTATTTTGGCCGATCTGCTGAGACAGCAGGCTGCCCAGAGAGTGACATGGGATCTGAGGAACTGTAGGATGGATGTGGGTACGGTGCCAGTGCATTGTGGCTGTGTCAGAAGCACTGCACAGTGTAGCAGGTCACAGGAATGAGCCATGGGGCAGAGGTAGAAGGGGACTCGGCCCATCAGCTGCTGCCTGGCTGAGGTGCAGCGAAGGGCCTCCCTCCTCCCATTCACATGCAATGCCCAGGGTCAGGCTGCATGCGTGGGCAGGACCCCATGCGGTGCTCAGATCTGAAACCGAGGCAGAGAAGAAGCTGAGGTAGCAGGGGTGATTTGGGGTCTGGTTTAATAGCTGCACGTCTCCCGAAGACAGTAGGAAAAGAGCAGAGGGAGGTGCAGTTCCTCCTTCCTGCATCTCACAGCACGGAAGAGCGATTTGAAAAGATGGAGAGAAACGAAGCTGGAAGGAACTGCTCGGATTTCAGTGGTGGGAATACTGATGACAAGCAACATTTCTGCGTTCCTGGAGCACGCTGTGGGTGCCACGCTCCCATAGTGTCACTCACGGAGCTGAGGAGCTGCGGACTTCTGCAGGAGCTCAGAAACCAACAGCCTGGAGTGCTGGCAGTGCACGGGCCAGGCAGGACCCAGCAGCAGCCCTGACCTCTCCATCATCATGCCCCAGCAGTGTCCCCTGGGGCACGTTTCCTGCACCCTCCGCCCCTGACTTTCTGCCTCCCCACCTTTATTTTTAAGCGGTCACCTGTGACCGGGAGGAATTACACTGTGCCTGTCGGATCAATGAGCAACCTGTACTTTGGCGCTTGTGAGTACAGTGGATTTAACCCTGGTTTGCGCTGCAATGTGTTAACCTCTGCTGGGACCGAGCTGAGCTGCTCCTGGTGCCTGTGTCTCTCCTGAAAACTGGGACAGCCTGGCTTGTAATCAGTTAATCCTTTAATTTGGCTTTGACTGCAGAAAGTGGGAGCAAGCTCCCCCTGGCCACCACATGTGCCCACTATGGCAGGGTGCTGCAGTGGGGTGGTTGCTCTCAGAAGATGCCTACCCCTTGGGTAGCAGAGGAAGGCCAGATTTCACTGTAGAGGGCTGAAAGAGAGTGAGAGGAACACTTCTTGTCTTGCTTCTCCGTCATCCCAGATAATGCCTTCACATTCTGCTGGTCGAATTACCCCATTAATACAAACCTGATTGCCCTGCCTGTGACAGGGGGGTTGGAACTAGATGATCCTTGAGGTCCCTTCCATGCCAAGCCATTCTATGCTTCTATGAACGTGCCCCACTGCAATGTCTGCAGTGCTCCCATCTGTGCTAGCATCCTCTGTTTGAGGCAGGAGACGAGATGTGGGCTGGCAGCCCCAGCTCCCTCGGCACACGCTGCCATTACACAAGTGCCATGCCCTTGATGCAAGGCCAGCCTGGTCTTTTCATGGGGATTTCCCACCGCAAGGGGAATGTGCAAGAGGAACAAACGTGCTGTTTGCAGTCGGATCTTCACAAAGCCTTCCGTGCTGTCTGTCCGCGTTATTTCCCCAAGGCATGTTTATAGCAGGCGGGGTGTTGTCAGCTCAGAGCTGTGGGGCTCCTTCAAGAGCCAGCACTCGGTAGAAACACTTGGGTTGGTGACAAAATCATCACTGCCGTGCACAAAACATAGCTGCCCGAAATAAAGTAAATGGACTGAGGGATGGTCTCCCTGCCCTGCTCCGAGGTCAGGGCCCTGTTCTCCCTTCTGCTGGGTAACATTTCTTGCAGCGTTGCACAGATGACCACGCGCTGGTGATTCCTGAAGGCGTTTTGCATCTTTCTGTCCTGGGGCGTGATCCTGGTGCGTTCTGCCTATGGTGTCTGCCCAGGATTTCTGTGGTAAGGCAGCAGTAGGTGGACCCACCGCTGGCGTATGCGGCTGATGGGAGAAGGCTCAGAGGGATGCGTGCTGAAGGACGGAACTGCTGGTGGAGGGGAACAGAGTTTGTGTACGGAATATTTACCGGATTTCAGGTTGGATACGAGGGAAAACTTATTCTCCAAAGGAGCAGTGGGGCACTGCACAGCTGCCCAGGGGGTGGTGCAGCCACCGTCCCTGGAGGTGTTCCAGAGCCGTGGAGATGTGGCACTGAGGGACGTGGTCAGTGGGCACGGTGGGGTGGGTTGATGGCTGGACCTGATGGTCTTAGTGCTCTCTTCCAACCTGAATGATTCTAAGGCTATGGGCACAACCCTTATTCACTGCCAGTTCCCCAGAGGAGTTAATTTTCATTACCTTCTGTGATAAGATTGGTGGCATGACGCTATTTCTCCCCACACAGTGGCCTTTGTCTATAGTGTAACCTATCATTAAACCACGGAGCAAAACCGTGTTACCCCCCACCTTATGCAACTTCCAGCAAAGCATCCGCAGTAGGAAACTCTTTTGTCTCCTTCCCTCATCTTGCAGCAGTTTTGGGGAGCTGTTAGGGCCATGTCGCACTTCAGGGGGGCTTTGCCATCACTTTCCCCACTGCCAAGACACCTATGGGAATAAAGCACATCCCATTCGGGAAGGGGCTGATGAGCAATGATGTGGGGCTGTGGGAGAGGGGAGCACGTCCTGCTCAGATCAGTCTGAGCCAAGGGAGCTCTCCATGAAAGATAAAATGGACTGCCAAGGTGGTTTTTCGGCTGCATATTTCTTTTCCTCAACGTTTTTGGGGAAATCAATTGGGTTTGAATGAAAACGAACAATAAATCAGCTTTGAGATGATGCCCCTTGTAAGAGCAGGATATGAGGAGAAAGGGCAAAACACACATGGGACAGAGAAAGGAAAATTCTCGTCTTGATTCAGATCAGAGATTCAGGCAAAGGAGTGCATGGAGGTGCCCCTGCTCACCCCAGCTCTCCCTGCTGTCAGTCCTCCCCCACAGCACCTCCAGCCACAAGTCTCCTCTTTTCTCCTTCACCATCCTATCACTGAACTCCGTCCCTGGGGCCAGCCCCAGCCAGACCTGTGCCCTGAAGCCCCTGTACCTCTCTAGGATTTCTGCTCCTTTATCCCCACAGCTGGAAATGCCAAGAGGATTAAATTGCCCAGGGGGGGTCTAAAAGTCTTCAGGAGGGGATTTGAAATCTGCTTAGCTTGGCCTTTTGCTCCCCACTCTTTGCTCCTCCCAGGACTCTTGGTATTTCTAAGAGTTTTATTATTTGCCATATTGCAAAACAGCAGTTTCTGGAAGGGACAGAGCAGTCTGAGAGCCAGGTGTTGGAACCAGATGATCTTTAAAGATCCCTTCCAAGCCAAACCATCCTGGGATTCTATGAGCAGGGAACGGCACGTTGAGGACGGGAGGAGCTGTTCCCCACATGTGCCAGGGTTTTATCTTGATGAGAACATCTTGACTGATGACCAGGAAACTGATTTCTGTGCCACTTGGGAGGGAAGGGGGGGTTGGTTGAAAGGTCAAGCCTGCCTGAGAGCTCCTGAGACATAACGCGGGCAGGGGAGGTCTTGCTGATGCTATAGTGGGCGTTAGCACTGGGAGGGAAGAGGTGCCTTCTCTGGTCTTCTCTGCTGGCTATACAAGGAGTGCTGGACCCTAATCCATAGTGAGCAGTGCACCGTACAGGATCCAGCAGGATCCCAGTCTTCGCAGATGGATCGGGACCCTTGTCTCTGTGTTAGCTGGGAAATAAGGAGTGCTGACCCAAGGGGAGCCGGCAGGTGACCACTACCCTCCTTTCTCTGCGCTGGCGTGGGATGAAGCCGTCTTCTTCCCCCCTCTCCTTCTGCAAAGTGCTGGGTGAAACTCTGCCCTGCACTGTGGACTGCAAGCAGTAAGTGCAGCACTGGGATTTGGGAAAGCAGGAAGGCAGGTGGAGGGTGTCCAACAGCCCTGGTGTTACTGCAGAGCACTGCGGGTGGGCATACAGGTTACATGTTGCAGAGATTGATGGGATCCAGTTGAGGATTTCCATGCAATCTCTTTCTACTTTATATGTAGCACACCTAGAAAATGACTCTCAGTAATTAACGGATTAACAAAGGCCATTCATCACCTTCTCCTTTGCATCAGTTTTTCCAGAAGAATACTGTTCTGCCGATATTCAGCCACTGGTGCCATATTTTGGCATCATTGCTCCGAAGGATGAGGTGTATGCATGGCTCACGGCTGTTGGACTGCCCTTGCCACGTTCGAGAACCTCAAGCAGAGAGAAAAATTAATTTAACTAGAGGTCGAAAGGTCTCCAATAAAGACTAAGCCTTGCTGTTATTCTGAAGCCCAGTTTCCATTAACTCCCTTCAATGCTGATTCAGAATGACAAAATGGAAGGGAATGCTGGCCAATGTATGTTCTGTTGGTTACAGAACCACTGCTGATCAGCCAAGAGACGGGGCTGCCATAAGAGCGTTTACTGCAGCCAGGGAAGGTGGCTTTGGCCAGGACACGTGTAATAACGTGTGGTGGAGGTGACAGATTAAAAATGAGCCATTGTGAAGCTCTGCATGAGGATAGGTGTTTGGTATTAATGATTACCGTGAATTAGCTAACTGGAAAGGAGCTGAACAGCAAATGGTAGAGTTCATCTTGACCTATTGGTGACCTGACCCTTTTCCCACTCACTTGATGCCCAAACCTGGCTTCTGGCTTCAGTGCCGCCTGCAGCTGAACACAATGCCCAGTGGGGGATGTGCCAGCCCAGCTGGGCTGCCCATGGGTTGTGCGGGGCGATAAGAGGCTCAGTCCCTGCTCCTTGGGCCCATTCCAGCAGCGCTGAGCACTGGCAGCCCTGAGATGTCCAAAGGGCTGCTGAAGGAGCTCCCAAAACAGAGGACATAGCTGAGCGTCCCCTTGAATAGGTGCAGTGGATGTGGCTCAGCTCTGGGTGCGCACTGAGTCTTGCTGTGACGTCCTGTGATCCACTCTGCCACCATCTCGCTCCTGCCCCTGTCCTGCACGGACACTGCCGGTGGTCTGGGTTCTGTCACCATGGGGGAATGGCTGTGCTCCTGCTCCTTCTGCCCTGTACCTGGATGTCCTTGTGAGCTCCAGCTCCCCGCTCCACTGGAAACAATGTGGTGCTGGGCACCCTAAGCCAGGTGTCCCAGGTCAGTATTGGGCCAAGAGGACCCAGAGGTGACTCCAACCACAGCCATTTCGTGCCTCTGTGAAATTAGCCACCTTCTCTTATGTTCTCTTCTGCTGGCATGGCCCAGCATCTCCCCACAGGCATACGTTGTTAGTACTTATTGATACTCATAGTCTTCCTATCCTGATTATCAGTGTTTATAGTTTGTTCCCACGGATCTCTAGGAAATACCCAGGAAGCAGGCATGAATAGAGCTCCAGCAGCTCCACGTGCATTCCTGTCTTCAGCAGGAATCAGCCCACTGTGCCTTCCTGTGTTCCCTTCCCAAAGCCCACCACGAACACCACAGTAACCAAGGCTGCACGGAGCTGCCGGTAACCCTGTTAACCTTTGGGTTAATCAAGCAAACTGGAATCCTTCATTAGAAGGAATGTCACTAATTACATAGCCGAGAGGCTAAGAGAGGTTTGCATTGACCCCTGGCAGCAGAGCACAAATCACTGCTGAGCTCAGCAGCGGGGCTGGGGGGCTGCTGGAGGCTTGGTTGAGAGGAGGAAGCTTCTCCATCAGGAAAACCTTTTTCCCATCGATGCTGGACCTGTGGGCTTTTGCTGGAAGGAGAGCATGCATGGGGTTAGGGTTATGGGGATGTGGCACTGTCCTGCAGAGATGCTGTGCAAGGCAGAAAGTGTTGAGCTGTCGTTACCTCCTGGACAGGGTGGCATTAGCACCTAGCCAAAAATGCAAACCTGCAGTGGTATGACACGGTAAGCAGCTCTGGGCAAGAGGCTACAGCCTGCGGCTGGGCTTAGTGCTCTGAGCCACAAAGAGCTGCTTAAAATGGACAGAGGGCTCTTTGTTTGCTGTGTGTGGGTTAGAAATTAAGCAATATTTAGAAGTAAATATTGATTCAAGCAACATCTGCTCCCGCTCTCCACTGGCCAGTTTGGCTCATCTCAGGTAGAAAACAGCATATTGCAACACAGCCCAAACCTGACACCAAGCATTTCTCCTAATCAGTGGGGAAACTGGTTCATGGCATTTCCTGAAAACAAACTAAGCACACTGGCTGTGGAGCTGGAGCATGGCCTCAAAAGTGGCCTCTGGGTCCAGAGAGGTGTTGGGAGCATGTTTCTGGAAAGTGTGCAGGATGTACTCAGGGCATTCATCAGGCACTGGGAATGCCAGGCTGATCTCAGTCACCGCTGGGCACGGATACACTGGCAGGGCTGGCACTGCTGCGGTGGCTTCCATCTCCCGCAGAACCCTGTGCTGACTTGGGGGTCAAGCAGGTGCCTGCTGAGTGCCAGTCTGTGTCATGTGTCCCCCCCAGGCTGCCAGCAGGGAGCAGGGAGGGAGGTCTGGAAAAGAAAAGAAAACAAGAACTGTGGAGATGTGGCACTGTGGGACATGGTCAGTGGGCATGGTGGGGATGGGTTGGTGGTTGGACTTTCCAATCTTAATGATCCTAGTCTCCCTTCCCTTCCCTTCCCTTCCCTTCCCTTCCCTTCCCTTCCGGAAAGAGGCTCTGCCGAGGACGAGCGCCATGAGATGTTCCGTCTCTGGGAAA
>JANHGO010000002.1:37103264-37127744 GCA_024606505.1 Aquila spilogaster | reverse complement strand
CCTCCTTTTCTCCAGACTAAACAACCCCAGTTCCCTCAGCTGCTCCTCATAAAACTTGTGCTCCAGGCCCCTCACCAACTTGTTTGCCCTTCTTAAAGTGGCCTAGGACAAATTACAGACATGAGGTCAGATACCAAGGAATGGAAGAGCTCTGCTGGTGTCTGTGTAGCTGCAGTGGTTTCCACCAACCTTGGAGAGTCTGAAGACTGTTTCTGGAGGGTGGTCTGTGTGCTCCCATGCATGGTAGCTCTGGGGAGGGGTTGGCATGATGCTCCTCCACAAGAGCCCCTGTGCCCGAAGGAATGGATATTAGCATTCAGAGACCTTTGGGCCATTGTCCTTCTGTTGGTGCAGGATGTGTCTCTTTCCAGATGTTCCTCAGCCAGTCTGGGAGCATTATTTTCCTTTGAACAGACGAACACCAGGAGATAGTGCATAAGGCCTTTCTCCATCTTTACATTGCTCTTTAACCTTAGCTAATCTTAAAGTTCGTGATCTTAAAAGTCTCCCCTGCTTTCCCTTTCACCATCAGAGTCTCTGAGTAAGATATGCATGAATGTGAGAGTTTGACAGCTGTGAACTGGGTAAGGGCTGATTTAAAGAAAAAAAAAGAGAAGTGGGATCTTTCCTCAAGCTGGGAACCCATCTTGTCATGTGTTAGAGCTCAAAAAGTGGTCCCAGGTCAAGCTGTATGAGCAGAAAGAGCTGCTGTTCCTGGAGAGGAGGGCTGTGTCTTGTGCCCAAGATGCTGGAGTTTGCTTCTTGGCTCAGCACCCTGCTGCTGAAGATTGCAGATGCAGGAAAGTGAGTTTAGCAGACTTAGCACTGCTGAAAACCTTCAGCTGAGGTTTGGGTTGGGATAGTGTTCCCTGGCTTGCCCCCTCAAACGAAGACCCTGTGTGCTAGCAGTGCATGAGCTAGGACAGGACCTGGCCACAGCCCTGAGCTCTCCATCAAGGTGTCCCAGAGGCAGGGGGAATATCCCTGCCAGGGGAGTCCGGCCACGGCACATCCTCTGTGTTTCCCTCCCCTACCTTTCCACCCCCGCCTCTTTTATTTTTAAGCGGTCACCTGTGACAAGAAGAAATTGCACCATGGCTGCTGGATAAATGAGCAACCTGTACTTTGGCATTTGTGAGTATAGTAGATTTAACCCTCTGAACTGCTCCAGGTACCTATGTCTCTCCTTAAAATCAGGACAGCTTGACTTGCAATCAGTTAATCCTTTAATTCAGCTTTGATTGCTGAAGGTGGGAATAACCCCCCTTAGCCACCAGGCAAGTGGGTGCCCTGTCTGAGCCACCACCTGCGTCCTCTACCACGTTCATGGGATACTTTGTGCTACCTCTGCTATAGTGGGGTGAACTGGCCTCTGAAGATGTCTACCTCCTAGGACGATAGAAGCAGCCCAGATTTAACTCTGAGAGGGCTAAAAAAGAGCAAGATGGTCCCTTCTTTTGGCTTCTCCAATTTATTAAGTCCTCTGTCACAGACAGAGCCTTGAAGTGTTACTAATAGAAATATTACACTAATGAGTAAAAAGCTGATTGCTTTTCTGGTGTAAAACGCTCCCCGGAGAAGCTGTTTGCTGCTGTGGTCTTAAAATCTGTGCTAGCATCCCTCATGGCAGTCAAGAAAGGAGACACATCTTGGTAGGTCCAGCTTTCCTGGACCTCTTCATCTTTACACAAGTCTGATGTCCTTGACTAAAGGCCAGCCTGGGTTTTTTTCATGGGGATTTCCCACCTCAAGGGGAATGTGCAAGAGGAACAAATACCTTGTTTGTAATAGGATCTCCATAAAGCCTTTCCTGCTGTTTTTTCATTTATTTCTCCATGGTATGTTTATAGACGACGGTATTGATGTCAGCTCGGGGCTGTGGGACTCCTTCAAAAGCCAGCACTCAGTAGAAATGTATGGTTCAACAGGAAAATCTTTACTGCTGCATACAAAAAATAATTGCCCACGATAAAATGGGCTGTAAATGGACTGAAATATAGGCTCACTGCCCTGCAAGAGAGTCAAGGTCTTGTTTTCCATTCCCTGCTCTAACCAGGAGATGACTTTTTTGGTGTTCTCTCCTACATGCCAGGATACCACATGGGCTGACTGCTCCTGGAGGGATGGGTAGCCCAGCATGATGGCACATCTGGGCAGGCAAGGGACTCGTCCGTCACTGTCTCCATGCCAGGTGAGCAGGATGGGCCCTGGTATAGCAGCTGGTGTCAGCCCAGAGTCCAGATCCCCTGGGAAGCTGGTGGTGATGAAGCAGGTCTGAGGTTGGGATTGGGTCTGGGGACTGTAGCAGGGTTGGACACAGCCCGGGGACCACCAGGCAGGTCTGCAGTGAGCAGGCAGGTCCAGAGTCTGCTAGGAAGTCTGTCCATGGGTTGGGGACTGGATCAACAGAGCCAAGGCCAGGCAGGGACAGAGCTGTACTGGAGTTGGGGACCGGTGCTCCTCCAGCATTGCTCAGGCAGGGACTGATGAGCTGAACATGAACGGGCTCCTGGAGGCTTGTCGCTGGAGGACCCCGGTGAGGCTGAAAATGAGGGAGGATGGGGTTGTAAGAGCTGGTGATGCCTTTTGGTAAGGGATGTCTCTTGCAGCACTGCACAGCAGTGTTTCTCCAAAGCTTGTTCTCTCTTTCTGCCCTTGGCATGTGGTCCTGGTGCACTCTGTCTGTGGTGTCCATCCAGGTTTCACATGGCAGAACAGTGACAGGGCTTTCTGCCTGCAGTGGACACCACTGGCAGATGCAGATGATGGGAGAAGGGTGTTGGTGATCAGAGGAGTGTGTGTTGAAGGACAAAACCTCTGGTGGAGGGAAGAGCAACAGATCTCAGCTTGGGTCTTGCAAGGCTGTGGACACGGCCGTGCAGAGACCCTCAGTCACTGCCAGTGAGCAGACTCCCCAAAAGGAGTTCATTTTCTTTTTCCACTGTGATTCAAAGGTTAGTGTCACAAAGGCATTTCTCCCCATACAGCACCCTTTGTCTATAACACAACCAATCATTACACCTATAGAGCACAGACATGTTCCCCCACCTTATGCAACTTTTAGCAAAGCATCTGAAGTAAGAAATTTTTCTGGTTCCTTCCTTATTCTTGCAACAGTTTTCAGGACCTGTTAGGGCCATGTCACACTTTAGCTGGGCTTTGCCATCGCTTTCCCCAGCACTGAGGCACCCGCGTGAGCAGAACTGGTAGGTAAGGGGCCAACGGATGATGCTGCAGGGGCTCTGGGAGAGGGCTGCTGCGTCCTGCTGACCACCCCACCCCAGAGCTCCCTCCCTGGGACCAGCCCCAGCTGGACACAGGCCCTGAAGCCCCCACACCTCTGCCTAGGATTTCTGCTCCTTTATCCCTGCAGCTAGAAATGCCAAGAGGATTAAAATGCCATGGGAATCTAAAAGCCTTTGGGAGGGGGTTTGAAATCTGCCCAGCTTGGCCTTTTGCTTCCCCCTCTCTGCTCCTCCCAGAGCTCTTAATAGTTGCAAGACTTTTATTATTTTCCACATTGCAAAACAGTAATTACTGGAAAGGACAAGGTGGTTTAAGAGCCAGGGTCCAGCAGTGCCTTCGGGGCTGTGCCAGCCCCAGGCGACCAGGGAGTGGAGCAGTGAGGAGGGGAGGAGCCGTTCCCCTCGGATTTTATCTTGATGAGAACATCTCGACCAACGACCAGGAAACAAATTCCTCTGCTGCTTGGGAGGGAGAAGGGGAACTGAAAGGTCAGGCCTGCCCATGGGCTCCCTACAGATCCCACAGGCAAGGAAGGTCTTTCACTGATGGTATGGTGGTCACCAACACTGTCAGGGAAGAGATGCCCTCCCAGGTCCTGGGTCCGGTATTTAGTCATTGGTGTCGTACTTAGCTATTGACCTCCAAAAGGTGAGATGTTTGCATGGTTTGTGACTACTGAACTGCCAGATCTGTCTTTGAAAAGCTAAAGAGCAGAAGGAAAATTAATTTAACTAAAGTTCAAAGGGTCTCCAATAAAGACTAAGCCTTGCTGTTATTCTCAAGTCTTATTTCCGTTAATTCCCTTTAATGCTGCTTTAAAATTACAAAGTAGAAAGGAATGTTGGCCAACAGATTTTTTTTGTCATGGCTTCAAAACAACCACTATTAATCAGTGAGGAAGTGTATTGGCCATAAGAGTGTTTCAATGGGAAGGTGGCTTGAACCAGGACACATATAACGGTGTGTAGTTGTGGTGACAGTTTAAAAATTAGCTATTGTGAGGCTCCACATACGGACAGGGGCTTGGTATTAACGATTACTGCAAATTAACTAACTGGAAAGGGGTTGAAAAGCAAATGGTAGAGTTCAGCTTGACCCACTGGTGAGCTGACCTTTTTCCCGTTCATTTAATGCCTAAATCTCATTTCTGGCCAGAGAGACTATCCAACAGCTGAACACAATGTTTGGGCGCAGTGGTGGGTGGCTGTGCCAGCCCAGCTGGGCTGCCTGTGGGCTGCGGAGGATGAGAGGTTCAGCCGCTGCTCCTTGGGCCAGATCCAGCAGCGAGAGCTGCTCCAGCAGCCAGCCAGCACTGCCAGCGCTGGGCTTGTGCTGCCGGCACCGCTCCGTGAAGCCGGTTCACAAGTGCTCCCTTCTTGGTGACTCCCCTTGCTTTCTCCTTTTGTGTCCTTCTGGCTGCTGGCCTCTGGTGCCTTCTCCCACCGGCAGCTATGTGCCCACAGATCCTGCAAAGTCACTCTTGGTCAACTCGAATCACCAGCATTCCCCTGCAGCATGTGCAGGGCTGCTCCCTGAGCAAGGCTGCTTGCGTCTGCCAGGAGCTTTCTTCTGCCTGCTTCAGTGATGTCCCCCTGATCCTTTGGCAGTCAAAGATGTAGGACCCAGCTGGATGGCCTTTGTGGTGGTGGGGTGGCTGTGGCTCACGTCCAGGTGCACCTCGTGCTTCTCCACTTTTGTTCCCCTCTCACCATGAGGTCTTCTTGACCAGCTCCACCACCATCTTGCCTCTGTCCCCATCCTGGTGACCTGGGCTCTGTGACCACCACAGGGGAATGTCCTCACTCACACCCCTACTCCCTGGTCCCTGGATTTGTGCACAGGGGCTCATGTGAGCTACAGCTCCCTCCTCCCCTGGAAATAAGCTGCCCCTTCTCCTGTTCTCACCCAGCCACATCCTCCGGGATGGTCCATCTCATTGTGGGTACATGTCCCTGTGGAAACTGTCTGGCATGTCCCACAGAGCTGGACACAACCATTTTGTGGACAGAAGAGTTGTGCAACTACCTGGTGTGTGCCCTGGCATGGGACCTGGGGGTCCTGCAGGAGAGGAGCCGAGGTCTTTGTGGCCATGCAGGGCAGCAGGCACTCCTGCCCTTTCTTTCCCAGCTATCAGTATTTACTGGTTTGTTCCCACAGATCTTTGGAAAATACACGGGAAGCGGGGATGAATGTTATCAGGCTCCAGCCACTCTATTTGTAAGCGTATCTTCAGCAGGAATGATTAACCCACCGTGATTTTCTGCCTTCCCTTCCAAAAGCCCTTCGAGAATATCACAGCTCCCAAGGTTGCACAGAGTTGCTGGTAATCCTGTTAACCTTTGGGTTAATTAAGCAAACTGAAATCATTCATTAGGAGGAATGGCACTAATTGCATATCTGAGAGGGTGAGTTTTGCATGGACCGCTGGCTGGCAGAGCTGACTTCAGCAAGGGGGCTGGGGAGTTAGTTGTGGCTTGCTTGAGAGAGGTCAAGAAAACCTGTTTCCTCATTGATGCTGGACCACTTGGTGTTTTCTGGAGGGGGGGATGTGCATGGAGAGGATGTGGGGCAGTGGCACTGTCCTGCAGAGCTGCTGTGCAAGGCAGAAAGGGTCAAACTGCTGGTACCTGGCTGTCGAGCTGACATTAGTTTCCAACCTAAAAATGCAAACCTGTAATGGCATGACATAGTAAACAGCTCCGGACAAGAGGCTACAGTCTGCAGCTGGGCTTAGTGCTCTGAGTTGGGAAGAGCTGCTTAAAATTGACAGAGAGCTCTTTGTTTGCTGTGTGCAGCTTAGAAGTTAAGCAATACTTAGAAGCAAATATTGGTTCAAACAACACCAGCTCCCACTCTCCAGTGGCCCGTTAAGCTCATCCCAGGTAGAAAACAGCATATTGCAACACAGTCAAAACCTGACACCAAGTATTTCTCCTAACCAGCGAGGAAACTGGTTTGTGGCATTTCCTGAAAAATAAACTAACCACAATGACTCTGGAGTTGGAGCACAGCCTCAAAATTGACCTGTAGGTCCAAACAGGGGCTGAAAGCATGTTTCTGGAAAGGCTTCCACAGCTCTCCAGGTATCTGTCAGGCCTTGGGAGCCACGGGGAATGCCAAGCTGGTCCCAGTCCACCGTCGGCCACAGACATGCTCGCAGAGCTGGCAATCCCATGGTATGTCTTACAGCTGCTGCAAGTCCCATGCCAACCCAGGCTCCAGGGGCCGAGTGACTCCGTCTTCCAGGAAAGACCCAGCATCAGGCAGGGTGGCTGGGATTTCCCCCAGATGGTTACACTGACCAGGTAAGCCAGCCCTGCAGAAGCCCCCTGACTTCTCCCTGCCCCTTCTAGGTACCTGAACATTCACTCACAGAATGGTTTGTGTTGGAGAGGACCTTTAAAGACCATCTAGTCCACCCCCCCTGCCATAGGCAGGGACATCTTTCAGTAGGTCAGGTTGCTCAAAGCCCCATCCAACCTGTCCTTGAACACTTCAAGGGATAGGGCATCCACAGCTTCTCTGGGTAACCTGTCCCAGTGTCTCACCACCCTCACTGCAAAAAATTTCTTCCTTATATCCAACCTAAATCTACCCTCTTTCAGTTTAAAACCGTTCCCCCTTGTCCTGTCACTACAGGCCCTGGTAATAAGTGTCTCTCCATCTTTCCTATAATCCCCTTTTATATATTGAAAGGCCACAGTACATCTCCCTGGGGCCTTCTCTTCTCCAGGCTGAACAACTGCAACTCTCTCAGCCTCTCTCCATAGCAGAGGTGTTAAGCCTTCTGACCATCTCTGTGGTCCTCCTCTGGACGGGCTGTAGCAGGTCTTCTACTGGGGACCCCAGAGCTGGATGCAGGATTCCAGGTGGGGTCTCACCAGAGTGGAGTAAGGAGACAAAATCACCTCCCTCGACCTGCTAGTTACACTGCGTTGGATGCAGCCCAGGATACACTTGGCTTTCTAGGTTGCAACTGCACAGTGCCAGCTCGTGTCCAAGGTGTCACCCACCAGCATCCCCAACTCCTTCTCCGCATGGCTGCTCTCCATCCATTCACCACCCAGCATCATTGTCTCCCATCTCTTGAGATGGGCACCGTTGCCAGTTCAGTGCCAGTCTCAGTCTTGTGTCCCACGCTGGGCTATCGGCAGGGGACCTGGGAAAACAGCTCTCATCAGGCTGCTCTTCTTGTCTTCACCTGCTGCGACGTGGCCTGCGGGGCCAGGACAGGACCAGAACTTGAGACCAGCTTTCGCGGTTGACCACGCTGATGTCCTTGTTGTGGGCAGGCTCCAGTCTTCTCCAAGCCACAAACTAGAAATTCACATTTCTAGAGGGAAACAAGCCAACTCTATAGACAAGCCCAAAGTCCTGGTGGGTGTATATTGCCTTCTGTCCTCAGCCCATCCCATCTTGAGTTTAGACTAATTTTTTTTTTTTCTTCCATTTTCAGTGCTTTTTCTCTGTAATATCTCAAGGTGACCAGGGTCTTCATCACACAACTGCCACACTGGTGACCCCTGGAAACAGCAGCATTAGCTCCAAAGGCCTCTGCTGCTGGATAGGAGCACCTCTATGGAAATAACCACTCCAAAGAGTCGGGCAAGATGCCTGTGTTGGTGTGGTCACACCAGCTTGATCACAGCTTTCTCTCTCCTTGGTTAATGTTTTCCCCACAGGCATACACCACCAGAGCTCTGCTCCAGCCTCTGTTCAGCTGCGTTGGCTCCAGGATGAGCTCTGCTGTGGGGAGCAGCCAGCTCCGTGATAAAGCTGAGCACTTTTCCAGACAGTTGTGCCAGCTCTAACTTTATCCCAGCCCAATTACAACAAATGTCCTTTCGTTAGGACACAACCAAAACTCCAAGCCAGCCTCATCTCAACCGCAAACCACAGTGTACACATATGGGATTGCAGTAATAAGGGAGATGTAGAAATAAGTAGTATTGTTTTACCTTCAATTTTACTTAGCATGGGGCCGAGGCCTGTTCTTTTCTTGGAGTTCAGATGTTTTTATGCATCACCAGTGACCCGTGGTTGGTCAGAGGGTGTGTTAATTTGTATTTCTTCATCTTCCATGTAATTTTTAGCAGCATCCTCTTTCTGAAAACAGAACAGTCAGGATCCGAAGTGTTGAAATGCAACGAACTTGTGATGAGTAATAATAATTCAGCTCTTTTCATGAAGATGTCCACTATAGAAGACTTGATGCTTTCGGGATAACAAGGACAAAGTCTGAGAGGCACTGGCTTAGCTCTGTTCTTTCTGGTAAAGTTGCTCCTCCTTGCATAAGCCAGAGCATTGACCTCTTACCTTGAAAGACAACAAGAATTTCCATTGTTAGTAAGAATTGGCCCTTGCTGTTCAATCTCAACTTAGTCAGCCAGCTACATGCATTTGGGCATGGGAGGAGCTCTCTTTTTGCACAAAACCATGCACCCAGGCAGTGAGGTATGGATCTAACTAGAACTTGTAGAAGCATGTGTGTGTATTTAGTGAGAGAGAGGACCTGCTGTGTGAATAAGCGTGCATTTCTAACACAAAATTTGGAAAAACAGTTGTCTGATAGACGTTCAGGGGAAGAAGTTGGTTGTACCAAGAAGTCTGTCCCTCCTGGACTCCAAAAAGAAGGTATTTTTCAGCTGGAGGCCACCCAGAATACTTTGCTTTTTCCATCCAAGGCTTCCCTTGGTGGGATGTATTCCTCAGAACTGAGCATCTTGGAGGTCTGTTGGGTCCTTTGGAGATTGAGGTCTGAGGCTGCAAGTCCAGGTGGCCTAGAGGACACATGACCAATGTGCTGTGCTTCTGTCATTGGGTACCTCCAAGGCAAGCTGTGTGTTGGAAGAGTTTTTCCTGCCCAGAGCTGCTCTGCGGCAGGCTGGAGCAGCGGATCATGACCACAGGAGGCAAAGCTGCTGAAGGACGCAGCCACAAGATGGGTGCACACCACGAGGTGAATGGAGATCTATTATGGAGAAATGTAGGATTTGACAGCATCAAAAGGGGGTATAGAAGCTGCTTTGTATGTGGCTGGTGACTTTCCAGATGACTAGTGGCTGGACATCCGGAAATCCAGGAAGGTACTGGTAACGGCTGGAGGACAAGAGGTAAGCAGAAAAATCTATTGCAATCCAAGCCTTTTCCTTCACCCCTGGATTTGTCCTGATGCCATCTGGGAGGGCAAGGGAAAGAGGTGTGGAGTGAAAACTGCCCATCACATCACCGCCACCCCCTCAGCAAATACAAGGAATGCATTGGGGATGCAGGTGTGATTTGAGAGGGGAGAGAGGAGCAGTAGGTGGTCCATGTAAAAAAGGCTGGGAACCATGTGCAGAGGGCAAGATAATCTGGGCTTTTCCAGCAACTGCTCTTCTGTTGCTTGAACAGATCCTTTATGTTTTCCGAACATTCTTCTGCGTCTTTCCCCTTCAACTGTCATGTGGCAAAAATACCTTTATCTGCTCTAGATAATGTTGTACCTACTTCATTTGTGTAGTCAATATGTCCAAATATTTTCACCATTGTTTATGTGCTCAGATATCTTTGATTTTTCAGTGGCACTGCAATTTCTAGGCTTTCTCAGGATATCTGTTAGAAGAGCCATTTTGGAGCAAATCAACAAAAAGCTATGGAAGAATCATGTGGGACAGCCTCCTGCGAGCCCTTGTGCCTCTTCTTCTTACAGATGGGGACATTGCTAAGGCTACCTGGTGTGAGGCAAGGACTGGTGAGACCCAGGGGAGCTGGGGGTGGATTTCAGTGACATCAACATATCTCAGTGGAGGAAGACCTTGGAGGGCCACAGCTTGCTGGAGTAAATACGGATGGGAGATTTTTAAAAGGGAAGGAAGGCTTGCAGTGGGAACAAGTCAGTCTTTCCCCAGTTGCCGTGTGTTTGGAGACGCTCTGGACACAAGAAGTGCTGCTCTTCTGGGAAAGCAGGGGATGAAGGGATGAGAAATAGGAACTAGCCATGCTCAAGGAACTGCTAAAGATGATGCTGAAATAACCAGCATGGCCATGAGTGCCTCTCACTCAGCCTGTAAGGACCTCCAGCAGCCAGGTCACAGGTAGGGCAGGCTCATGGTGCCACAGTAGAGGTGGTCATTGCCTGAAGGTCTCCAGCAGCCCCCTTCCCTCGGTCACTTTGTAAAGCCATATCCTTGACCTGACACTGGGCTCCCACCTGCACTGAGGCCACTCTGGCCACCACCCCCCAGCTGCAGGTCACTTTGTCCTCAGCCTGCTAGGAGGAGGGAGAAGAGCAAACCCAGGGTGCTTCCAGCCAACCTCAGCCAGGAGCCCACTGTGGGCAACCCCATGGCACTGCTGCATGGAGGGTGTAGGCTACGGGAGAGGAAGGACCTGTGCAGGGGATCCAGAAGATCACAAAGGGAGGCTGGTGCTCTTGAGAGCAAGCTTGGGAGCCAGACCTCACCGCTGGTCTTCCTACAACACTCTTGTAGCTTGTGTCAGGTGGACAGGAGGGTGGACCAGCCGTAGAAGCTGCTGTCTAGGGATGCTGCCAGGGCTTGTGAGCAAGTTGATGTGGTCCAGGGACTCTCATTTAGCGTGCACGTGCCAAAGTCAGCCTGAAGCTGGTCTTGTAGCCTGCAGCAAGGATGGGGACATTGAGCATTGGACACCATCACGAAGGCAGACCTTCGTAAACCTAGCCATACCCCACTGGTCCTGGCTGCAGGGAGATATATCAGGAGTGATACAATCGGACAGAGAGGTTTTTCAGAGGAAGGGGGAGGAGGGTGATGGCTAATCTCAGCATTTCTTCCCAGGTTTATCCCAAGAATTTAACAAAGATGCAGCATGATGTTTCCTTCTGGCTGCAGGGAACTTATTGAGCTGTCTGGTCATTGCCATTGACTTTCTTTGCCTGTGCAAGTAGCTTGCCAGATCATGTATAAGGAACATTTACTGCCTTTCAACCCCATTGCCATTGCCAAGAGAGTGCAAGGGAGCTGGCAAGCATTCAGGGTGCTACAAGCCAAAGGGCGATAGGCACGACAGTGGCACTAACCAGCAAACATGCAAAACTCAGGGCTGGATCCAGCAGGGACTTTCTGAGATTAGGCTGGGCAAGGCAGGGGGTGGCTAGCACAAAGAAAATAGCCCCTCCTGTGGCGTTTCAGCCCACAGGGGAATTCAAATGTCACAACTTGGGAATTTTCCGTCTGAAGCCCCTTGTAAAATGAAAAGCACCTTGCCCTGCTCTGACTCCTGCCTGCGGAGGGGTTCAGTGCCAAAGTGAAAGGCTTCCTAAAAATGGGCTGAACCAGGGAGGGGGGCGATTTAGGAGCTATTGAGAAACAAGGAAGGACAAACAGTGTTAGGTCATTGCTTTTGCAAACACAGCCAGGGCTGTTCCTCTATAAAAGGGGGAGAAAGCGGCTCCAAAGCCATCACAGACTTGGAGGGGACAGTCTGTGACCAAGGCTGCTGCAACCCCTCCTCGGCACCTGACTCCCTGCTCAAGTATGAAACTGGTACTCTCTACTGTGCTGTCCTTTGGGATAGTGGGTAAGTGTCTGCTGAAAGCAGTTTTTGGGGAAAGGAAGAGTCAAAACCTCCCAGGACCCCAGGCTTTCCCCCTAGACAAGGCTGTCTGAGCTGCAGCACATGCCAGACCCAGGCAGCTGTTAAGTAAAAGCCAGGACATAAAATGATGCTTGCTTTGGCAGCTGTGGATCTGTCAACAAGGATGGTGTTTTAAGCATTAATGACAGCAGCTTTTTTCCTTGGGCCAGCCCATGGACGCTGGAGGGAGGTCTGCGGCTCCCCACAGCAAGCTGCTGAACACCCAGCTGGCAAGGAGGAGGGATGCTCGGCACCCACTGCCAGGGAGGGGACTGCTCGGGAGAGGCTCCGCACGCCTGCTGCCACGGGGTGAAGAGAAAAATCATCCTCCCTCAAGCTACTGTGCCGGGAGAGGAGCAGGGGTTTAGCCGGGGAGGGGGAGAAGCTGGAACAAGACCTCCCTGTCAAGCCTGCATGTGTGTTGCGTTAAACCTGAAGGCAGTGACAATAAAATAGAAGTTAAATAACTAAAGACTCCCCATGCTCCTCCCTCTGCTCCTGTGCTGCTCCATCCTGCTGCTGCAGCTGCACTTTGCTCAGGATCCTGTGTAATTTTATGCCTAAACTGTGCCTCTGCAGAGCTGGCTCTGCTTGAAGCAATTATTTCTCTCCTCTCTCTCTGCTCACAGTTTTGGCAGGCAATGGGCAGGTAGCCACGGCAAGAAGATTGCTGCCGTCTGCACCTGACCTGGGGACTGCTGCCTGGAAAGGGAAAGAGGGATCCCCCTCTCGAAGTAGGCAGAGGGTCTCTTTCAATCCCCCATAAAGTGTGGTGGTGATTGATGTCCTCTGGTGGGAAGGGTTCCCTGTGCCGCTGGCATCGGAAAGTCCTCGAGCACCTCTGCTGAGTACTAGCATGCAATGATGTCTTGTTAACAGTGAAAAGTCCCTCCTCCTCCCCTGCACAGAAGGAGCCAAGAGGTTGCCCAAAAAGCTCTGCAACAGAGACTGTGGCACTCAGGCTCCCGTTGCCTTCCCAATGTTCACCAGAGGAGTCAGGCCGACTCCCTCAGGAGGTCCCCGTCCAGCCTCTGCCCAGGGCAGAATGGTTGCCAGCACTAGATTAAGGTGACCATGCCTTTGTGCAGCCAAGACTTGAAAAATGTAGATGGTGGCAGTAGGAATTAAGGCTAAGGATTCTCCCTTTGGCCAAATTCAGCACCTGCACTGGGAGGAGGGGAGGTGTCTGCTGGCAGGGTTATGGCTCAGAAATCAAGTAAGAGAGAATATTTCAGAGGTGAAAGAGAAAATGGAAACAGCACAGGTTAATCTAGAGATATTTGAATGAAATGTGCCATCAAGGGTTTGGAGGGAGCGAGCTGTGCATACAGCTGCTCTGCCAGGAAGGGGCAGAGTTAAGGTGAAGTGTGCAGCACAGGCTGCCCACTTACTTTAACTGCAAGTTTCCAGCGTTCCTGGTGTTTGGGTTGCTGAAGGAGGCATGAGTCTGTGTCCACCTGAGGTCTTTGCTTTGCTCTGGTCTCCCAGAGCAGCTGGTCATCTGCATTTGCTGGTCGGGGGACTCTTAGGAGAGAGGACTGTGGAGGTAGTATGGCATCTGTTACTGGGCATAGTGTAGGAGGTGAGATATAAAGAAACAGTTAAATATATCAGACTATCTAGCTGCCAAGGAGGTAATGTGTGGCAATATACAAAATACAGTCTGGCCAGGTCAGAGCTGCTCTCCCTCTGGGGTTATCTGCAAAGATACTGCTTCAGTGGACTGCCTTTTCTCTCTGTTTTTGCAAAGTCTTGAGTCTGATTTCTATTGAAGTGTGTGGATTTGTTCTCCTACTCCTCTGGATGTTGCCATGCTCTCAGGCTGCTTGAGTCACGATGCTGTACAGGACATCCTTTACCCAGGGACAGGAATGATCCTCCCAGATGTTCCTGCAGGTGCACACGTCAGGCAAGAAAGAAACAGCCTTCCTGCATGACTTAGGAGATGTGCAAGGGAGATCCTGCACCTGGCCATCACCTGAGGCCAGGACTGCAGGGAACCAGAGATCATGTATTCACAAAGATGCTTTTTCTCTTCACGTGGTGTCTTTCTACCTCTCTGAGACTTTCTATTTCTGGTTCTCTCTACAGCTCTGTGTTTTGCTGCTCCCCCCAAGGCAAGTGTCAGATGGTGCACAATATCCACAGCAGAAGAGAACAAATGCAACAGTCTAAGGGACCTCATGCAACAAGATGGTGTTGCATTGACTTGCCTGCAGAAATCAACATACCTCGACTGCATAAAAGCCATTTCGGTGAGTGGGCAGCAAATATATGTGCTGGGCACTGAGGATGTTTCACTGGTCACTGGTTGTTACCTGTGATCCCCCTGTAGAGAAGGACTCACCCACAAGGATC
The DNA here is from genome assembly GCA_024606505.1 of Aquila spilogaster. Taxonomy (NCBI): domain Eukaryota; kingdom Metazoa; phylum Chordata; class Aves; order Accipitriformes; family Accipitridae; genus Aquila; species Aquila spilogaster. The sequence goes on along the minus strand of JANHGO010000002.1, from coordinate 37,113,542 downwards.
CAGGAGAGACTGGGGAAGTGTTTTCCCTCATGTGTCCCTGCTCTTTCTTTATTGACCAAAATCTTTTTGTTGTTTAGAATAATGAAGCAGATGCCATTAGCTTGGATGGTGGTCAAGTTTTTGAGGCAGGCCTTGCCCCCTACAAGCTGAAGCCCATTGCTGCTGAGGTCCACGACCAAAGTGGAGGTACATTTTCATGCAATATTTTTAAGCCAAGTGGTGGTAACAAGGTGGTAGTGCAAAGGCCATCCTTTCCACACAGAGCTCCCATATTATTTCTGTTGGGTGTCCGAGATATTGTCCCTGGCTTTCAGATCCCAGAGAGGAAGGGGTAGGGGGTAGTTACACAAAAATGTGAATCATCACCCATGGCCATTGAGTCACTGCAATAGAAAAGGGCAGAGCTAGTGTCCCATTTGATGTTAGCCGTGATGAAAGTCACTGATCCTGTGATGATGCAGTGGCCATGGAAGGAGAGCACCATGAGCACCACGGTCCTCCTGAAACATGGCATAAAAATTGTGCTGGTCCCAGAGATCTTCTGCTTTCAGTGACCTTGAACTACGTGGGTACAACACTGAGATAGACAGCACAGATAACCTGTGTGTCTTCATGTGCAGTCATCAAGACAAAAAAAATAGATTGAAGAGGCAAGAGCATTGCCATTAGTGGTTGTGGAGGAACACCCAGTTGAGATGGCTGAGGCAAGAGGTGCAGGCAATGCACAGAAAAAAGAAGAGAAGCATAAAAAGTGCTCTGCAGCAATCCCTTCTGATAAGAGTTAGCTCCATTGCTCTATCCTTACTCACTCTCTGTACCATCCTTCTTCTCTTCCATCTTTCTCTTGGGAGATGAACAGATGGTATTTCCCCATTTTTGTCTGCCTCATCTCATGAAATCCCACCACATCGAAAGCTCCCAATGTCTTTTGACCTCTGCCCTGGAGTTCAGCCTGTTTGTACACCATATTCAGGATCAAAACAACATGGGAGTCATTCTCAACGTGGTAGCTAAGAAAATACAGATATTAAAAGGAAGACTGTGGTCTCTACTGCCCCTAAAACGCAGTCATTTTATTTATACATAGCATGTGATGCACTAGGTATAATTTTAAAGACTAAATGTGGAATTTCAGTCTTGCAAGGCTCTACATGTATGTTTTAGTGGGCAATGGCATTTGAGAAAAGACTTGCCAAAGAAGATTTGCCAAAAAGACTTGTTGAAGTGTCCTTACAAAACTATGGGCAGGTCTAACGTCTGTTCAGTGGCATAGCATTTTGCATGTGATAGTATTTTCAGGTCACTTACCATTGCAAGTTGTAATGCACAGCATTGGTTCAATATTGGCAGTGTAACTCACCCCTAAGAAAGTGGGAAGACCATGAGTGTTCAAGCAAAGTTGATAATTATTTGGAAGTGCGCACTTTATTCTCTGAAATCAGCAGTTTGGCAGGATTTGAAATGTTCCTAAGTCCTGCTTTTTTATTGCTTTCCTGCTTTTTCCTGCACTGCAGTCTCCACAACCAGCTACTATGCCGTGGCCGTCGTGAAGAAAGGAACAGGCTTCACAATAAATGACTTGCAGGGCAAGACCTCCTGCCACACGGGCCTGGGTAGATCCGCTGGCTGGAACATCCCAATTGGGACACTCCTCAACCGGGGAGACATCAAGTGGGATGGCAAAGACTCAGCCTCCATCGAGCAAGGTGAAGTGGGAAACTGCGAGATAAATGAGTTGACGTTAAGCCAGGGGTGGTGGTACAGTGAAAGTGATGTTGCCTGATCTTCTGTGGAGGTCCAGAGGTGGCTCGCAGAGCAGTCAAGTCATTGACATTCTTTGTGCATCCCCTCCCTTCCAGGTCCTTGTAAAAGTGAATTTTAGACTAACTATTGCGTCTTTCTCATCCATAGCGGTGGCCAATTTTTTCTCTGCCAGCTGCGTGCCTGGTGCTACCACTGAACAAAAACTGTGCCGTCAGTGCAAGGGAGACTCCAAAACCAAATGCTCCCGCACAGCACCTTATTCTGGCTATTCTGGAGCTTTTCAGTGAGTGAAAGTTATTTTTCCTTTGGGGAAATATTCTAGCCCTGACACATGCAAGTTTTTGTTATACCAGGGAGGGCTGTGTTGTAATCAGGGGTCCTGAGGAGACTGAATTTATAGAATAACTGGGAGGACTGGTAATTAAAGATCCAGTTAGTAATAACAGGCAGGCAGCTAGTGGGAGATGAGAGAAGCAGCTGGGTTGTATGGTTTTGCACAGACTTAAGAATACACAGCATTAGCATTGTGCTAAGTCTAACTGGGCTTCTTGAGCATTACTTCTCTGCTGTTACATTTTCTTCCCTGCCAGCATAGCTTTTTGGGGGGAAAACCACTGCTCTATGGTTACAGTTTGTGCCAAAGTAATTTGCTGAACACGAGATAGGGAGCAACAATGTCTGTTTTTTTAACATCTCTTCTGTTCTTCCCACCTGCAGCTGTCTGAAAGATGGAAAAGGAGATGTGGCTTTTGTGAAACACACAACTGTTCAAGGTAGGCCTGCAAGATCACTTGTTTCTCTCCTTTCTAGTCCAACCTCTCGCTGCCATTCCATCCTACAACCAGTCTACACTGTGCAGGCTTTCATTCCTCTCCAGGTTTGCCCTAAACCTCTTCACCTTTCAACTCTAGAAACATGTTTTGCACACTGTGGACTGAGTCATCCTTGTTATCAAGAAATATGATTATGGTGGGGTCCACTTTTTCTTCTTTGAGGTTCTTCTTTGAAGAAGGAAAACCTGCTTAAGTTCAGTGGTATTATCACTGGTGCCATATCTCAGAGCCAGCTGTAATGTTATCACAGCAAACACAGGGTGAGCAATTGTGTAGGTAATCACTCACCCATCCCTCTGGGAGGGATTTTGGAGGGAATTCAGCCCACAGCAAGAGTTCACTAACTCTGCACTTCTCGGAGACAGAAGATAGTCTGGCACACCCAGGACCTGCAGTGAACTCAGTGGAGGGCCACCAAGGTGGTCATGGGGTAGGGACACTTGTCCTGTGAGGAGATGCTCAGCGGGGTGGGCTTGATTAGCCTGGGGAAGAGATGGCTTTGGGGGGACCTCAGAGCAGCCTGCTTGTACCTACAAGAAGGCTAGCAAGAAGGTGGAGCCAAGATCTTTACGGAGGTGGACAGTGGAAAGATGAGAAACAATAATCATAAACTGAAACAAGAGAGGTTTGGACCAGATACAAGGGGAAATTTTTTCCCCTTGAGGACAGTCAAGCAGTGGGATGGGTTACCCAGGACAGCTGCGCACTCTCCATCCTTGAAGGTTTTCAAGATCTACCTGGAGCAACCTGGTCTGCCCCTGCTTTGAGCAGGGGCTTGGATGAGAGGTCTTCAGAGGTCCCTTCCCACCTGAATACTCCTGTAACTCTCTGATCTCGGACCTGGGCTCTGTTTTCAGCCTTAGCATTGGCTACCTACGGCCTTCACAGATCATGTGCAGATCCTGACCTGTTCAATCCATTTGTATGGTGTTCGTAAATCTATTTGTAGCCATTTGTACATGTCTGGTTGTCTAGGCACTACTGCCACATAAATCCTCTTGCTATAGGATTAGTTATGACAGAGGCAGAGATAATCTCTCTTGCACAGGCACATGTATTCTTCTATCTGCATTGCCTTTGTATGACCACGATGGCCCCATTACCATTGCAAAGGGGGTGCGTGCAACCGCTCTTCTGCAAAGAATTCTTCCCCGAGCTTCAGCAGACATAAATTCACTACAAAGCTGCCCCAGGCTGGCTTTCTGGTCTTATTTTTGTGGTGATGCAACTCATGGTTCCTCACTTCCTCCAGAAAATGCCCCAGAGGAGAAGGATCAGTACGAGCTTCTGTGTCTGGATGGCAGCCGTCAGCCTGTGGACAACTATAAAGCCTGTCACTGGGCCAGGGTGCCTGCTCACGCTGTTGTGGCTCGAGATGATAGCAAGGTTGATGACATCTGGAACTTTCTGTCAAAAGCACAGGTATCATCAAGCTCTCCTTTCCTTCCCTTAGCATCCCCTCTTCTGTCCTCTGGCTCTTGCTTGCTCTCTCCAGCTTTCCAAGAGCTTTGGTACAGTCATTTGCTGATTATTTTTCCCTTGCGGCAGGAGAAATATGGTGTGGGCACAACCAGCACCTTCCAGCTCTTTGGGCCACCTGGCAAGAAGGACCCAGGCCTCAAAGACTTGCTTTTCAAAGATTCTGCTGTACAGCTGAAGCGTATCCCACCACTGATGGACTCCCAGCTCTACCTGGGCTTTGAGTATTACAGTGCTATCCAGAGCCTTCAGAAAGGTAGGCAGGACATGAAACACTAATGTTGTGTCAGTGTGAGCTGTGTTGAAGAGATGGGATCAACAAATATGTCTAGGCAAAAGGAACACGATTTTTTCAAACACAGACAGTATTCTCTGCAAAATATTTCCTGTGAAAGGTATTATCATTAAAATCACCCAATCTTCACAAACTTCACTTACATCAACAAAAGGAATTTGTTGATTCCAAAGTCAAAATAACATCATCACCACACTGACAAAGGTGGAAAATTTATACATACTCCACCCCTTGTCCCTTCACCACAATTACAACAGCAAAAATTGCTCACGGTTATTCAGCTTGTGGTAGAGATTGGGCATGGTCAAAACTGCTGCTTAGAAAAGACATTTCTGGGATGTAAGAGGAAGGAACATCCTGGGACACCAGATCCAGTATTGGCCACTTGAAGGAAAAAGTGTCCTTTATTTCCATCTAGACTCATTGAGCATTTACTGATGTCCTAGCTGGCTTTCTGAGAGTCAAACATCCCACAAATGACCTCCAAAACCCACTTAAAATGTACAGTTGCTCAGAGATCTCTGTGGTAGGCTCAGCTGCTATGGCATTTATGGAAGGGTGTGCATCAAAACAGATTATTCAAATGCTACTTCACAGAAACATAACTAGGCTGCATTTTTCCAGCTCAGTCTGGTCTTAGTCTCATGGTTGTCTGGGCTATGAGGTCTGGAGAAATGCCGAATATATTATAGGCAGCAACACTATGTACTATTAACGCATGGTGGTTTAGTGGTTGAGGTGTTTTAGCTAATACGAATCTGCGTGAGTGGCTTGTGTTATGCAGAAATTCTCCTTTCTGACCTGTAAGTTGATTTTTGAGCATCGTTCAGCTTAAGAATCACCCCTTCTATTCATGCTGGCCCAGGGCTTATTAATGTCTTGCACTGGGCAGCAGCAGCTTGGTATGTACAGATGGTTTCATGGCTGAGTCCCATGCACTCAGAAAGTAGCCTGTTTATAGCCTTATTGTTCAGCAGGGCTGTAGGCTTATCCTTGTTTTTCCTCTGTTGCTTTTACAGATCAGTTGAACCCCAACCGCAGAGAAAACAAGACACGGTGGTGTGCAGTAGGCAAGAATGAGAAGAGCAAGTGTGACCTCTGGAGTGTGGTGAGCAACGGGGAGGTGGAGTGCACTGTGGCAGACAACACCAACGACTGCATTATTAAGATCATGGTATGGCTTTTTTTCCTTTTCTTCTCCCTGTGAACCTTTTAGGTGGAGAGCAGCATTGCTTCTTTCAGCCTGGGAATAGATGGGGCAGAGCTGGGGTAGATTTTAAAATAAAATACTGGGAGCTTTGTGAGAAATACCAGAAGGCAGAAACCAACCTCATCACAGGGAGAAGACTAGTTTTTCACAGATCAACATTTTTCAGAAAAATTTTTTGGTCAGTGTTCTTTTTTGAGGTTTCCTAAATAAAAAGCAATTTTCTGGTGCAACGTAACTTTTTATTTGGAAAAGGAAGGCAAAATACAGATTTTGTAAAATGCAGAGAAAAACAGTTGGCTGCTTAGAAGAGGAGTGATTCCATAGCACAGACAAGGATGCTGGTGGCAGCTCAGAGGGCTGGGTCAGTACCATGAAGACAGCACAAAATGGAAACTTGAAAGGACAGGGGAGATAAGGAAATCTGTGTGGCAGGGAAGCAGGCTAGGACAGACCCACGCCTGAGCCTGCGAGTGCCTAGGGACGAGAGCTGCTGCTGGAGGTGGTTACAAGCGCACAGGAGCGATAATTTCAAAACCGCCTCTGTTTGCATCAGTGACACTTCGTCTGTCTATATGCTAAGGGATGGCCTCTCACATCCCCACACCCTTCTCCCTTACATCGAGTGCTTCTTTTACAACCCGATTTCTGAAAAGCACTGGTCTGGGGACATACAGCGTCCTTTCATCACTGTGCCTTTTTATTGCAGAAAGGTGAAGCAGATGCTATCAGCTTAGATGGAGGTTTTGTCTACACTGCTGGTGTGTGTGGCTTGGTGCCAGTGATGGGAGAAAGCTATGAGGGTAAGCACAGCCCGGGCTGCCCTTCTGGGTCCAGGTGGTGGGGAAGGGGCTAGTGCAAAAGCACTGTTTTTATTCTGAAATCGAGAAAGCAGCCTCAGCGCTGCATCCTGCAGAAAACACATGGTTGCTCTGAGGCAACCCTGCTTACCGCTGCACGCCTCGTCTTTCCACGAAGGTGGAACAGCCCTGGGAAAGCGGGCATCGACAGTCAGGAACACAACGACCTCCAGCTCCTCTCTTCTTCATTTTAATCATGATGTCCCCATCCTCTAGCACCGGCCTCAGTAAAACTAGTTGTTTTAGCTCAGAGGATCAGGTGGAGGTTGTGCTTTGGTCTGCTGATGCTGAAAGTGTTACCTGAAATAGTCACTTCTATTTCAGTTTCTCCAGAAATTAGTGAGCTCGATCCTTTTTTGGATTTGCCATATCTTTTACCTAATATCTTCTTCTTTTTCCCACCCCTCAGATGACAGTCAATGCAGCAAAGCAGAAGGAGAACCAGGTAATTACTTCCAACAGGGGACAGAAAACAGTCCTGATGGATACAAGTAGAAAAATACATATGTGCAGTCGTGAGTGGAGAACAAATGGCCAGTCTCCACACAAAGAGCCACTGTGTCCAATGCAGATATTAAAAATTTGGGAGACAAATTTAGTAGTCAGATGGAAAGTCAGGGTCTGCAAACAGATAGCAAGGCAAAGCATATGGTAGCAGCAGAGATTTGTGCTTAATTGCTGCCGTCTGGAGCGCAGTCACACCATAACGGTGCCAGGGCTGCAAACAGAGAAAGAGGGTCTGGGTTGTAGCATTAGGAAATTGTTCTTTATAGAAGCGGGAAGAGGGAGGGGAGGGAAGGTTTTTGTCCTTTGCTAAGGAGGGGATAAAAAATCATCATGTATGTCTTGCTACAGCCTTCTCGCATACCCAAGTGTCAGAGTTTTGGGGGGCAGGGAAATGTCAAGGATAACAATTTCCCAGGGGCATGGTGGGAGTAGATGCAACACACATCTGCAAACTCTTCCATTGTTGCTGCCTGGCAAATCATTTATAAGTGCAAAGTATTTCTGCTGCACTGTTCATAGGTGTCCTCTCCCAAGTGGAACCAATGCTTTTCTAAGGAAGCACGGTGGGATCCTCGGGTCAGTCCTTAATTCGTCTCTATTTTATCTTCTGAAAGCATCCTACTTTGCTGTGGCTGTTGTGAAGAAATCTAACAGAGATATCACATGGAACAATCTGCAGGGCAAGAAGTCATGCCACACCGCTGTCGGGAGAACTGCTGGCTGGAACATCCCCATGGGCTTGATTCACAACAGGACAGGGAACTGCAATTTCAGTGAGTTGAGTTTTCCATCCATTTTTTCGAGCTGGGAATCTGCTTGCAAAAATGTTTTCCCATCCTTCATCTGATCTTCAAAGTTTCTTGTGCCTCAAAGATTCCCACCTGGAGGTGGAAAATGGAGAAGACTCTGTTATTTAAGGTTTCACTGAGCAAAGTTGTAGGCTGTTGGTGACTGCTTCAGAGTAAGATACAGCATGTCAGCTGCTTTGGAGGGCTTTTCTTTCTTTTCACATCTCTCCCCTTCCCTTTGTAATAGCCCAAAAGGTATTCCCAAAAAGGGAATACAGGCTGCCCCAGGAATAGGGGGCCTGGTGCTTGTGCAGGGTGTAAAGTGGGGGTAAAGGATGGGTTTATGAATCTCAGAAGGGAGGCGAAGGGCTGAGAACAGGGGACAGAGACTGATCTTTGTTCAAGAAACTCAAACGGACTGATCTGACTGCCTGAGAATAAGCAGGTAAAAGTCTTCATTGGCTCTGGGACTTTAGAGATTGTTCAGAAGATCAACTTCTACATCCAACTTTCAATCAGTGAGAATTACAGTCCAACAAAAATAATTTGGAAGTATTATCAACCAAGGCAAATTAAGCATATAATTATTAAAAGGAAAGCTCTAACTGCAAGAAGATACTAGTGTGAATAAATTTTAGAGTCAGCCTCTCCATCCTCCTGCCTGCCTTTCCCACTGTCCCTTCTTCCCCCAGAGCTCTGCCATTGCCGCCAAATGCAACTCTGCCAACCCATAAAGGCTGTGGAGGCTTGGACTGGCTCTGTGTGAACTGGGAATGGTTTGCAGCAGTTGCCTATTGCAATTGAGCCTTAGGCCCCGCTTCATTATCAATAAAAACAAGACACAAGTTTCATAGTGAAAACTGGATGCATGCGATTTGCTGTCCACTGAATCGTGCTCCTTCTCACAGCCCGTTTCCAGCTCCCAGTGACCGCTAATACAAATTCAGTGTGAGAACATATTATTAAAAGAAAACCTAACTTTTCAGTGCAGGAAAAGTGAATTTTTCCTCTTCCTGCCTTCAGATGAATACTTCAGCGAGGGCTGTGCTCCCGGGTCTCCTCCTAACTCCCGCCTCTGTCGACTCTGCAAGGGCTCAGGGGGGGTCCCGCCAGAGAAGTGCGTCGCCAGCAGCCATGAGAAATACTATGGATATACGGGAGCTTTCCGGTAAGTGGTGGAAATGCTTGGGCTAATCACAGAGGTTATGGGTAGATCACGTACGGAGTACAGCCTCATGTTGATGCTAATTTGCTGACCTTCTCTTTTTCTCCATTACACTGCTGAAAGTATATATGTCTGTAATATTATACATATGCTATATGGTTTTTCTTTATGCAGCTTTCTGCAAAATGATGCAAAATGTTCCTGTTCTGTAAAACTAATGTCCTGGTGCCTCCAGGCAAACCTGGAGAGACACAAGGGTTTTGGCCAGACCTCCTACAATGGCAGCAGTGCTATACTTTTACCACAAATAAGGAGCATTAAAAGATGGGGACCTGCAAACAATGCTGCCACTCGATACACCCCTGTTAAAAATGCTGCTTGCTTTAGTTAAAATGAGCCATCCTCTAAAGAGTGCAGAGACCAAAGGTCAGCCTCATTGCCATCTCCTCCATACCTGCTCAGTATCAGCTCAAGTCTGAGTAATTAATTTTGGGCATGAATTTAAAAAGAGAATGAATCTTGTTTTATTTACATGTAATAGAAAAGAGACCCTGCTTCAGGGTTTGCAGTCCTTTCGGTGCCAGTTAGTGTTTTTACAAAGCTATTAACATGTGCAGGCAGGCATTACAGAAAGCAAAGCAAATTCTGAACCTGGCCAAACTGCTTCCTTCTGACAATAAACTAAATTGGCTACTTATCATGTGAGAAGGATGCATGTTTTTTTCCAGAATGTGTTAAAAGACTGTGTTTCAGTCATCTTTAAAATATTCATGGTAGGACTCCTAGACCTGACTGTCCTCAGAGATTAATTTTACAAAATAAGACATAGGCCAGAATCAAATCTGTGGGAAAGGGCCGGGATTCAAGCACCCACATCACTTGCCTTTCTTTGTACTTCCCAGGTGTCTGGTCGAGCGGGGGGATGTGGCCTTTATTAAGCATTCCATCGTTGAGGAAAACACTGAGGGTATGTGGTTTTTCTGTTGCACGGGTGTCTGCAGGGCTGCCTTCACCTATCTGCATTATTTTTGTTCCCAGTGCAGAGGGTAATAGCAAGCTTTACCTGCTTGTCCTGTCAGTCTCACCCCTCCTGCAGGAGGAGCAGAATTCAAGCAACAGCATGTGCCGTCTGTCCACGGTGGCTCTTCCCAGGCATTTCTGCAGAGACACTTCCCTGCTAACTATCCTTTAATTTCAGCTGCACAATTATTCAGGCAGTCCCTTAACCACAGACTCCTGCCTCGACACCTTTGCGCAGCACTCTAGCTCCCCGCTTGCCTGAAAATTAAAAGTTCAGTTCACATTTCTGAACGCAGCGGCTGAAGTTTTCCAAGCATTTGGGAAAAAATGCAAGGAAGGGGATGTAACTAAATCTCCCAG
>JANHGO010000002.1:37077686-37103164 GCA_024606505.1 Aquila spilogaster | reverse complement strand
CCCTTCCCTTCCCTTCCCTTCCCTTCCCTTCCCTTCCCTTCCCTTCCCTTCCCTTCCCTTCCCTTCCCTTCCCTCTGAAAATGCATTCCCACCAGGCTGCCCTGCTTGCCTTTACCTGCTGTGATGTGACGTGGGGACAGCACAGGATGGGAACTTGAGCCCAGCTGCTGCAGCTGACCACGTTGGTACCTTTGTTATGGGCAGGTTCCAGCCACGGCTGAGCCACAAACTAGATATTCCCATTTCCAGAGGGAAGCAAGCCAAGCCCTACAGATAAACCTGAAGCACTGGCGTGTGTTGCTCTCTGCCCTCGGCCAATCTCACCGTGCCAGTTCCAGCTTCATCCCAGCCCAATCACGGCACATATTCTTCCTTAGAACACGGCCAAAACTCCAACCCGGCTTCAACCACAAACCACAGCACGTCCACATGGAGTTAGAAGAATAGTTTTTTTCCACATGGAGATGCAGAAATAAGTGATTTTATTTTGCCATCGTTGTTACCTCGCTTGGGGCCAAGCCCAGCTGTCCTCCCAGAGGTGACGTGTGTTTGTGCATTGCCAGTGGCCTGCAGTTGGCCAGAGGGTGTGTTAGTTGCTATTTCTCCATCCTTCGTGTAATTTTTAGCAGCATCTTCTTCCTGAAAACAGAACCTTCAGGATGTGTAGTGTTGCAACACAACGGACTTGTGATGTGCAATAATACCTTGGTGCGTCTCATGAAGACATCCTGGAGAAGACCTGATACTTCCTGAATAGCAAGGCTGGAGTCCAAGGAGCGCTGCCTTAGCTCTCCTCCTTCTGATCAAGCAGCTCCTGCTTGCATGAGCCTCAGCGTTGACCCCCTGCCTTGGAAGACAACAAGAATTCTCATCGTTAGTAAGAATCAGCTCTCGCTGTTTAATCTCAGCTTAATAGGCCTAATATGAGACATGGGAAGAGCTCTCTTGGTGCAAAGCTGTGCAAGCAGGCAGTGAGGAGTGCATGCAAGTAGGACCTGTTGAACCACGTGCCTGTATTTACATGACAGAGAGGACTTCAGACTCAACCTGTGGAAGGGCAGCAGAAGTTGGGGTCCCTCCTGGACTCCCAAGGGAAAGCATTCGGCACTTTGCTCTTTGCATCCAAGGCTTCCCTTGGTGGGATGTGCTCCTCTGAAAAGGGCACCTTGGAGACACCTGTGTCCCTTAGAGAGGATCCCAAAAGGTTGGGAGATGCCCCGTGGGTTATCTGACCTTGAGCAGAAAGCGAGATAATACAGGCTTTTCCAGCAACTGTTGTTCGAAGCGTTCCTTTATGTTTTCTGAGCTTTCCCCTGTGTTGTGACCGCTTGGTTTGTGGAACCAAGATCTCCAGCTCAATGGAATAAATAAGGATGGGAGATTCCAGTTTTTAAAAGGGAGGAAGGCTGTATCAGAGTGGCACTGCCTCACTGTGGGGCAAATCATTTCCCTCCTGCTTGTGCTGTGTTCGGAGGAGCTCTGGACATGTGAAACGTTGCTCTTCTGGGAAAGCAGGAGATGAAAGGATGCAAAATAGCAACTAGCCAAGCTGAGGGAACCGCTGGAGATGCTGCTGCCCTGAGGCACCTCCAGCAGCCACAGTGGCAGTAGGGCAGGATCATGGTGCGTGGTGGATGGGTCACTGAGAAAGGTCTAGCGGATGCCCTCTTCCCAGGGACATGGACACAGAGCCGTGCCCCTGACCCAACGCTGGGACCAGCTGCCCCACAGCCACCTGCCCTGCTCCAATGTGGAGTGGCACCCAGCTCCGTGTGCTGCTAGAATCAGATGGAGAGGGTCTGCAGAAAAAAAGGGGCCCTGATCTCAGTGTTTCTTCCCAAGTTCCTCATGACAACCTGAGGAAGATGAGGCGGGATGTTTCCTGCTGGCTGCAGGCTGCCCTCGCGCTGCTTTGCTGCTCTGCTGGCTTCCTCTGCCCGCACAAGGAACTTGCCAGCCCATCTGCGAGGGACATTACTGCCTCTGGACCCTGCTGCCATTGCCAAGAGAGTGCAAGGGAAGGGAGCAAGCCAAAGGGTGTTGGGCAGAGCGGCCAGAGTTACTGGCAAACACGTGAAGCTCAGCACTGGATCCAGCGGGGACTTTCTGCAATTAGGCTGTGCGAGGCAGGGGGTGGCCACGACAAAGAAAACAGCCCCTCCCGCGGCACTGCAGCCTGCGGGGGAACTCACATGTCACAGCTCGGGAATTTTCCATTTGAAGCCCCTTGTAAAAACAAAGAGCACCTTGCCTGCTCTGGCTCCTGCCTGCGAAGGGTTTCGGTGCCAAAGAGTGAAAGGCTTCCTAAAAATGGGCCGAGCCAGGGAGGGGGGCAACTTGGGAGCTATTGAGAAACAAGGAAGGACAAACAGCGTTAGGTCATTGCTTCTGCAAACACGGCCAGGGCTGCTCCTCTATAAAAGGGGGAGAAAGAGGCTCCGGAGCCATCACAGACCCGGAGGGGACGGTCTGTGACCAACATCGCTGCTCCCCCTCCTCGGCACCCAGCTCCCTGCCCCAGCATGAAGCTCATCCTCTGCACCGTGCTGTCCCTGGGGATAGCGGGTAAGTGCCCGTTGAAGGCAGTGTCTGGGGGGAATAGAGGATCTCAGCCTTGCAGGAGGCTTTCCCCCTGGAGAAGCTGTTCTGTAGAGCTGCAGTGTGTGCCAGACCGGGCAGAAGCAATGAGAACCTGCCAGGTGCTTGCGTTAGCAGCTCTGGGTATCTGCACACGACGATGCTGGTCTGAACCCTAAGGAAGCAGCTTGGCAGGCGGTGAGGGGAGAAGCCCCCGCAGCAGCTGCAGTGCCAGAGAAGAGAATCCAGCACAAGACCCCCCCTGCTTGTGAAACCAGGCGCCGGGAGGACCCAGGGCAGCCTCACAAAGCACATTAAGGCAGCTTTGTGCAGATAAAACATGAAAATCATAGCTTACAGCAGTGGGAATTAGGGCTTAGAATTCCTCTTGTGGCCACAGTCAGTGTGGGAGGAAGGGAGGTGTCTGTGGGCAGAGTTCTGCTTCCGAAAGCCAATAATAGAGGATGTTTCAGAGGCAAAAAGGAAAATGCAGACAGCATGGGTTAACCAGAGGATGAACGAAATGTGCCACCGAGGGTCTGGAGAAGGCAAGGTGCAGCTAAAGGGAAGCGTGCAGCACCGGCTGCCCACACTGATGTGAGACCCGTTGTGTATTTTATCTGTACTTTAATGCACTTCATCTGCAAGACTCTGATGTTCCTATAGTGCTTAGACTGCTTAGAGGCAAAAGTCTGTGCTCAGCAGAGGTCTGCTCTGATGCAGTCTCCCAGAGCAGCCGGTCAGCTGTGATTACTGCTTGGGGGGGCTCTTAGAAGAGGAGTTTGGGTGCTGTGAAGGGGGTACGGTACTGCTGTCATTGGGTGTGCTGGTGGGGATGGGAAGTGCAGAAGCGAATGCATCCCATCAGCTGCCAGGGAAGTGTGCACGGCGATGTGGTGAATGCAGTCTGCCCAGACCAGAGCTGCTGTCCCCCTGGGGTTATCTGCAAAGAGACTGCTTCAGTGGGACTGCCTTTTCTTTCTGCTTTTTGCAAGGTGCTTCGGCTTTGCTTCCTACCGGAGCGTGTGGATTTGTTCTCCTGCTCCCGTGGGTGCTGCTGAGAGCTCAGACTGCTGGGATCGCAGTGCTGTGTCACCCAGGGGCAGGGGGTCCTCCCAGGCACTCCCAAAGGAGCACTCCTTTGGAAGTGCGCAGGGGAGGCCCAGGGACATGACTGCAAGGAGACAGAGATGCTGTTTCTCATCTCCTGGTGCCTTTCTCCCTCTCTGAGACTGGTTCTTTTTTCTGGCTTCATTTTTGTTTGATTGATGGTTTGGTTTTTCCCCGCAGCTGTGTGTTTCGCTGCTCCCCCCAAGACAGCCATCAGATGGTGCACCATATCCTCTCCAGAAGAGAAGAAATGCAACAACCTAAGGGACCTCACGCAACAGGAGAGGATTACATTGATCTGCGTGCAGAAAGCAACGTACCTTGACTGCATAAAAGCCATTGCGGTGAGTAGGCTGCCAGGTACTTGCCAAGGCCTTGAGGGGCTTTCAGCATCCCCTGGAGAAGGGGCTTCCCTCCATTCACCACCTGCTGTAGGGAAGGGCACATCCACAGGGATCATAGAATCATAGTGTCAGTAACCTGTAAGATCATCATGCCCAACCCCAGCCCACCCCACCATGCCCAATGCCCATGTCCCTTAGTGCCACGTCTCCATGGTTCTTCAGCACCTCCAGGGACGGTGACTCCACCTGGGCAGCCTGTTCCAATACCTCGCCGCTCCGTCCGAGAAGAAATATTTACTAATATCCAACTGATTGAACTCTCTCGTTGTTTAGAATAACGAGGCAGATGCCATTAGCTTGGACGGCGGTCAAGTGTTCGAGGCAGGCCTTGCCCCATACAAGCTGAAGCCCATTGCTGCTGAGGTTCACGAACAAACTGAAGGTAGGTTTTCACATGGGGTTTTTAAGTTAAATGGCGGCAGCAAAAACGCACAGGAAGAATGTAGAGAGGCATAAAAGAGTTCTGCCACAATCCCGTCTGATAAGAGTTAGCCCTGTTGCTCCATCCCTCCCCACTCCCTGCACTGTCCTTCCCCCCTCCGTTGTTTCTCCTGGGAGCCGATGGACACTATTTCTCCATTTCTGCCCTTATCACCTTGAGCAATGCCACACATCCAAAGCCCCCAATCCCTTCTGATCTCTGTTCTGGAGGTCAGCCTGTTTGTACACAGTGTTCAGGATCAAAGCAACGTGGCTGAGTCATTCCTCACCATTCCTAAAGCTCAGCCACTTCATTAATGTGTAACATGGCGGTGTCATTTTAAAGGCTAAATATGAAACTTTAGACTTGCAAGGCTTACGTGCCTGCTTCAGTGGGCAGCAGTGTCTGAGGGAAGACCTACCAAAGAGTTGCCAAAAGAACTGTTGAGGTCTTACAGCCTAATGTATGTGCAGTGACACGGCATTTTGCATGCGATAGCATTGTCAGGCCACTTACTATTTATTACGTGTTGCAACGTGCAGTGCTGGTTTGATATTGGCAGTGCAGCTGGCAACATGGGCCGACCGTGAGCGTTACTTGGAAGTGCAGCTCTTCATTCTCTGCACCCAGGGCTTTGCTGGGATGTGAAATGTTCCAAATTCCTGCTTTTCCATCATTTCCTCCTTCCTTCCACCGCTGCAGGCTCCACAACCAGCTACTACGCTGTGGCCGTTGTGAAGAAAGGAACCGAATTCACTGTGAACGATTTGCGGGGCAAGACCTCCTGCCACACGGGGCTGGGCAGGTCTGCGGGCTGGAACATCCCCATCGGGATGCTCATCCACCGGGGGGACATCGAGTGGGAAGGAATAGACTCGGGCTCAGTCGAGCAAGGTAAAGCAAAAGAAATGGGCTGCACACAGGTCAGCGGGCTGAGAAGTAGCCTGGAGGGGGGTGGTAAGCTGAAAGCAGCGTTGCTGGATCTTCCGCAGAAGTTCAGAGGCAGCTCGCAGCCATTTAGTGGATGTCTTCCCCCCGAAACCCTCCCGGGTCCTCGTGGAAGTGAGTTTTAAGTTAACTGTTGTGTGTTCTTCATCCACAGCGGTGGCCAAGTTTTTCTCCGCCAGCTGCGTGCCCGGTGCCACCACCGAGCAAAAACTGTGCCGCCAGTGCAAGGGGGACCCCAAAAACAAGTGCGCCCGCAATGGACCTTATTCTGGATATTCTGGAGCTTTCGAGTGAGTGAACGTTTCTTTTCCATTATGACAGGCACTGCTGTGCCGTAACCAGGGGCTGAATTTACAGAACAGCTAGGACTGCTGGTAATTAGCAATTCCATTAGTAATGGCTGGCAGGCATTAAGATGAGAGCAGAAGCTCAGCTGTTCTATTTTGCACAGACTTAGGAGTGCACAGCACGAGCATTGTGCTAGGACTAACTGGGTTTCTTGATAAATACTTCCCTGCCATTATATTTACTTCTCCGCCAGCATAGCTTTTTTTGGGAAGACTACTTACTGCTCCATGATTGCAGCTCTGGCCAAAGCAACGTGCTGAAACAGGAGCTAGGAAGCCACAGAGTCTGTTTGTCGTTGGTTTTTTTAACATCTCTTCTGCTTCCTCCACCTACAGATGTCTGAAGGATGGAAAAGGAGACGTGGCTTTCGTGAAGCACACAACTGTTGAAGGTAGGCCTGAGTATCACTGGTTTCTCCCCTTTCCTGTCTCAGCTCTTGCTGCCACTCCATCCTGGCGTTAGTCTGCACTGTGCAAAACTTTGCTTGCCCAAAACCTCCAATCTGTTCCTATTTGCCCCACTGGAGGCATTACTGGACTAACTCATCCTGGTCGCTGGAAAACATGATCGAGGTGGGGTCTATTTGGGATTCTTCTTTGGAGGAGGAAAACCTGCTGGATTTAAATTCAGAAGTATTACTATTGGTGCTGCATTACAGAGCCAGCTATAGCATTGCCACAGCAAATGCTCTGGGCTCTGTCAGCCTGGAAGAGTCTGTGCAGCCTCCATCCTTGGAGGATTTTTGCCATTGCAAAGAGCAGTGTGCAGCCTGTCCCTCCTGCCTTCAGCAGGAACGAATTCGTTACGAAGCTGCCCCAGGCTGGGTTTTTGTGTGTGTATTTGTGTATTTTGGTGGAGATGCAACTCACGGTTCTTCCCTCCCTCCAGAAAACGCCCCGGATCAGAAGGACGACTACGAGCTGCTGTGCCTGGATGGCAGCCGGCAGCCTGTGGATAGCTACAAGACCTGTCACTGGGCCAGAGTGGCTGCTCACGCCGTTGTGGCTCGGGATGACAGCAAGGTTGAAGATATCTGGAGCTTCCTCTCAAAAGCACAGGTATCCTCCAGCTCTGCTTTCCTTCCCCTACCACCCCCTCCCCTGCCCGCAGGTTTCACTTGCTCTTTCCCACTTTCCAAGCACTCTGGAGTTTGCTGATTCTTTTCCTCCCCTGGCAGAACGACTTCGGCGTGGACACAAAAAGTAACTTCCACCTCTTTGGGCCACCTGGAAAGAAGGACCCAGTCCTCAAAGACTTGCTTTTCAAAGACTCTGCCATAATGTTGAAGCGCATCCCCTCGCTGATGGATTCCCAGCTCTACCTGGGCTTCAAGTATTACAGTGCCATCCAGAGCTTGCGGAAAGGTGGGCATGGCCCGAGGGATGAGTACATGTCAGTGTGAGCTGCATGGGAGGGACGTGATGAGCAGGCACATCTAGGGAAAGGAATATAGCTTTTTCAAGTCTAGAGAGCATTCTGCATGAGGTATTTCCTGTGAAAGGTATTGGCTTGTGTGGGTGGCAGGGAATTGGCATGCTCAGAACTGCTGCTCGGAACAGCTGCTTCTGGGATGTAAGAGTACAGGATCAGAAGGAACGTCCCAAGACATCAAGCCCAGAAATGGACCATGTGAGAGCAGCAGGGAGCTTTGCTTCCATCTGGATTCACCACACATTTCCAAGGTTCTCTGAAAGCCACTTAAAATCCACAGTTTGCCAGAGACCCCTGTTATAAGATCAGCCACTTCGGTGTTTGTGGAAGGAGGTGCGTGGACTTCACATAGCATCAGAACAGGTTATTCAAATGCCGCTTCACAGAAATACAACTAGGCTGTGCTTCTCCATCTCTGCTCTTGAGGCCCTGAGGTCAGATCCTCTTGTTCATGTGCACCAAGGGTTTCATGGCAGAGCCCCTCTCACCCCCAAACCCACCTGATCTGTGGTTCTGCAGAGCTCTGGCCTTATTATTTCTTCCTGGCTGGTGTCTTATAGATCAGCTGACTCCCAGCCCCAGAGAAAACAGGATCCAGTGGTGTGCAGTAGGCAAGGATGAGAAGAGCAAGTGTGACCTCTGGAGTGTGGTGAGCAACGGGGACGTGGAGTGCACCGTGGTAGACGAGACAAAGGACTGCATCATTAAGATCATGGTACGGCTTTTTTCCTTTCCTTCTGCCTGGGTTCCTTTCAGATGGACAGTGGCACTGCCTTTTTCAGCCTGGGAATAGATGTGGGGCTGGAGTCTGCAAATGTTGGGGACCTTGTGAGAAATACGAGCAGGCAGAAACCAACCTCATCACGGGGAAAGGGCTTGATGGACTCTTCACTTCTGGAAGACAGTGTTCTTTTTTGGTGTCTCCCAATTAAAAAGTCATTTTCTGGCCAGAAGCAACATTTTATTTGTTGAAGGAAGGTTGCTATGGTAAAATACAAAAAGAAGAAAGTGAGAAAGAGATTTTAAGTTCACATTAAAATGAAATGGTTGCATTGGCCAAAGCTTTAAAAAAAAAGAATTGGTTGAGGAAGGTTTTTTAGGCTGACTTGCTTGGGTCCGTTCTGCCTTGACTGAAGAACAAATAGTGCTGCAGGATCACAGCAGAGAAATCTCTTGCAGATAGCACATCCCCTTCCCAGATGATGCAGTCCAGCATCTAATGCCTTGTCGCTGCCAAGTGGAGATATGGTCTGACGGGTTGGGCCTCGCAAGTCCTCCAATGTTCTCCCTCTCATCGCATCAGACACAACTCATCTGTCTGTACACTAAGGATGGCTTCTCAGACCCCTTGCCCCCAGCCTGTCTTCCTCCCACCAAATGCTTCTTTTATGATCCAGTTTATGAAGAGGGCTGTTCTGGGGAAATACAGTGTTGTCGTTTGGGGAAGTATGGTTTCATTTCATCGCCGTGCGGTTTTTGTTGCAGAAAGGTGAAGCAGATGCTGTTACCCTTGACGGGGGTCTGGTCTACACTGCCGGCGTCTGTGGCCTGGTGCCAGTGATGGCAGAACGATACGAGGGTGAGTGCAGCCCTGCAGGGGGGAAGGGGCTGATGCAAAAGCACTGCTTTTATTCTGAAATCCAGAAAGCAGCCTTGATGCTGCATCCCAGCTGCTCTTTGTTCTGTTGATGCACTTGATACTACCTTAAATAACCACCTGAGCAATTAGTGAGCTTGATCCAGTTCGGGATTTGACATTTCTTTTATCTAATATCTCCTTTTTCCCTCCCTCAGATGAAAGCCAATGCAGCAAAGCAGAAGGACAATCAGGTAATTACTCCCAGCAGAAGAGCAGGAAATAGTCCTTTTGGATAGAAGTGGAAAAATACACGTGCAGTCACAAGTTGAGAATACATGGCCAGTCTCTACATAGAGTCTTGTGAGATCCAGTGTGTGCAGCGTTGATGTTAAAAATCCGGGTGATAAATTAACACTCACATGGAAATTCCGGGTCTGCTGAACAAAGCAAAGCATCTGGTAGCTGCAGATTTGTGTGGAGTTGTGGCTCTCTGGAGCATGGCCACAGCATGACATAGCCAGGGCTGCAAACGGGGAAGGCGGTCTGGGCTAAAGCCTTAGGGCACTGCTTTTTATAGAAATAGAAACCAAGAAGAGGGAAGATTTCATCCTTCTCTAAAGGGCGGATATGAAGTCGGGAGGCATGCATTATGTATATCCTGCTACAGCCTTCTTGCAGACCCAAGTGCCGGAGTTTTAGTGGGGGAAAAGTGACAGGGATAATAATTTCCCAGGAGTGCTGTGGGAGTAGATGCATCACATCTGCAAACCATTCTCTTGTTGCTGCATGGCCAGTCCTTTATAAGCACAAACTATTTCTGCTATGCTGCACGTAGATGCCCTCTGCCGACGCACTGCTAAGTGGGACGCTGGGGTCAGGCTTTAATTCTCCTCCATCTTCCTTCCAAAAGCATCATACTTCGCTGTGGCTGTCGTGAAGAAAGGCAGCGATGTCACCTGGAACAATCTGAAGGGCAAGAAGTCGTGCCACACCGCTGTGGGGAGGACTGCTGGCTGGAACATCCCCATGGGCTTGATTCACAACAGAACAGGGAGCTGCAATTTCGGTGAGTCAGGTTGTGCATCTGCTCATCTGAGATGGAAATCCATGAGGAGAAGTGTTTCGCCACGCATCCTCTGATTTCCAAAGCTTCTCGTGTCTCAAAGACACTCACTTGGAGATGGAAAATGAAATGAGTCTGTTACTTAAGGCTTCACCGAGCAAAGTTTCAGGCTGTTGGTAACTGCTTGCAAGTAGGATGTAACACGTCAGCATCTTTGGGGGGCTTTGCTTTCTTTTCACATCTCTCCCCCTTCCCTTTTTGGCAGCCCAAAAAGCGTTCCCCAAGTGGGAGGACAGGCTGCTCCTTGTGCAAAGCACAGGGTGGGAGTGCAGGATGGATTTACGAGTCCCTGAAGGGGTGGGAGCACGGGACAGAGGCTGATTTCAGTTCAAGGCACTGATGTGAGTCCCTTGAGAACAGTGCGTTAAAAGTCTGCAGCTCAACTTCTACATCCAACTTCCGATCAGTGAGAATTACAGCCCAACAAAAATAATGTGAAATTATGAACCAAGGAAAAATAAACATGTAATTATTAATGGGAAATGTAACCTCAGGGACCTAGTGGTGTTAGTAAGTTTTACACAGCCTCTCCAACGTCCTTTCTGCTTTTTCTATGGTCCCTTCTTTCCCCTGAGCTCTCTCTCATATTGCTACCAAACACGGTTGCGCGTGCCCGTAACGTATTGTGAGAAGAAACCCCAATTTTTCAGAGTAGGGAAAGTGAATTGCTCATATCCTTGCCCTCAGACGAATACTTCAGCGAGGGCTGTGCTCCTGGGTCCCCTCCGGACTCCCGCCTCTGCCAGCTGTGCCAGGGCTCAGGGGGAATCCCACCGGAGAAGTGCGTCGCCAGCAGCCACGAGAAATACTTTGGCTATACCGGAGCTTTACGGTAGGTGGGGGTGATGCTCAGGTAGTGCTCAGCTCCCTAAAAACAGAAGGGGCCGGAGGTCAGCCCCGGTGCGGTCTGCTCTGTACTCACACAGTAACAGCTCAAGTCTAGGTAATTCACATTGGGCATGAGTTTAGAATGGGAATGAATCTTGTTTCAGTCGCACCTAATAGCAAAGAGACCCTGCTGCAGGGACGGAGTCATTTTGGTGCAAGTTTGGCATTTACGTGGCTACTGAAAGGTGCAGCCAGGTGCTGCAGATAGCAGCACGAATTCTGAACCTGGTGAAAACGTTCTGACAACAAAACAAATGGGCTGCTCATCACGTGGGAAGGATGCATGTTGTTTTCCAGAATGTGTTACATGGCCGTGTTTCAGATATGCATGGCAGGGCTCCCTGCCCCAGCTGGCTTTAGGCATTAACTTCACAATATAAGACATAGGTCTGAATCACATCTGCGGGACAGGGCCAGGACTCCGGCACCCCCATCACCTTCCCTCTTTGTACCCCACAGGTGTCTGGTCGAGAAGGGTGATGTGGCCTTTATTAAGCATTCCATTGTCGAGGAAAACACTGGCGGTATGTGGTTATCCTATCGCATGGGGCTTGGTGGGCTGCCTCCCCTGATCTGCCTTCTTTTTGCTCCCAAAGCATTCCGTTTGGATATACATTTATTCCAGTGGCCTGTTAACCTCAGCACCACTGCAGAATATCCTAGCTCCCTGCTTGCCTGAAATGGAAAAGCGCAGGTCCCATTTCTGAAAGCAGTGGCGGAAGTTTTCAGAGCTTGTGGGGAAGAGATGCATGGAAAAAGATATAAGAGCATCCCAGCCTGCTCTGAGAGTCTGATTCAGCCCATCGACTGCTCCCGAGTTTTACTTGCATTCCCTGCAGTACACGCAGAGTATCCAAGGCTCAGTGCGCATCAGTACAGGGATGAACACTTTGCTGGTTGCTGTCAGGGTGACGGTGCTTCTGCTGCACAAGATCTCTGAACCTCCAAATCAATTCTCTTCATAGGCAAAAACAAAGCTGAGTGGGCCAAAGATCTGCAAATGGACGACTTCGAGTTGCTGTGCACTGACGGGAGAAGGGCAAATGTCATGGATTACAGGGAATGCAACCTGGCTGAAGTTCCTACCCACGCTGTGGTCGTGCGCCCAGAGAAAGCAAGCAAAATCCGTGAGCTGCTGGAGAGACAAGAGGTTGGTGGTGCTGACTGTGGAAGGAACCCAGAAGGGGTGGCTTTTACACACTGTGTTGATATTTTTAGAGCAGTGATGCTCTGCATTTCACCAAGTCAGCAAAACGTGGCAGGTTTTGACTTACTGATACAGGGTCGGATCCCTTAACCTGATCCCTTAACCTCCCCTTTCCTCCATCCCTCCCAAACTGTTCCTACTGGTGGGTAGAACAACTCCCCGTGACAGTGAGCTCTTCGTGGTGAAGAACTGCTACTGAGAGGCTTATGCAAGCTGAATCTTGCTTTCTTTCTACTTTTCACACACGCTTACCTCTGCACGACTTTATTTCAGGAACGGTTTGGAGTAAATGGAAGTGAGAGAAGCAAATTCATGATGTTCGAGTCTCAAACCAAAGATCTTCTGTTTAAAGACTTAACCAAGTGCCTGTTTAAACTCCACCAAGGAATGACATACAAGGAGTTCCTCGGAGATAAATACTATACCTTGATTTCCAGCCTCAATAGCTGCAACCCATCAGGTAAATGTAACAGCCCCAGAAAAACGTCAGTCAGCTGCAGTGCTTAGACTCAGAGTTACGGGCAGTTACTCCTGTTGCTGCCCATTTAATTTCTTAAAAGAAAAAAGGATAACTCGTGAAGCTGTCTTCATACTTTTCCCAGAGTTTCTTGAGCTAACTGAAGCCAGATTGGAAATCTGTTGCCCTGGCGTCAGCGAGAATTAAAGATTTTTACTTGCCTTTAGAAAACAAGCAATCTGAGAAGTAGCGTAATAGCCCATCCTGTCCTGTTAGTGTGCACTCAGTGTCAGCTGTGGTTAAGGCACGCTTCTGGTGGGATGCTGGACGTGTTTTCTGTGCCGTGGCAATGTTGGCGTGGTTAGATGAGTGCTGGTGGGACAGGAGTGTATTGCGTTTTCTGTTACAGTGCAAGGGCTGAACTTCTCCCTGTCTTTTTCCTTTTCAGATCTCCTCCAGGTGTGCACCTTCCTTGAGGACAAATAATGGGAGGGAAGGGCCCTTTTTTGAAGGGGGAGGAAACTTCGCGCCATGACTCCTCTTGTGCCCTCCGCATGGAACACTGATGTGCAGAGGGCCCTCTGCCATTGCTGCTTCCTCTGCCCTTCCTCACCACTCTGAATGTGGCTTCTTTGCTACTGCCACGGCAAGAAATAAAATCTCAACATCTAAATGGGTTTCCTGCGATCGTTCAAAATAGTCATTAAGCACATTCCTCCCCCAGCACCCGTTGCTGCAGGCCAGTGCCAGGCACCAACTTGGCTACTGCCATTCGAGGTTCCTGCTGCCCATTGGAGAAATGCCGTTCAATAGTTTCCAAAGCAAAATGGATTAAGTATGCCCTAGAGCCCAATTAACAGATGCTTTGTGTTATCTGCGCTTTTGCTTCACCCAGATTATCCCGTTTGTCTCCCCAGCAGTCAACAGCTGCCCGTTGTGGTTGGGATATCGGGAAGAGAGAGGGTGTTTGTACGAGGGAAGGTGAAGGGTGGAGAGGGTAAAAAACAACAACGACAACAACAAAATGTCCACAGAAATACAGTGGAAAGGGTGAATGGAAATCACTCCATCTCATATCTCAACTGGCGGGATATGAATGGTGCAGAAACAGTTATTTCCACCACTCAGTATTCTTAAAATGCAGTATATACTGTTGAGGAGAGTCACAGACATAGAATACCCTGAGTTGGACCCACATGATCATCAATTCCAACCCCCGGCCCCACACAGCACCACGCAAACTCAATGTCTGAGAGCGGTGTCCCAGCGCTCCCTGAGCTCCGGCGCAGGGGCTGTGCCCACTGCCCTGGGAGCTGTGCAATGCCCACCGCCCTGTGGGGCAGAACCTCTCCCTGACCCCCAGCTGCCCCTCCCCTGTCACAGCCCCATGCCGTTCCCTCGGGCCCTGCCGCTGTCACACAGAGCAGAGCTCAGTGCTGCCCGTTGCTTGCTGTGAGGAGCTGCAGCCGCCACGAGGCCACCGCTCAGCTCCCGTGCTCTGGGTACAGGAGCCATGGAGGCCCCAGTGCTGTTATGCACCTTGCCCTCTAGATCTCCGTTTGCAATCCTTCTCCTCTCCATTTCTATTTCTATTCAATTCTCCTTGAAGCGAGGACTGGAAAATGGACGCATGCTTGGTGTGCCTCAGCTCTAACTGTGCCCACTGCCACTCTATCCTGCCCAGCACGAGCAGCTGCTTTGCCAGCCCGGGGGAAATGGCACTATTCCAGTATTAGCAAATTCGGGATGCTTTTTGCCATGCCCCCGCAGAGGCCTCTTCCCCCCCTTCCCCGCCCCTTTCCAGACATGGCCCCGGAGGGACTACAACTCCCAGCAGACCCCGCGGCACACGGACACGGGGAGAGACCGGAAGAGGGCGTGACGTAACCGGAAGCGGCGCGGCCGGAAGCGAAGCAGCGGGGACGTGTGCGTGTGGGCAGCGATGGCGGGCGCCATGGAGCCGTACCTGGACTCGCTGCGGCGGGAGCTGCAGGCGCCCGGCCCTGCCTCTCTCTCCGTCCTTCTGGCGCTGCTCGTCGTCGCCCTCACGTTCCGTGAGTCGCTGCCCGGCCGGGGGAACGCGGCAGCGGGAGGCGGCGGGGGCTCAGGCGCTTTCTCCTCTCTCCCGCAGTGCTGTGGAGGCTCGCTCAGGGCGCACGGAGCAGCCGCAGGGCCGTGCTGCTGCTGGGCCTGTGCGACGCGGGGAAGACGCTGCTGTTCGCCCGGGTGAGTGCTCCGTTCGGCCGCGTGCTCAGTTCGCGCCCCTCTGTATGCAGGCGTTTGGCTTTATTATTAGTATTGTTTTCCCCCACGCAGCTGCTGACGGGCAGATACCGAGATACGCAGACCTCGATAACCGACAGCTCTGCCGTTTACAGAGTGAGCAACGACAAGGTGAGCAGGCGGCTGCGAGTGGTGTGCAGTGCTTCAGCTTTTGGGTGCCACGGGCGTTTCGTGCTGAGGCTCCCATCGCACTCATGCCCCTTATGCTTTGCAGGCTCTTAGATGGGAAGCAGCTCTTGCACGGCCCCTGTGGTGTAGCTTTCTGTTAGTGCGCAGGTTGGGAGCTATTAGGGGCTCCGTGTCTGCAGAGGTTTCTGTTTTATTTTTTAATTCTTTCTTTTTTCTACAAGAGGAGAAGAAGCTATTATTAAAGCTGAGTAAAATATTCAGGGGAGAGTCTCTGACTTGGAGTGGGAAGTAGATTTGTGAAGGAACTTTTTCCTGTTGTGTTCAGTTCATTTACTTGACAATAATATCAGTTGTTCCCAAGAAAATCTGACCAAAATGTTTTGCAGCTTAGAAGGAGTCTCCAGCAGAGCTTCATTTGGTCTCCAGGGGGGTTTTGTTACTTTCAGATTCTGGGTTATTTTGGTTTGTGATGATCTGTTCAGTTTCAGAAGCATTTCTCTTTCTTGCTGCGTGCACACGTGGCAGTGAAGCACAAGGTGGCAGCATGGTGTCGGCTGGTAAATTGTGAGAGTAGAGGATGCTTTTTTGCCTTTTCTCTGGCAATCTTTATTAACGATTGTAATCGCAAGAGATTAAAAACAGTCAGAAGGACTGCAGAGTTCTTTTTTTAGCATCTCTCCGACTTAGCAGACAGGAGGTATTTTGAGGGAGAGGTGCTGGGGTGCTGTGACAGGCTGCTGCTTTTCTGGTTGAAAGTTTCTGTTAAAACAAAAGCAGCCAAGAGGACAGGGTCTTATGAAGCATTCTCTCCCCTCTCAGTAACAGCAGGTGTTATCTTGAGAATGCTGATGTGGCCTTCGGTGGCTATATCTTGATTAGGACTTGCAGCTGGGGAGATTTTGTGTGTGAATAGCTGTTTTGATTCAGAGATTGTGGGGTTATTATTCTGCATTAGGGATTTGCAGAACAGGAGTTTGTGGTTTTGCTGTGCAGAGATATACTTACCAACAGGGACAGAGTAAATCTGCTGGTGTAATGACCAAGGAACTCATAAAGATTTGTCACTTACACTGTGACATAGTAGTCAGAGGGAGGAGTGGGCTGAGCATGCTCTTTTCTCTGTGGTTGTGCTCTGTTCTTTCAGCTCTGCTATGTGGTTTGTGGGTGCTGGCCATCTTTACAGAGTCCTGGCCATGAGTGTTGTTCCTCAGCATTTCTTTTGCCTGTCAGAATTTTTGGGGGCTTCGGAGAGACTGCACCCTGGGGTGGGTTACACACTTCTGTCCTGTGTGGGGATCACTCCTGTGCTTCTGCCCTGGCACAAGCTAACTGGAATCTGCGCCCAGATTGGTTTTCTGTGGGGTGTGATTGCCAGTATTCCTGGCGTAAGTGTTGCTAACACCCCCTCACTTCTGTTCCCAGGGCACTAATGTGACTTTAATCGACCTCCCAGGCCATGAGAGCTTGCGGCTTCAGTTCTTGGAGAGATTCAAGGCTGCAGCCAGGTAATGTGAAGATGGACAGAGGTGGTGTTGGGGCCAGGTGATGTTAATACCAGGGATGAGACATGTGAAGGTGCAGTGAGCTGGGCAGGGGTCACGCTGTGTGTGCCCTGAAAGTCAGAGCACAGCTTTGGGGTGCTGGGGCATAGCGTTCTGCTTGCATAACTTCATAGTGCTTCAGGAGGTACAGTAAATCCAGTGGGAAGGCTTTGGACACATGGTATGTGTTTGGGACAGAGAGGAGCAGGTTTCCTGCTGGATATCAATACAAGATGTATTTCAGTCCCCACGTGCTAACCTGCCTTTTGTGTTACAGAGGTTCATGTCCAGCACGTGTTCTTTTTCTCCTCCAGGGCCATCGTGTTTGTGGTGGACAGTGTAGCCTTCCAGCGGGAGGTTAAAGATGTGGCAGAGTTCCTGTACCAGGTCCTGATCGACAGCACTGTGCTCAAAAATGCACCTGCACTTCTGATTGCTTGCAATAAACAAGGTATTGGGTGTTGCCCTGCAGGTGGGAGTGGTGATTCAGTCCTTGAATGATTTTTAGGGTTAATGCCATGCGCGGTGAATTTCTTAAGGGTCGGGATTCTGGCAAAATGAAGGCAGGAAATTAGTTACGGACTCAGAGTACTCAGCAAGAACGTTTCTAGCAGCCATTGGAAGAATTCTTAGGTCGGGTATGTCAAATAGCTTTGCAGAAAAGCACCACTTGGAGAGCTGGAGCTCTATAGAGCAGATGCAGATCTTTACAGTATTCCCTGCGGAGGTGTGGATCTCTGTAGAACAATCTGAAACCTTCTGCAAGTGCCAGGTTTGGTTTTCTTAGTTTTTTTCTTGTGGTATCATAGGAACATCTTGGTACCTTCACATTCTAGAAGCAGTGCTGAGCTCTGTAATGTCAGGACAGGTGAGCATGCTGGGCCTTGTTTGAAGTGATTTACTGTCCTGTTCCTGTTTACTGTGAGAGGAAATTAATTCCCTACCTTAAATCAGATTCTGGGATTGCTCCCATTCATGCCTACAGATCCAGAGCTCTTCTGTTCCTTATCCTAGCACGGACACTATTGCTGTTGTCCCATTAAGTCTTAGAGCAGCATGATATGAGTGAGCCTTGCTGTAGCTTTAGGAGCAGGAAGCAGATTCTGACATAAAACCAAAGAGCTAATTATTTCCTTTTCTGTTTTCTCACTAGATATCACAATGGCAAAATCTGCAAAACTTATTCAACAGCAGCTGGAGAAAGAGCTGTAAGTGTGAAATTGGATCTTAACTCCTCTGAGCTTCTTCTGTCTTCTCCTTTCTGTCTCCTCTGCCAGTGTTCAGTGAGTCCTTTGAGCATATCTGCGTTCACTGAAGTAAAAGAGAAGTCTGTTTTGTTTGTGTAGGCGTAATCAGGATGAGAGAAGACTGTCCTTGCTAAAGCACTAAGATCTAGTAATGTTCCTAGCCTGACAAAAAAGAAGACAGTGTATAGATTTCTAGAAGCTGTAGTGTGGAGAATCAATGCCCCAGTCCTTTCCTAAAAGCTGGTGTCCCATGGTTCCTTTGTAACTCTTTGGACTCCAAACAAACAATTATTCCTGGGATGCAGCTGTCTTGTTGCTAGCCTCTTTGGCCAGGTGGTGGCAGCAGGGTGATTTGTACTGTTGTTTCTTCACTGCTGGGTACCTGACCTTCCCTTCTGTAAGGCGAAGTCCTGGATAGAGATTGCTGTTTGCATCTGTGCCTGATGCAACTTCCCTAGCTTGGCTTTTGAGACTCTGGAGGCAGTCAAACTGCAGTGCTTCTCAGGCTGTTGTTTGTCTCTGTGCTGCCTCTAGTTTGTACTTTGTGGGAACAGGATGTCTGAGTGTGAACAGTGAGGTTTTTCCTCCCTTTGTATGGGTGGCAGGTTGCTGAGGTGCTGTCACAAAATGAAGGGCAGGAACAGCAGCAATGTTGCTGGGACATGGTGCTGTCACCATGTTTAACTCCAAGTGTCTGCCATGGGAATACTGGGAAAATTCTCACCAGGACATTGTTGCCTGACTCTGGCTGTTGTTTATTGCAGAACAAAACCTGTTTGAGCAGTCTCTCCTTGAGGGTCCTCCTGTCTGTGTTGCTCTGTTGAGCCTCTCTCGGTTGTGCCTTGCAGTAGCTGTTTACAGGTGGACAAAGTGCCTGTCCCTGCCTGTGCCTCATGGGCACAGACATGGGTGTGCCTCTGGGGCCTTCTGTTCCTGGTGCTGCTGATGTCCTGCTGATGGCTTAAACCAGAGTATCTCAGTGGTTATGATGTAGGTGTCATTTTGCTATTTTGCAGTTTCTGATCTTCTCCTTTCTCCTTCTGCAGTAACACATTACGAGTGACCCGCTCTGCAGCCCCCACCAGTCTGGATGCCTCAGCCACTGGGGGCCCTGCTCAGCTGGGGAAGAAGGGCAAGGACTTCGACTTCTCTCAGCTGCCCATGAAGGTGGAGTTTGTGGAGTGCAGTGCTCGTGGCAGCAAGGGAGAGGAGGGAGATGCTGACTTTGCGGACCTTGAGAAATGGCTGGCCAAGATTGCCTGAACAGAGAAGGGCAGGGTGAGAGGGAGAGACCTGAGGAGGTGGGGGACGTATCTGGGATGTGAGAGAAAATAGATGGTTTGAAGTAACTCGGATCTTACCAAAGGAGAAACTGAAAGATGGAAAAGCATTGTATTGTGTTCCTCTGCTTGGGAGCATACAACAATTACTGGTGTGATTTCCTCTGTCTCTGTCACACTACCACCTTTTTTTCCTCTCTCCTCTACTTTTTTTCTGTGTTGCTGACCCAATAGGCTTCTGTGTTTCCTTGAAATATCTTGCATTTTCATTATCCAGCTGCCAGGCAACTTAGGAAGGAACGCACTGCCAGGTGAGTCTAGAAACTGTAGTCTGCCCTTTTCTGCTTTGTTTTAGCATTGCACTGCTGTTGCTTCATGGAGTGACTGATCACCTCCCGATTCTGACTTCTTTCTGCAGCCTCTTGCTGCTTGGGAGTGCTGCCCTGGCAAAGTGCACAGATTCTCTCCATTGGGCAGTCACTGGGGTGAATATAAAAAGCTGTTTTCTTGTTGTCTTCTATCTATCTATCTATCTGTCTGTCTGTCTGTCTATCTATCTATCTATCTATCTATCTCCTTATTCCTCCAGACTGGTGCAGTCCAGTTTGTGTGGAACTGGAGTGACTTGTTAAATTTCAAAAGCAGGCTGGTTGGTCTGCCGCTGTCACTGTGTCTTTGGTTGATTCCTTCTGCTGGACAGTTCTTGGGTGTTTTTCTTTCTGTCAGGGCTATGTCTTGAAATGTTGTTTCACTCTGTTGCTCTTTCTGTACTTCAGGCTATTCTCCAGCAGACTGTGTATACATACTCCCTGAATGACAGTTACAGAATGGTCCCAACTTGAACCAATGAAAGTGGCATAGTTTTGGATTCATATGTGTGTTATGAGTTGTTAGCTCTGTCATGCCAGACACTTGCTGTTCAGACTCCTGCCTGTCTCCTCTCCAGTGTCTAGAATAAAGAGACCTTTTTGTGTTTTTCATCATAGCAATTGCAGCAAAATGAAGAGAGAAAGGTGAGCTGATAGCACATTAGGAAGGATTGTGCTCACACTAATGAGGCAGATGTTCAGGGGAGAAGAACATGTGAGTTCTTCCCAGTGTTTGTTTGTGATGGTTGAAGCCAAAGCTGCTGCTGTGTGTGATCTCACCATTTAATCTTCATGGAGTGCCTGTTGCTGTAGCTCTTGGAGAGGCTCAGCTGGCTGCTCTGAGGCTACCCCACGGTAGTGGGGTCTGATTCAGTATACCTTAGGCCTGAACTTTCCAAAGGACCTTTACTTTCCTTTTTCCTTGCTGTAGCCAATAACATTGGTTGTGTAAAGGGAGATCTTGCAGCAGCATCTGTACTGGTCAGGTGGGAGATGAGACCCTGTACAACAGCCTTAAAACACACAGTTGCCCTGCCCAGCAGCTTGATGCTCCGGTGGGATGCTGGCTTCACACAACACCTCTGTGAGGACGATTATTCTCCAGGATTCAGTGCTGGGAATTGTAAGGTCCTGCTGCATTAAAGTTTTTTTCTCTAGTTTTATTGTTTCCTGTTTAGTTCTAGGCAAGGAGCAAGTTTATGGCTCCTAATGGATCTTTTCTATCCTTTGTGGGTTTCTCTCTGGTTTAGTGCTTGCTTAATGGCTCATCTGATCTGTTGTGTTCTTTACCTTTCTTTCTGGGCATCCTCCAACTCTTTGTAGTA
This sequence comes from Aquila spilogaster, assembly GCA_024606505.1. Lineage (NCBI taxonomy): Eukaryota > Metazoa > Chordata > Aves > Accipitriformes > Accipitridae > Aquila > Aquila spilogaster. The sequence goes on along the minus strand of JANHGO010000002.1, from coordinate 37,082,498 downwards.
TTGCCAAATGTTAGTAGTGTTTGGGAGGAACAAAAACAGGCTTCAGCAGAGACCTGTGCTGACAGTGGAGCTCTTCAGATCAAGCTGGGAGTTGCGCTGTCCACACAGGAGGTGGGGAGGGTTGTATTGAGGGAGCGTGTTACATTTTGATATTTGCTGCAGCCAGAGCATTGCTGAAGTGTGTGTGTTGTGCTTGAACTCCCTCTGCTGGAGAATATTGCTGTTTGCTTGGGTGGTGGTTCTGCTTGCTAAGACCTGCCTCCTTCAAAAGCAGAGACTGAGCATCGCCATCTGGTGGGGTAAAGTAGCATGAGGCCCTGTTTGGTTTTAAGTTATTCTTTTTGAAATACATTTTAGTAATAAAGCATTTGACTAAATGTTTCTTCTCAAGTCCTGGTTTGGTCATTCTGTATTGACCTCTGACAGGGCTGCAGGGAACTTCTACTCCCATGGGTCCCTTTCGGAGCCAGCTGGTGTGAGTTGGGGATGTGAGCCTTGGTCTTGAGGTTGAGCATGAAGCTGGAATGTGGGCCTGCTTTGTGAGGCCGGGCAATGCGGCTGTGATGTTATACGTTAAAGTAAGACTAGGAACTAGTAGTGTAGCCCAGGGCTCTTCATCTCCCTCTGCTGGTGTATGAGCAGCTTGGTACACAAAGCTCTGCCCTCTGATGTGCCAAGAGCTTTCTTTTTATGACATGTGATACCTTCCTGCCCTTAATTAAAAGCTAGGGAGCATCATCAGAGTGCTGAAACACCTCATTTAGAAACTGCAGGCAAGAACTACTATTTATTTTCCAGTCTGATGAGAAGTTCTGATCTCACACAGCAGGCACTGAGTAGCCCTCAAGGCTCCCTTGTCCTGCTAAGCTTCCCCTGCATGGCTCCATCCCTTCCAGCCCTGTCTTGCTGCAGCCTGATGACCAAGGGCAATTTCCCTGCTTCCATCCCAGTTCCATCTCTCCCTCCCAGCAGAAGCCCCGTGTCACCCATCACCTGCCTATAGGGTGGAGGTGACCGACACACCACGTGGAAAATTGACCTTTATTAAAAAAAAACAACAGTCAAACCCATCTCAAAATATTCTGTACTAAACCACAAGTGATGACTCTTCATGTTGAGTGTGGGGTGTCCACGCTGACCTGTGCGAGAGGGACAGGTGGGGGCAGACTGGGAAGCCCCCCACAGGACTTGGCAGTCATCTCGCGTGCTCCTGTCCTGCCTGTGGGGTGTCACCTGGCTGGAAAAGTCATGGTGGAGCAGGACCAGGACCGTTGCTTGTATCTGGGTACACGGGTCTGGGCTGGAGCATAGCCCCCATCTGCTTCCTGGGAGCCCAAAGCAATGGGTGAGTCTTCAGTGACGCACCTGGAGGAGCTGGTCCCTGATGTGTCCAAGGCTGCATCTAAGGATGGGACCAGTGGGGACAGTCCTTTGCTGGGAGCACAGAGATGCCCTCTCCCCTGGCTGGGTTGTCACGTGAGGAGTGAGGAGCTGCTATGTTGAAGTCGCTCCGTTACGAAAACATGAAAAATCAATGAAATGCCCCAAAGGCAAAGTGCTGGTGGTGGGGAGGGAGGTGCAGTCAGTCTTTGGGCAGTTACACCAGGCCAGCTGCCTTCTCCTGCACGTTGTACTCCTTGCTCCTCTTCACCTTCCAGCCAATGAGTGCGAGGAGGATGGTGCCCACCACTTTGTATCCCACCTGCAGCCCCAGGTATCTGTGAAGAGAAGAGGAGGAGGGATATGCCCTATCTGGAGGTGGCCCCAGAGGCCAACCTTGGGGACCGTCCCCATGGCAGCTCTGAGTGCCACAGCTGGGGACAGGTACCTGTTGCGAAGGAAGTCGTTGTTGTAGTAGGCGCAGAAGCGACGCTGTGAGCACTGTTTCTGCCAGTAGATGCAAGAGGAGTCGATGATGGCACCAAACATGGCCGGAGCTGGCAGCCAGGCTTCGGAGAAGAGAGGATGGAGTCAGCCTGGCTGCCCTCCCTGTGCTTCACCTACTGCCTCTAAGGAGGTCCAATGCCTCCTGAGGCTCCAGCAAGCCTCAGAGTGCCTTGCCACCCCCCAGCCTCATCAGGAGGTGGTCACTCACCCAGCAGCCTCATCAACAAGAACTGGACCCCAATGGCAAATGACTTCTCATCCTGGTTCACCACCCTGCGAGGGAGAAGCCAGGTGAGGTCAGAACTGGTGGCAGCAGTGCTCTTCTGATTTCATGACTAGGTTCACAGCCATGGACCCAGTTCCTCCTTAGTTCTTCCAGTTTGGAACAGGGAGCAGAGGTTGAATGATCCCATGGGGACTGGGAGGAGGCTCAAGTCTGCACCAGGAGAGCTGCTGGGAAATCTGCTGGGATCTGGGGTGAGAATTTGAGGGAATGCTATAGTGTGGGGTTTTGTTCTCAAGTAAGGCTCTGCTCAGTTCTGCTGACATAAAAGGCAAGGAAGAGCCTTGCTGAAAAAGGAAGCATTCTGCTGTTCAGGGACTCGCCCCACTTTTCAGCCAGAGGTGCAGAGGAGGAGGTTGCTCCTCAGCAGGAACACTCAAAGCATTAAAACAAGGGGGTTCCTGCTTCCTGAGCCCCTCCTGTTTCTGATGAAAGAGAAACCTGCACAACTTGGTCACTTGGTGAGCAACTGTCCTTCTCAGCTCTTTATGCAGCTCAAACTTGTTGCCCCCCAAGCCTCCCCTGCCCCCTGCTCACCGTAACACCATCATGTAGAGGGGGTTGTGACACAAGCAGGCTACCAGGGCAGCGAAGGAGATGAGGAAGATGGTGGGGAGGAGCATGTGGGAGCAGCTGAGGGGACAGGAGCCCGTCCTGGCAGAGGACAGTCCATTACCAGCAGAGATCTGGGAACAGTTCCTGTAGATCTGTTGGAAACATTTGAAAAACAAACAAGCATGTAAAACTCCCCTTGCCATGCTAGGAGAGTGGTGAGACATTGGCACAGGCTGCCCGGGGGGGTGGTGGAGGCACTGTCCCCTGGAGGTGCTCAAGAAAAGGGTAGATGTCACACTGAGGGGTATGGGCTGGAGCGGTCACAGGCACGGGTTGGTGTTGGACCTGATGCTCTTAGCGGTCTTTCCGACCTTAATGATTCTGTGGTTCTATGTGTCAGACCACACCAATTGACAAAGGAGCGGTGGAAGCATCAGCTCCAATGATGTGGCCGTGGCATCCTGTTGGGTGCCCCAGCCTCCTGCAAGGGGACGTGCCATGTTTCCCACTTGTCCCAGGGCTTTCCAGCCAAGGCAGGGACCCCCTTGGCCAGCAGGGCTGGCACCGCACTGCTCCAGCTGTGAGCAGTGTTGGCTGTGAACCTCAGATGCCCACAGGCACTGGTCTTCTTGCTTTGCTTGGAGGAAGCAGGAATGATGCCCTGATGTTTTACGCTTGGCTTGCTCAGAACATTAAATTACTGGGAAAATGGCACGCTGGCAGCCCTCATACTTTCCAGACAGAAGGAACATGGTCTCCTCCCTCGTTCCTTTTCAGGACTCCAACCCTTCAGACAGATGCAGGCCTCCCTGCTCAAAAGCAGTTTTCCCAGCAGACCTTACTATCTAGTTTCCTGAGCAGCCTAAAATCTGCTCTCCCCGTAACCAGGGCTGAGGTTTGGGTGGCAGCTTTCTTCCTCTCACCAAATATTTTGACTATTTCATGGTCACTAAGGCCAAAATGGCCACCAATCACCACCTCACCCACAGAGCCTCTGTTCACAAGCGACAGATCTAGGAGGGCACCTTTGATCATCAGCTTCACTGGTCCCTGTGCCAGGAACTGTAATCACAGTGTTTTAGGAATTTTCTGGGCCTGTTCATATCAGCTGTGTGATGTCCCTAGTTAACATCTGGCAAGTCATACAATCACAGAATGGTTTGTGTTGGAAAGAACCTTACAGCACATCCAGTCCCAACCCCTGCCATGGCCAAGCCTCCCCACCAGCTCAGGCTGCCCAGGGGCCCATCCAGCCCGGCCCTGAGCACCTCCAGGGATGGGGCACCCACTCTTCTCTGGGCAGCACTGCCAGTGCCCCACTACTCTCTGAGTAAATAATTTCTTCCTAACATCCAACCTAAGTTTCCCCTCTTTTAGTTTAAAGCCTTTACCCCTTGTCCAATCAAGCTGAAGTCACCTATAAGGACAAGGGCAGTTGGACTAGAGGTCTCTCTTAGTTCCTTAAACAACAATTCAAATGGCTCCAAATAATTCCGCCACATTACTGCATCCAAAGTCTCCACTGTGACCAGTGCATTCATTCATTCAAGCAAGGTGCATTCATTGCAGTTCTGGAAATGCTTTGGATCTTGGCATGGCCGCATCCTGCTCCCACTACTCACCACCTGTCTGGGAGCTGAGGACTCGGTGCTGCTGTTGGTGCAGCCGGCGAAGCAGGGCGAGATGTACTCCACGTTGTTTTCCCCGCACACCGGGTGAAAGATGCGCTCGGAGCAGTGGCACCCACTCGGCGCCTTAACCTGTGGCTGAGAACTCGGTGTTCTGCCAAAGAAGAGAAAATAAACAAAAATCATTAAAAGAAAATGAAGAAATAGGGCAGGAGGAAAAACGAGTCCCTCCCCAGTCCTCTTCCTAGCTAACCAGTCTCCCTGTTCCCATATGCACTGGGATGCTGCCAGGAGCAGGCTGGCCTCGTGCCAGACCCCTATCCCCTGCAGGTACCTCTGCAGCGTACAGGGAACTTAGCAGCCCGGAATTATGTTATGTCTGCAAACAAGTGCTCGCACACTTCTTTTCTTCCCCCCTCCCCCCCCCCCCCCAGCTGAAAACGAATCAGTAAATGCCTG
>JANHGO010000002.1:37057579-37077586 GCA_024606505.1 Aquila spilogaster | reverse complement strand
CCATCCCACTGGGTGGGGGGGGAGTGAGTGAGCGGCTGCGTGGTGCTTAGTTGCTGGCTGGGGTTAAACCACAACAAAGACAGAAATGTAGAGTGTGATGGGAAGCAATGAAATTTAGTTCCTCACATTTATGTAGGATGAAGTATACTGGACAGATGGCTTTTTTAACCTGTTCTTAAGAACTAGCAAAGAAAGAGATACAGTGCCTGTAAGAATGTGCTTCCACAACTATTTATGGCTACAGTTAGAAAAATTTCCCAAGAAAAGCTGCATCATCTGTACTCCGAATCAGGTGTAACCCTTGTCCCATAAGTAGAAGGCATGGCAAAAAGGAACCTCACTAGAGGATCACAGAGTAACTCAAGTGGGAAGGGATCTCTGGGGGTCTCCAGTCCAACCTCCTGCTCAAAGAAAGGGGTCAACCAGGTTGGTCGGGGCTTGACGCAGTCAGGCACTGAGAACCTCCAAGGATGGCGACTCCACGACCTCCCTGGGCAACCTGCCCCACTGGTTGACAAGGGGAAGAAGTTTCTCTCATACCCACTCTGAACCTCTCTCGTTTTAATGTATTCCCATTGCTCCTCATCCTGCACCACTGTGAAAAGCCTGGCACGATCTTCCTGGTGCCTGGTACAAATGTGACCATCTCTTCTCCAGGCTCAACAAGTCCTGGTCCCTGAGCCTCACCCCACAGGTCGAGCCTCCAGCCCCCTGACCATCTTGGTGGCTCTCTTCTGAGCTTGCTGTCCTTCATGGATGTCTTGCTTGAACCGGGGAGGGGGGCAAAACCAGATGCACTACCTAGGTGTGGCCAAACATCTCATGATGTTTGAGTCTCAAATCAAGGACCTGGTGCTGAGCCGAGGGGGCATGATCACCTCCCAGACCTCCAGGGATCTCAGGCCACTGCAGCCGCCCATTACCCCCGGCGCCCTGCTGTGCATTAACCCCCTCCCCCGAGGGCCAGTCCGAGCCGCAGAGCCCTGGGCCTGGGCCTGGGCCTGGGCCTGGGCCTGGGCCCGGGCCCGGGCCCGGCCCCGGCCCCGGCCCGCCTCCCCCTTCCTGCCTTCTCCTCAGCGGGGACCCCCCCAAGGAACTACAACTCCCGTGAGCCCCCGCGCCCCGGGCCTCCCGACAGCCCTTCCCGGCAGGCCGCGGGGCCGGAAGCGGAAGCGGTACGGCGACGTGTGAGGGCGGCTGGCCATGGCGGGGAGGCTGGAGCCGCACCTGGAGGCGCTGGGGCGGGAGCTGCGGCCGCCCGACCCCGCCGTGCTCTCCGTCCTCCTGGCGCTGCTCGCCGTCGCCATCACGCTGCGTGAGTTCTGGCCCGCGGGGGACACCAGCCCTCCAGTCGCGCCCTGGGGGCCTGCCGGGGAGCAGCGGCCCCCGGGCCGCGCTCGCTGAGGGGGGGCCGGTGCCGCCAACGGCGGGCTTAGGTGCCCCTTCCTCTCTCTCTCGTAGTGATCTGGAGGTTCCTGCAGGGCAGGAGGAGCAGCCGGAAGGCGGTGCTGCTGCTGGGCCTCTGTGACGCGGGGAAGACGCTGCTTTTCGCTCGGGTGAGTGGGGAGCTGGGGGCGGTGGGGGCGTAGCGGCCGTGAAAGGGGCCCCGGGCGGGGGAGCTGCCCGGCTTCAGCCGCCTGGCGCCCTCTTGCACGGAGGTGGAGGTGCTCTGTAGGATTTGCAGGCACACTCCCTTCCTTCTTGTTTTAGCAACGTGGAGGTTCGGTATATAAATAGATTTTTTCTTTCCTTAACGGGTGCTTTTTAAATTCTTTGGGGAAGAAAAAGCCTGAAATTGTTTCATGCACGTAAATTGAAATCAGATATCTGAAGTCTGTTACACCTTACAGATCACTGAGTGGATGAAATGCGATGCCAGTGTTTCTCCAGCCTCCTTTCTCTGAAAATGACTTTTTTTCCACAGCTGTTGACAGGCAAATACCGTGATACACAGACTTCGATAACTGACAGCTCCGCAGTTTACAGAGTCAGCAATGACAAGGTGAGCAGGCAGTTTTTTGGCTCTAACTTGTGCGTGGTTGCTACAGCCAGCTGGCACCTTTGTTTTTCTGCTCTCTCTGCTAAACCTGGCTTGATGCTTTTTGTGTTGCTCAGTCTTCCCAGCTCGAAATCAGTGCCCGGTTTGGTCTGAGTGTAGGATTTTTCTAGGCAACCTGCGCTGAGAAAGTAGGAAAATACTGGGAGGTATTAGGGACTCCTCGTCTCTGCAGGTTTTTTTCCTTTGCTTGTCAAATTGTGAAACCTTTTTGATTGAAAACCATGTCTGTGTATCGTGTTTTGAAAGGTGGGTAGTGTGTGGTGGGTTTTTCTGTAAAAGAGGAAAAGGAGCTGCTTTTACAAGTGGAGTAAAACACATGGCACTGTGGGGACAGCAGTGTGGTTCGGAGTAGGAGGGAGATTTGGGAGGGAATGTTGTTCTGTTGTGTTTGGTATATTTGCTTGGCAGTAATTTCTGTGTCTCCCAAGAAAACCTGAATTTAACAGGTTTAGCAGGCTTAAAAAGAGTCTCCAGCTGAACTTCATATGGTCTCAAAAAGGGTTTGGGTTACTTTCAGGTCTTGGGCTGCCACAGACCTAGTTATTTTCAGTTTATGCTGATCTCTTGTTTCAGAAGAGTTTCTTTCTCTTGCTGGGTGCACATGTGGCAGTGAAAGCTGGCAGCATGTTACGTGCTGGCGAATTGTAAAAGTAGAGGATGTTTTTGTGGCTTCTCTGAGGCAATCTTCAGTAACGGTGGTGATAATAAGAGGTTGAAAACTTAGTAAAGGGAAGTGCAGGGCTTTTTTTTGTATTTGTGTCTCTAAGATTGAGCAGACAGGAGGGATTTGGAGGGGGAGAGGTGCTGGAATGCTGCAATACGGACTGTTGTTTTTTTTTTTTTTAAATTGTAGGCAAGGGTTCTGTTAAAATCCAAGAGCAGTGAGTAGGCAGGGTCTTGTGTAGTGTTCTGTCCCCTCTTGAGAACAACGAGCATTATCTTGAGAATGGTGACTTGGCCCTACTTTGCCACATCTCAATCAGGAGCATGTGAGAGGCATTTGTTCTCTTTAAAGTCACTGCTTTCTCTGGCTGGCAGCCTGTGGAAAGGGAAATGTTTGTAGCTTTCAGTTAAAAAAGTGTCTTGCAAAGGCATTTTTGTGTTATTCCCAGCAAAGTTTTGTGTATTTAGGTAGTCTTGTAGTTGGGTAGATTCTGTGTGTGAATAGGTAACCTTGATTCAGAGACTGTGGGATTAGCATTCTGTATCAGGGACTTGCAGGACAGGAGTTCATGGTTTTGCTGTGCAGGGACCTACTTGCTGTCAGGGATGGTGTAAATCTGCTAGTGTACTGAGAGGTGACTGATGAAGCTTTGTCACTCGTGCTGTGCGTGTGGTAGTTGTAGGGGCAGGTACTGTGGATGAGAAATGGGTTGATTATTCTCTTTTCTCTGCGGTCATGCTCTGTCCTCTCGGCTCTGCTGGGTGGTTTGCTGGCGTTGGCACCCTCTTTACTGAGTCCGGACCATGAATGTCGTTCCTCAGCATTTCTTTTGCCTGTCAGAATTGTTTGGGCTGGTGGAAAGACTGCACCTTGGGGAGAGTCATGTGATTCTGCCTGCTATGGGGATTCACTCACCCACTGCTGCCTCAACGCCAGGCTAACTGGAATCCAAAATCAGACTGGTTTTCCCTGGTCCGTGATCACAGGTACCCCTAGATTAGGTGTTGCTGATACCTTTTTGCTTCTGTTCCCAGAGCGCTAATGTGACCTTAATCGACCTTCCAGGCCATGAGAGTTTGCGGCTTCAGTTCTTGGAGAGGTTCAAGGCTGCAGCCAGGTAACTTGGAGGAGATTGGCAGGGGAGGAGGGGGAAGGTGATGTTTCGGAAAGGGATACACCAAATGACGGTGCTGGGGATGCTCTGAGCTGGGCTGGATTTGCTCTGTGTGATGGTGCCCTGAGAGTCAGAGCTGTGCTGTGGGATAGCAGGGGTTAGTTATTGTTCTGCTTTCCCGCTTACCTGTGTTTGTAGTGCATCAGGAGGCAAAGCAGCTGCAGCAGGGAGGGTTAGGGGATGTGGTAGATCCCTGGGGCAGAGAGGGAAAGATTTCCTGCTGGGGCTGGACATGGGGTGTATTTCAGCCAGCACGTGCTAACCTGCTCTTGGGTTGGTTGAGATCGGATGTGGAAACTAGTATGTTAGCCCATGCTGGAATATTTGCAGGGGAAGATGGTGGGAGAGCTTCAGGCCCAGCACATGTTCTTCCCTCTTTCCTCCAGAGCCATTGTGTTTGTGGTGGACAGTGTGGCTTTCCAGCGGGAGGTGAAGGATGTGGCAGAGTTCCTGTACCAGGTCCTGGTCGATAGCACTGTGCTCAAAAATGCACCCGCGCTGCTGATCGCTTGCAATAAGCAAGGTATTGTGTGCTGCCTTGCGGGCTGGACATTCGATTCAGTCCTTGAGTGATAGGGGTTCATGCCATGGGTGCTGAATTTCTTAGGAGTTGGGATTTCAGCAAATGAAGGCTAGAACTTAGTTTTAAACTTGGACTGCTCAGCAGGAGCATTTCTAGCAGCCATTGGAAGAATTCTTCAGTCAGGTGTGTCTAATAGCATAGTGGAGCACCACTTGGGAGAGCTGCAGCTTTTTAGGTGGGCTTAAGTAAGGCAAGTGGCTTTCTGCTTGTGCAGAACTGTCTTCCTGAATCTGCAGGCAGCAGAAAATAGGATCAACTTGAGCATAATGAACTATCTGTACAGATTTGGTAGCCTCAATGTTAAAATCAGACATCCGTTCAGCTGCCAAGATTATATATTCTCTGTTGATTGGACTAGCAGGAACATCCAGTTACTGGAAAGGACTAGATTTTCAGATCCCTACAGCATTTACAGTGAAGGTGTGGATCCCTGTATAACAATCTGAAGCTTTTGGGCAGTATCAGGTTTGGTTTTCTTAGTTGCTTCATGCCCTGCTTCAGGAGCTGCCTGAGGCCTTCATGGCTCCATGTGCCATAGATTAAAAAGCGCTGTGTTGAGCTCCATAATGCTAGGGCAGGTGAGAATGCTGGGCCTTGTGAGTGGGACATCAAACCCTGTCCTCTGTTTGAAGCAACTTACGGGCTAGCAAAAAGAAATTAATTCCCTACGTTATACCAGACATTTGGATTGCTCCCATTCACGCCTGCAAACCCAAAGCTCCAGCATCCCTTATCCTAGTGCAGACACAGCCATCTTTGTCCCGGTAACTCTTATGACTGCACAGTGTGCGCAGGCCTTGCTGTACCTTTAGGAAGAGGAACCGGGTTCTGAATTCTGACATAAAACCAAAGAGCTGATTTCATTTTCTTTTCTGTCTCTAGATGTCACAATGGCAAAATCAGCAAAACTTATTCAACAGCAGCTGGAGAAAGAGCTGTAAGTATGAAATTGGATCTTAAACCCTCTGAGCTTCTCTATTTTCTCTTCTCCTTTCTATCTCTTACCTCAGTGCTCAATGAGCTTCCTTGAGCCACATCGAAGTTCATTGTAGAAACAGAGCAGTCTGTTTTGTCTGTGTAGGTGTAACCAGGATGAGAGAAGATTGCTCCTTGCTAAAGCATGCAAAAAAGCAGTAGGCACAGACAGCGTATTGCCTCCTAGAAGCTGTGGGTTGGAGAAACAACATACCAATCCTTTCCTAAAAGCTGCCATCCCTAGGCTAAGGGATATCCTCCCATGGCCCAGGGCGCTGTCCTTTCTCAGGTACAGGCAGGGTTGGCTTCCAAATGTCAGACTTTCTGTGAGTGGTGTGAAGATCTCAGTAGCTCTGCTTGGTTGTACTGGCACAGTTTTTTTTGCAGGGCTGCTCTAGCATGAAAGGGCTTGGCACGCAAAGCTTAAGAGCTGGGGAAACACCGTCTAGTTTTCCTGGTCTGCTAACAGGCATTGCAGGAGCCTGTTTGGGACCCCGTGTTGGCTCTGTATCCCCCCTAAGAAGGACATTAACCTGGGAAGACAAATGATGTATGATCTGTTGCTAATTTTAAGCTGTAAGAGGAAGTGGAAGGAGGAGAAGGTGGCTTGTAAACTGCGCTACATTGTAAGCTGCCAGCTGAATGAGCTGCACTGTCAACAGCTGGCAAGTCCGTCTGGGGAGGGGGCAAGTAGAAGATGATTTTTTTAAGCTATATTTAATCTCTCTGCATGAAGATTCTGTCTGTGAGTCCCCTAATTGTAGTTGGGTCAAATCGGCTCTGGGAGAGACATGTGCAGCTCTTGTGCTGTGGTGGACTTCTCCACCAGCATCTAGTAGAGATTTTCCTTCCCCACACACACTCAAAACTGGGTATTTTGCCTTCCTGTTGCCTGTGGGTCCTGTTCGCTGGTTTGCAGTTAATGGGAAGGCGGTCTTGGAGGTAGGAGGAGGAGTGTAGCTCTTTGGTCTCCAAACAAATGCATGTTTGTGGGATCTGGCCATCTTGTTGCCAAGTGGTGGACTTGGCAGTGTTAGGTTTACAGTTGGACTCGATCTTAAGGGTCTTTTCCAGCCTAAATGATTCTGTGATTCTACAGTCTCTTCGGCCAGTAGACGGCAGCAGGGTTATTTGTGCTGGTGCCTCTTCCAGGCTGAATACCTGACCTTCCCGTCTTTAAGGGAATTAGTTGCTACATGTTCAAGCTCTCCAGGAAAATAAGCATTCCTTGGTTTGCCAGTTGCCTGTGTGTAGAAGTTGGATTTCTAGGTAGGTTATATGTGCCCTGTTAGGCAGTGTTATTCCTGCAGGCTGGCAGATTGCTGCCATCCTCCTCCCTGCGCTGCCGTACTTGGATGTCCTTGTGTGGAGAACCCAAGGAAGTGTCTCGTTTCTTATTGCTGAACTCACACCTCTCGGCAGTGTTGTTCTTTGCCTGTGCCCCATTAATTTAGCTCCATCCCGTGAATAAGGAGTAGCTGGGGTTGACTGAGAAGCAGGCACTGCCAGACTGCTCTGTCTCTGGAAGAGACGGAGCAGTCCAGCCATGAGGCTCTACTAGGCAGTTGAAGACCCGGGGAGAGATTGGTGTTTGCGTCTCTGCCTGGTGCAGCCCCTTAACTTCCCTAGCCTTGCTTTTTGGGACCTCGGAGGCAGTCAAGTCGCGGTGCCTCTGCATCTGTTGGGCTGTTCCATCTCCCCGTGCTTCTTCTGCCTTGGATGCCTGGTGAGTGTGGACAAGGGGGTCCATCCTTCCTCTCCACGCGTGGCCGGGAGTTGAAATGCTGCAGCAAGCTGCAGAAGCAGTAGTGACGTTGCAGCCTGGTCCTTGGGCAAGCATTGCTCATGGGAGCAGTGGGGAGACTTGATCCCCCTTTCAGTCCCCAAAGGTGTTTGGCACACTCAAGTGGCAGTGGGGTGAGGCCCTGCATGATGCTTGATATCATGGGTGCTTTTCTCTTCCCAGTTAATCTGTTAAACTAGTGCAGATCCTGAGCCCTGTGAGCTAAATCATGTGTAATTCCTGGTGACTGGTGTCTGCCACGGGGATATTGGGGAAATTCAGATGAGGACATCATCGCCTGACTCTTGCTGCTGTTTATTACAAAACAAAACCTGTTTAAGCACCCTCTTATTGAGTGGCCTCTTGCCTGTCTTGCTCTCTGGAGCCTCTCTGCAGTTGTGCCTTCCAGCAGGTATTTAGGAGAAGTTGCCAAAGTGCCTGCCCTTGCCTGTGCCTCACAGGGCAGAGCCATGGGACCTTGTATCCTTGGTGTAGTTGGCATCCTGCTGACAGAGTTGGGTCCAAAATATCTCAGCAGCCATGGTGTAGGTAATGTTCCCCCGCTTCACAGTTCTTGACCCTTTCCCTTCTCTGCTTGCAGCAATACTTTACGAGTGACCCGCTCTGCAGCCCCCACCAGTCTGGATGGCTCAGCTACTGGGGGACCTACCCAGCTGGGGAAGAAGGGCAAGGACTTCGACTTCTCCCAGCTACCCATGAAGGTGGAATTTGTGGAGTGCAGTGCTCGGGGCAGCAAGGGAGAGGAGGGAGATGCTGACTTCGAGGGCCTTGAGAAATGGCTGGCCAAGATCGCCTGAACGGAGAAGGGCAGGGCTGGAGGGAGAGACTTGGGGAGGCTGGGGGGCAGGACACTTGGGGACTGAAAGGAAAAAGGTGGTCTGAAGCACTCAAATCTCATCTTGCTGTAGAAAGAAGAAACTTAAGCTGGAAGTCAGCATTGTGGTATCTTCCTCTGCTGCTCATGGGCTTGGGAGCAACGTGACACAATAGCTGGTGTGATTGCCTCTGTCTCTTCACACTGTAACATTTTTTCCTCTCCCCTCTTCCTTTATCTTCCTCTGGGATGTTGATCCTCTGGCCTTCTGTGTTTCTTTAATCTTTAGGCTTTTCATTTGGTAGTTGCCAAGCAAATTAGGAAGGAGTGCACTGCCAGGTGAGATTGGAGTCTGCGTGTTGTCTTCTGCCTTGGTTTAGCTTTGCAACCCTGTTGCCTCTCAGAACTACTGATCACCTCCTGATTCGGACTTTTTTCCCCAGCCTCTCGCTGCTTGGGAGCACTGTGCGCATCACCTATGCTGCCCCAGCAAAGTGCACAGACTCTCTCTCAGTTGGGCAATCATTGAGGAGAGTATAAAAAGCTGTTTTCCTCTGTGTCTCCTACCTCCCTATTCTTCCAAACTGGTGCAGTCCCGTTTCTGTGGGACTGGAGTGATCTATTAAATGCCAAAACCAGGCTGGCTGCTCTGCCTTTGTCACTGTGCACTCCCTGTGTCCAGCTGAGGTGCCTGTGTCTGTGGGTGATTTCCACTGTTGGACAGTTCTTGGGAGTTTTTCTTTAACCGAAGGCTATGTCTTGAAAGCTTGTTTTGCTCTGCTTCTCCTTCCCATACTTCAGGCTCTTCTCCCACAGACATGTAAGCACACTCTCCAAGTGGCGGAGGGTCTTCACTTGAAACTATGAGGTGGGCATGTTTTTAGATTCGTACCTACATTATGTGTGAGATCTGGCATGATAGGCATTTGTTGTGCAGTCCCCTGCCTGTCTCCTGCTCCACTGATGGCAGTAAGATATTTTTCGTGTATGTAATTAGTCAGCAGTTGTGGCAAAGTGAGAGGAAAAGTCAAGGAACTGCTAGCACATTAGTCTGATTCCTCCTCCTGAGGAAGATGCTCAATGAAGAGGGGGAAGAAATGTGAGATTTTCCCAGTTCGTTCTCATTTGTCTGTGGTGTTTAAAGCCAAAGCTGTTGCTGTGTGTGATCTCAACTGTTAATCTTGCAGGGAAGATTCAGGGAATGCCTGTCACTGTAGTTATCTCAGTGGCTCATGAGGCTGCTCAGAGGCTTGGAGTGTTGAAGGGCTCTGATTCAGCATGCTTTTAACTGTCCAAGGGGCATTTGCTCTCCTCCTTCCCATGCTCTGGCCGGGAGCATCGGTTATCCAAAGGGAGATCTTCCAGCAGCATTGGTGTTTGGTCAGGTGGGAGACAAGCCCCTGGTGCTGTGCTGGGCGTTCAGCTTCCCCTTCCTGAACAGCCTTAAAACACAGTTGCCCTGCCCAGCAACTTCATATAGCTTTGTGCTCTGATGGGCTGTCATTTCTGTGCAGCACTTATGTGAGGATGATTGCTTTCCACACCACATATTGTGAGGTCCTATGGCATTGAAATTTTTCCTTTGTTTTTGTTGCTTCCCCTTTTGTTTTAGGGTAGGAGGGAGTGGCTGGCTCCTGGTAGGCTTTTTGTGTCCTTTGCAGGCTCTTCTCTGATTTGATGCTTCCTTCATCACTCAACTAGTCTGTTGTGTTTTTTTCCTTTTTGTCTGGGGCATTCTCTGCTTCCCTGTAGCGTTGCCAAGTATTAGTAGCAAGAGCAAGGTCCTGTGCTCGTGATGGAGCTGGGCCTTGCATTTCTAGTCTTGTGAACCCAGTGGCTCTTCTGCTATCCATGCAGGAGGTGGGGAGGGTTATATTCACAAAGTATGTTATATTCTTATATTTCCTGCAGCCAGAGCATTGTTGGAACATGTTTGTGATGCTTTGAACTCCTTTAGCTGGAGATCCTTCCTAGGCTGCCTGCTTTGAATCTGTAATGCTGAAGTGAGAATATTGCTGTTTCTTTGGGTGGTTATTCTACTTGCAAAGACTTGTCTCCTTGAAAAGCAGAGGCCAAGCACCAGCCTCTGCTGGGTTAAGGGGGGAAGGTAGCATGAGGCCATGGTTGGTTTTAAGTTATTCTTACTAAAAGTATTCCTTAAATAAAATTTTTTTGCCTAAATGTTTGTTCTCAAGTCTTGCTTTAGTCTGCCTGTATTTGCTTTGACTCTTCTCAGTGGTGTCAAATCCGCATGAACTGGGGCTTTGCTTCTGCTCGGCATGATGATGGAGATCAACCTTCCTGCTTGGTGGCCAGGTCTGTCTTGTCAAAAAACAATGCTTCCTCCACACACAGGGCTTTTGGGGTAGGTTGTTTTTGGGGGGTGTGTGTATTTACTCCTTAGTCTGAATGTTGGAGACTTGATAAAAACCACCAACCCAGAAACTTAACAAAAAAGGTACTTTGCTCAAATGCACAGGAAAACTTGAGCCAGCTGCAGTGCACTGTGTGCAGCTGTTGTGGTTTAAGTCACAGAGCGCTTGCCCTGCTCTGTGGCTGAGGTGGGTATGGCACCCTGCAGCTTTACAGCTGGATGGAGAAGCCTCGGCTTTCCCTGCCTGAGCATGGGTGGGGGGTGGCTGTGCGCCTGCATGGCTGAGCTGGGGCTGCACCCAGTGCTGCTCATGCTGGAGGATGGAGCGTCCTTTGGGCTGTTGCAGAGCTGCATGTGGTTTTTTGGGCTGTGCTCTGTGATTTGCCTGTTAAATATTTGGGGCTGTTTTTCTCTGGTGGCTGAGGGAAAAAGGCGGAACTGGAAACTCTTAATGTTGTTTTCTTGGTTTTTTTCTTCCCCCCCCCCCAGTCAGTTTTGTGCTTTGTTTTTTGCTCTTACCTTCCTCCCAGCCTGTGGCTTTGTGCTGGCCAGGCAAGTTGCTCCTCAGGCTGCAGCTTGGCAGCCAGTGTGTTTAAATGGCTTTGGCGAGACAGTGGGATGTGATAAACTCAGTCCCTTCTGCTCCAGCTGCCTGACCCAGAGTCAGTCACCCTGCTGCATTTACACATCTGCAGGGATTGAGGCTTTCACTGTACTTTAAAGCTCTTTTGATCAATGTTTTTCGCTATGGGTTGTGCTTTGCCTGCAAATTGTTCCCCTGGAAAGGAAGGGTGCTGTCGGAGGAGATCGACAAGCACAGTGAGATCCAGGATAGCAGAATCCACATCAAAGTGGAGGAGTGATTGCTGAAAGGCAAAGAAAAGCAAAAATAGCATGATGCCTGAACACTGGCATCCCAGTGGTGGTGGTTTCCAAGGCTCCCAAAACCAGGTGTTGCAACTATGACCTTTCCTGTGCATGAAGCCATTGGCCAGCCCCAGCCACCTTGACACCTTTGGGGCCAGGAGCTTCTGTGTTGGCCCTGTTTGGGCCACCTTGTATGCTTTTGCTGGCCGGCACCTCCTGGGGCTTGTCCAGCTTGATGTTCCCCCTGATGGGATGAAGGTGGAGAAAGCAGAGTTAAGGAAGGTCACGTGGATGTTGAGGGAAAACTTGCCAAGTGGAGGGGGAACGGAAAGAGGAATAGCATGGACAGACCAAATTTTCACAAAGACTTGGTAATCCAGAGCAAATCCAAGGCAGCTCCCTTCCTGTTCTCTTCCCTCCTCTGCTCTCCTGTCCCTTTACTCCCTTCATGAGCATGGATGCAAGCAGGACTGTTTGCCAAGAACACAGTGAAAAGAAAAGTCACACCTTGCCCTGCACAGCGATGGAGTAAGGACAGCAGAGGCTGAATACATTAGCCTAAGAAAACTCTTGCGCTCCTGTCCTGTCCTTCCCCATCCCTTCCAGGTCATCTCTCTTCTAGTCTGTGATGCTGCCCAGGAGGGGATACAGCTGCAATGTAAGGGAGGAGGAAAGTGTCGTGGCCCTGAGTGGCCCATGCTCCTTGCCCATGGGCCCAGGAGCCCCATCTTGCCCGAGCCCTGGCCCTTCAGTCTCTTCCTGAGCTACGTTGTAGGTGTAGCCATCTCCAGCTAGGCCATGTCCACTTCTGTGCCTGGCCATGGACCTTGCTGATCCAGACCCACCAACTGACTCTCCAGCATCCTTTGCTATCTCATCCCTGTGGATAGTATTGCTGATCCCAACCAGCAGCATCTGGCATGGTCCCCTACGGGTGGCAAATATGCTTCAGCAGCCACCCCTCCTGCAGAAGCCATGGAAGAGATGTGACCTTCTCAGACCTAGTGCATTCATGTCAAGCTCTTGGCTTCACCTTTTAGCAGCATCTGCTCGGTGAGGTGGATGGTGTGTCCTTTGCCTGGCACCAGGCACTCTTCAGATAAGCTCATGATGCAATTCTTGTGATACCTGTCAAGTGGTGCTCCCATGTCACCCTCTACAGGTGACAGCAGGCCATCATCATCATCAGTGGGTGCATCCCCACATCCCACCAGCTGACACTTCTCTTCCCCTTCTAGTGGGTTGCCTTTATCCTGCCAGGAAAGGAGAGGTCCTGGATAGTGCTGTGGGGCAGGAGAAGCTCTGCCAAAGCAGATCAGGGAGGCCCTGGAGCTGCTGCACTCCCTTCAGTGATGTGACAGGCAGGGATACATCCTGCACAAACCTGCCCCCACCTGCAGTCATTTCCATGCTGCCTGCAGTCCTCTGCGCACTGCCTGTGGGCCTCTGCCTGCATCCACGTGCCTGATGCCTGCTTTGCCCTACCTGCTGCCCCTTCCATCAGTCCCATACCTGTGCACCCTGCCTGCAGCCCCCTATGCCATTCCTGCAGGCCCTCTGCCTGCAGCCCCATGAACCCTCCCCACAGCCCTCTGCCCACACCCCCTGCCTGCACCCTCCTGCACTATGCCTGCAGACCCCTGCCCGTAAACCCTTGCCTGCAACAGCCTGCCCACAGACCCTTCCTGCAGCCCTCTGAAAACTGCCTGCAGCCCCTGCCTACCGAACCTTCCCGCAACCCACTGCACCCTGTCTGCAACCTCCTGCCCACTGCCTGCAGCCCCAAGCACCCTGCCTGCAGCCCTCTTCCTGCAGCTCCATGCCCAAAGCCCCCTGCCCACAACCCCCTGCCTACAGCCCCCTGCACCCAGCCTAGAACCCCCTGCCTGCATCCCAACAACCAGAACCCCCCTGCACTCTGACTGCAGCACCAGGCTAACAGACCCCTGCCATCAGCTCATTCCCACAGCCCCATGCATCCTGCCTAGAGCTCGCAGCCCCATGCCCACAGCCACTTGCCCGCAAACCTCTGCTCCCTGCCTGCTGCCTGCAGACCTCTGCCGACAGATCCATGCCTGCAGCCCCCTGCCCAGTGCACCCACCTGCCTGCATCCCCATGCTGGATGCCCACTCTACCCTACCCACAGCCCTCTGCACCCTGCCTGTAGACCCCTACCCACATCCCTACCTGCAACCCCTTGCATCCTGCCTGCAGCCTCATTCCCACAGGCCCTTGCCTCCTGCCCCTGCCTGCAACTCACTGCCAACACCCCTGTGCCTAGAGCTCTTGCCATCAGCTGCCTGCATCTTGCCTAGTGCTCCATCCCCAAGCCCTCTGCCCACAGCCCCATAACTGCAGCACCCTGCCCCAGCCTGCAGACTCCTGCATGCTACCTGCAGTCCTCTGCCTTCATCCCCATGCCCAAAGCTTACTGAGGCATCAGCCCCGTACCTGTAGCATCCTGCCTGCAAGCCTTTTGCCTGCAGCTCCCTCCCCACAGACCCTTCCTGCTGCTCCATGAACCCTGCCTGCAACCCCCTGCCCAGAAGCCATGCCTGCACCCACCTGAACTATCCTGGCAGTCCTCTGCCTCCAACACCATGCCTGCAACCCCCTGTCCTTTGCCTGCAGCTCCCTACACCCTGCCTGCAGTTCCTGCCCACAGATACTGCCTGCAGCCCACTGCACCCTGTCTCTAGCCCCACTGCCCAAAGCCCCCTGCCCACAGCCCCCTGCCTCCAGCCTGTTTTACCCTGCCTGCAGCCCACCGCACCCTGCCTGCAACGCTCTATGACAGCAACACCAGGGCAACAGACCCCTGCTCGCAGCCCCTCCTGTGCAGCACTCTGCCCCCTCCCCAGCCCCATGCCCACAGCTCCCACCGCACCCTGCCTGCACACTCCTGCTGCTTTGCCTCTGCCCCCCACCCCTGCCCACAGCCCCCTGCCTACTGTGTGCTGAATTGTGCAGGCACCTTTTGGCATGGGGCTGTGGGCAGGGTGTAGGATGATTTAAGCAGGGTGCATAGGGCTGTGGGCAGGGGGCTGCTGGCATGGGACCGGAGGCAGGGTGCAGCAGACTGCAGGCATTGTGTTGCGGCCCAGCAGGTTTCATGCGCTCTGCGCAGCCCCTCGTAGCCCCCACATCGCTGGTGGATCATGTGCCCCATCTGCCACCATTTCTTCACCTTTGCCAGCGAGGGATGCACTCAGCATCTGCCAGGATGCGACCTGCAGGCATCCCCACTGCCTTGCCTTGCCGGTGGGGACAGCTCTTGGGGTGGGGGGAGACCAGCAAAGCACCGCAGTTGGAAAAGTGACCTTTATTTAAAAAAAAAAAAAAGAGCAACAAAACCCCAAATGTTCTGCAATAAACTCCTAGTGATAACTTTTCACAATATGTGTGCCATGTCCACGCTGACCTCTGCGAGGGGTGCAGACGGCGGGGGGGACACAGGGCAGCCCCACAGGGTTGGCAGCCATCTCCCCTGCTCCTGTCCCAGCCTGGAGGGCATTACCCATCTGGAAATGTCACGTCGGAGCGGGGACCATCACCCACAGCAGGCACCTCTCTGCGTATATGGGATGGGGCTGCACTCCAGCCCCTGTCTGCCTCCTGCTCCAGGTAGCGGGAGGCTGCCCGCTCCCCAAAGCGATGGGCAAGGTGCAGCTGGAAAGCCTGGGAGGAGCCGGTCCCAGGATGGGGCTGACATGGAGCATCCCTCGCCGAGAGCATGACGGTGCCACGGGCTGCAGGAGAGGAGCTCAGAGCTGCTAAGGTGAAGTCGCTCCCTTAGGAGGAAAAACAAACCCAAAAAAGACAAAAAGTACTGGCAGTGGGTAATGGGGCGTGCAGTCAGTCCTAGGGTGGGCTACACCAGCCCCGCTGCCTTCTCCTGCACATTGTACTCCTTGCTCCTCTTCACCTTCCAGCTGATGAGGGCGAGAAGGATGGTGCCCACCACCTTGTAACCCACCTGTAGCCCCAGGTATCTGTTGGGAGAAGAGCAGGGAGATGCTGTGTCTGGAGGTGGCACCTCCAGCCAGCACCAGGCTGAGCTGGGGACCATCCCCATGGTCATCCCTGCCAGGAGGGATGCTGGGGGTGGGATGCAAGGGGGTACCTGTTGCGGAGGAAGTCATTGTTGTAGTAGGCGCAGAACCGGCGCTGGGTGCACTGCTTCTGCCAGTAGATGCAGGAGGAGTCGATGAGGGCACCGAACATGGCCGGAGCCGGCAGCCATGCTTTGGAGAGGAGAGGATGGAGTCAGGCTGCCTGCCCTGCCCTGCCTGCATCCTTTGCCTGCTGTCCCCAAGGAGGTTCAACACCTCCTGGGGCTCGAGCAAGCCTCTGAGCAGTCTGCTGCCTTCCCCCAGCCTCATTAGGAGATGGACACTCACCCAGCAGCCTCATTAGTAAGAACTGGACTCCGATGGCAAACGACTTCTCGTCCTGGTTCACCACCCTGCAGGGAAGAAGCCATGGGAGGTCAGAGCCGCCAGCCGTGGCTCTGCATTTGGCCAAGCACTTTGATCCCAGCATGGGGAACCTATCACTTCACGCTTCCCCCAGTGCCTTTCGAAACCCCTGCCCACTGCTCACCGTAAAACCATCATGTAGAGGGGGTTGTGGGACAGGCAGGCTACCAGGGCAGCAAAGGAGATAAGGAATACGGCAGGAAGGAGCATGTGGGAGCAGCTGAGTGGACAGGAGCCTGTCTTGGCAGAGGACAGCCCGTTCCCACCAGGGATCAGGGAACAGTTCTTGTAGATCTGTTGGAAACATTTGGAAAAAACAAACGTAAAACTCTCAAAGCCCAGAGCTGGGTTTTTAGCAACGCACCAGACCACAGCACTTTGCAGAAGACTGACGAGAGTGTCAGCTCCAATTTTAAGGCATGGCCATGACATCCTGCAATGGGATGTGCTACCATCCCGCCTTCTCCAAGCAGACTCCCAGGGCATTCATTACAGCAATCTTTTGTTGCACCTCCTCAGGACTTCAGTTCCTCTGGGAGACCTCCCTGCCTACCGTGTCAAAAAGGCTCTACCCCTTTATTGCATTTGTCAGGTTCCTACAGCATCGCTGCAGCCTCCACCAAGCAAGGTGCACTCTGCTTTGTAAACCACTTGTTTTACTCACCACTTGTTTGGGAGTGGAAGAATTAGCAGTGCTGTTTGTGCAGCCAGCAAAGCAGGGGGAGAGGTACTCCACGTTGTTTTCTCCGCACACTGGGTGAAAGATGTGCTCAGAGCAGTGGCACCCACTCGGCGTCTTAACCTGCTGCTGGGAACTCAATGTACTGCCAAAAAGGAGGAGAAAAAAATTTTAAAAAATTAAGAAATAGGACAGGAGGAAGAAAAATCCCTCTCACTAGTTAGCCAGTTTCCCCATTCCTATTTGCGCTGGGACACTGCCAGCAGCAGGCTGGCCTTGTGCCAGACCCTGATCCCCGGCAGGTACCTCTGCAAGTGTACAGTGAACTTAACAGTAATTATATTATGTCTGCAAACAAGTACTCACACACTTACTCCCCCCCCCATCCCACTGAAAACTAATCAGCCAAATGCCTGGAGAAATGTATCTGGGCTCTATCCAGAACTGCACAAACAGATGTGCAAACAGCCCCAGCTGGAAACACCATTCAGACAGAAACCGGAAGTGGGCTCGTTTCCAAACACGCTTGACGACAGCATGAAAGTCAAGAGAACAAACTGAATTATCTGTCTTGTCTTGCCTTACTACCTAAAGGAGTTCATCTGCCGGAGCGGCATGGTCCATCTCCTATGGGAAGCTGGCACCAGGGACCTGCCCTTGGGCATGGTGGGATGGGGCAGAACTCATGTTCACCCATCCATGTAGCTCACAGCTTCCTGGGGATCCAGCAAAAAGGCATTTATGCAGTGCTGCCATTGCATGGGGGGAGGTTTCCAAAATAATATGAGGCAACAGACTCCTTTTCCATGCAAGTCCCTCCAGCAGCTCCTATTTACATCAGCAAAGCCCATCAAGACTTGTGTGCCCCAGGGGAGCTGAGACAGGCAGTCGACCTGACACTGGCGGCAAGAAGTGAATGCTGTGAGGCCAAGCTGCCTGCCAAAATTTGGCACTTGCAGCACCTGATCTTGAGCTGAGGGATCTCCTCACATTTGAAGCCTTGCTCCCACACAGAAAGCTTGAGATGCCAGTGCCTCAGTGGACTTCCATACGCTCCTGAATCTGCAGTGCATGCCATGCAGATCTCAGAGCAAAATATAAACACGTCGCCCACGCATGAATTTGCAGAGTGCCGTTGCTTTCCTTCACCATGGTTATTTAAGTGGCTTTTAAGTGGGAGAAGCACATGGACTGCTCTGTCCCTCATCCCTCCACCATATCCCTGGGACAGGAGGCTCATTGCCGGTGAAGGAAAACATTTGTATGAAAGGCCCTTGCTGGCAGTGCATTGGGAAATGAACACGAAGCACTTCAAAGCAAACCTGGGCTGGAGTCTAAATGTCGTTTTTATCTTAAAAAGACATGGTAAGAGCCAAAAGTTGCCACCCAGGTGAGGAGAAAAGTTGTGTCCAGCTGGAACAAAGGGAGCATGTGAGGTGCTCCTGTGTGGGGTTGATGTGGACATGGGCACCAATACTACTTATTTCCCCCTAGAAATCCAGAGTGAAAAATATACCCTGCTTGTTTGGTACAGAAAATCGGGAATAAATGCCCTGCCAAGCTTTCTGCGCTGTATAGCGCTTAGATCTCCTCCAGGCAGTGGAATCAGGAGCAAGAAGTAGCGTGGTGATGTCTACTGCCTCTTCTCCTTCACCTGCATGTATCCCACCCCATGGATAATCAGGTCAAGAGTTGGATGAATAAGGAGCTGGAAACAACCCAAGCGCCTGTGTTACCTGGGGGGGTAGATCCCATCGATGTGCCCTGTGGAGCAGCCCATGAAGAAAATGGGCAGGCAGATGAGGATGGAAAAAACGAGCACCACCACAGCAAACCGGGGGATGGCCCGGAGGGAGAAGGCAAAGCGTTTCATGATGATTCCTCCTAAGAGCATCCCGAGCGCTGCTGCTGGCAGGTTCACGGCTCCTGCAGAGGAACGAAGGCATTAGCCGGGGGTCCTGCCTGTCAAGCACCTCTCTGCTGGCATGGGGTGGAGTTAGTGGCTTCGTGGACTTTGTGGTGGTTGGGAGAACCCACAGACCCTACCATTACCTAAGACAGACCAAAACCCAAGGCGGTTGGTACCTATGAAAAACCTCAGCCTCAGGAATCTGGCTTAGAGATGCAAGATCAAGCTTGGTGCGTAATCGCTTGCTCTTGCCCTGTCTTTAAGCATCAGAGTGATCCAGACCTGCTTCACCCACGTGGTGGGGCTGCACGTTTTCAGTGAGAGCAGTTGCTGGCCCGCAAGAGCAAGCGGACAAATGTAGACAGTGTCTGAGAGGCTGCAAGACAGCCTGGCCTTCTGCAGGCAACTCAGGTCAGGGAAGTCATCAACCATCTTGAGGTGATCCCTAGTTCTCATCTGAAAATGAGTTTCCATTGACTTCCTCCTACCGGATTTAAAAAGCCTGGGGAATGCAGACAGGTGGTTCCCTGGTGATGGATATTTTTCACCCCACGGCTGCGCTCACCTATGAGAAAGTTGGCGTACGAGGAGGAGGCACCATACTGCTTCTCCAGGAACTTGTTGAGGAAGGTGGCCAGACCCGCAATGACTGAGGAGAAGCTGCATTGAGCCAGCACCAGTAGGATGAAGAGGGGGTTGAGGAGCAGCCTGAGGAAGATCTTTGGGAATCCTACAGGGAAACAGCAGGAAAGATATATTTTAGCTATGTGATTCTCATGTCAGCAATCCGTACTGTGAAAAAACCCCCACCCTTAGACTGTTCCCCGTGCGTTAATACAGGGGATGTCTAAGGCTATGGGAAAATGGAAGGGGAGACACCCTGATTTGGCCCAGCAGCTGGCAGGACCATGGCCAAAGTGCCCTGAGAAGCAAGGTGGAGGGCTAGTTCTGCCCACTACTCTCCCTCCCACACTTTCCAAACTCACAAGCCTCTGGAGCACTTGGCAGCCATGGTACATTTGTTTTTCTGGAGCAGGGGCCGTACCCTCAGGCAGTGCAAACAGACAAAGCTGCAGGGGTTTTGGCAGAGCCCCACCAGCTGCACATGGGCAGGGTCTGGCTCCTGCAGCTGATGTGTATTTTCCTGGGAGGACATCAAGTCCCCCTGCCCAGCCAGGACATCCTTTCAGCAGAGGCAGATTGACTCCAGGCTCCTCAGGAGCAGCTCTGTTTATTTGGTCTCTAATTAGCTTTCCCCTTCTAGCAAATAGTGCCACGGAGACCCAGCATCGTTCATCAAAGCCCAGTGAGACAGAGAAGAGGGAGCTGACAGCTCCAGGATGTGACTGCAGTAGATGGAGAGGGAAGGAGGGAGGGGCTTTAGCTGGAAAGAAGTCATCATGGAGCTCAAAAAAGTCATCAGACTGGTCTCTCTCTCATCAGTGACATCCCTACTCAAGCCCATTTCAGCTACACATAAACAAATCAGTGTAAGCTGCAGTGCAGTGACCTTCTCAAAGCAGTGGCTGGTGGCGCCGGAGGCCCCATGCCCTCTCCTGGACCCCTGGATTAAACCACCCAGCTAGCATTTTCCAGCATGCTCATGCCATTTTAAGATCCTTAAAC
>JANHGO010000002.1:37035902-37057479 GCA_024606505.1 Aquila spilogaster | reverse complement strand
CTGTTCCTATGTGTGCTGGGATGCTGCCAGGAGCAGGCTGGCCTTGTGCCAGACCCCGATCCCCTGCAGGTACCTCTGCAGTGCACAGGGAACTTAGCAGCCCGTAATTATGTTATGTCTGCAAACAAGTGCTCACACACTTCTTTTTTCTCTCCTTTTTTTTTTTTTTTTTTTTTTTTTTCCCCAGCTGAAAACTAATCAGCAAATGCCTGCAGAAATGTTATCTGGGCTCCATCCAAAACCGCACAAACAGATGTGCGAGGAGCCCCAGCTGGAAACGCCATCCAGACAACAACTGGAAGTGGGCTCACTGCCAGACAAACCTGATGACAGAGTGTAAGGCAAGGGGGTAAGCTGAATGAGCTGTTCTGTCTTGCCTCGCTACCCAAGGTTGCTCAGCTGCTGGAGCTGCACTGTCTGCCCTGGGATCCATCCTTGGGCTGGTGGGCATGGTTCACCTGGCTCACAGCACCTGGAGCACAAGGGGAATGGTGTTTTTATGCTTCTGAAGGCTACAGCTAGGAGCGGTCAGAGCAGCCTGGGTATTGGACTCTTGCAGGTGTTGCAGAAGGAGAGGGAGATGGGAGAAGATGACAGAGCTGGGACTGTGGGAGACGGAGAACGCCACTATTGCTGGGAGGTATATCCCTGCTGAAGTCCTTGATGAGAAGGAAGGGTCTGCTTGAATGTAACGTCCAAGGGGACAATCGCTTGGGTGGGTTAGGCAATGCTGTCATGTTCCTGCTCCCCTCCAGCCAGCATAAGGCTGCTGCAAATGGGAACACTGACAACTCCAGCACAGCCCTTTCCCAGACAGCCCCGCGCTCAGTTGTCATGGACTGACTCCCAGCATGCAGACACCAGCAGCTCTGCGAGCTCCAGAGCTGCCAGAGGCTGAAAGATCCACCAAGCTCCCCAGTCCCTACAGCTCTACATGGCCCATCTCATGTGCTACGCTGAACTGCAGAAAAAGCTGATGATGACCTAAGGACAGTGGCTACAAACATGAAACGAATCTCTGCCTCCTTTTTTTCCATGCGAGTCCACCCACCATCTTCCCATTCCACCAGCAAAGCCCATCAGGACCAGTGAGTCCCAGTGGGGCTGATCTTGGCAGCAAGAGATGAGCACTGTGAGGCCAAGGTGCCTTCCAAAACATAGCACATGCTATCTGAGCATCATCTGAGCACATCACATCTGAGCTTGAGTTGAGAGCACAAAGTCTTGCTCTCGAGCAAAAAGCCAATGGGGATGCCAATGCCTCGGTGGACTATCATATGCTCCTGAATTAATATTACACGCCATACAGACCCTAGAACAAAATACCAATATGCTGTCCAGGCATGTTGCTGTTTTGTCTTATTTTTTCAAGTGGGCGTGAAGAGCCCTGTCCCCCACTGTACCATGGGATGGGAGCTTTATCGCAGGCAAAGGGAAACGTGTACGAAAGCCCCTTGCAGAGACGCTGACAGCGCAAATGACCTGTGCATGATGTGCTTGACAGCGAGCCTGGGGTGGAGCCTAAATGTCACTTCAATAACTAAAAAAAATGTGGTAACAGCTAAAAGTTTCCACCCAGGCGAGCAGAAAGGTGAAGTCCAGCTGGAACAAGAGCAGCACGCTCCACATGGACACGGGCACTAACACTACTAATTTCCTCCTAGAATCCAGGGCTAGAGAGAAAAATATACCCTGAAAAATCAGGAATAAATGCCCTTCCATGCTTTCTGTGCTGTATATTGCTTAGCTCTCCTCCAGGCTTCAGGATACAACAGTAACCCCACGGATAATCAGGTCAAGAGCTGGAGAGGGGAGGAACACAATGCTGGGAACAACCCAAGTGCCTGCGTTACCTGGAGGGGTAGATCCCATCGATGAGCCCCGTGGAGCAGCCCATGAAGAAAATGGGCAGGCAGATGAGGAGGGAGAAAACCAGTACCACCACGGAGAAGCGGGGGATGGCCCGGAGGGAGAAGGCGAAGCGTTTCATGATGATTCCTCCTAAGAGCATCCCAAGCGCTGCTGCTGGCAGGTTGACAGCTCCTGCAGAGGAACGAAGGCATCAGGCAGGGGTCCTGCCTGCCCGGCACCGTGCTGCTGGCTGGAGGCTGGGGACCTCACGGTGGCCGGGAGGATCCATAGACTGTTACTCAAGACAGACCAAAACCCAAACAGTTGGCACCTATGAGAAATCTCAGCCTCAGGAGCTTCACTTGGAGCTGTAAGAGCAAGCCTTGGTGCATTATCACTTGCTTTGGCCAACTTCATTCAGCAGACCCACTTCACCCTTGCACATTTCCAACAAGAGCTGCTCTGGGTCCCAAGAGCAAGTGAACAGATGCAGTCATTCCCTGCTCACCGATGAGGAAGTTGGCGTAAGAGGAGGTGACGCCGTACTGCTTCTCCAGGAACTTGTTGAGGAAGGTGGAGAGACCCGCAATGACGGAGGAGAAACTGCACTGAGCAAGCACCAGGAGCATAAACAGGGGGTTGAGGAGCAGCTTGAGGAAGATCTTTGGGAATCCTATGAGGAAACAGCAGGAAAAACGTATTTTAGATACAAGGTCCCCACGTGGCTCCTGTGGCTGAGGAAGACAGCATGGTTTCCTGATGGGACATTGCGTTCCCCTGCCTGGCCAGGACATCCTGGTCTTGCAGCCCAGGCAGACTGACTCCAGGCCTCTCAGAAGCAGGTCTGTTTATTTGGCCTCTAATTAGCTTTCCTCTTCTAGCTGAGTGCCAGCATCCATCAAAGCTCAACGAGATAGAGAAGAGGGGGCTGATGGCCGCAGGATGTGACTGCAGTGGATGGGGAGGGAGCGACTTCAGCTGGAAACAAGCCATTATGGGCCTAAGAAAGGTCACCACATGGCCCCTCTCACCAGTGAAAATCCTACAGCTACACATAAATGACAGGGTGAGCCGAGGTGCGGTGACCTCAAGGCAGCAGCTGGTGGCATCAGCAGCCCCATGGCTCCTTGCTGAGCCTCATGTCATGTAAGAACCTCAAAACTACCATCAGAAATGATTCAAACCTCAATGCTGGTGACTAAGAGCAGGAGGGAAGCAGTGTCCCTCCTTCAGCAGTCATAGAATCATAGAATTATTAAGGTTGGAAAAGACCACTAAGATCATCCAGTCCAACCATCCACCTACCACCAATACTGCCCACTGACCATGTCCCTCAGTACCACATCTCAGCGGTTCTTGAACACCTCCAGAGATGGTGACTCCACCATTTCCCTGGGCAGCCCATTCCAGTACATCAGCGCTCTTTTGGAGAAGAAGCATAGCCTAAAATTGAACCAGAACTTCCCTTGGCACAACTTGAGGACATTCCCTCTCATCCTATTAGTCCTTCGGGAAAGATGGTGCCCACGTGCTACGACCTTGAAGGGGCCTGACTGTCATCTCCACCCAACGCAGTAGAGATCAGCTTGTAAATGCTGACGTTATGGTGCCCAGTCCAACATGGGATATGAGACACGCCACCTCCCTGCACCCCCATTCACCCTCGCCTGTAAATGCCAGCTCTTTACTTTTGATAAATTCCAGCAGAGAGGTTTCTTCGAATTCCCTCTTCCCCATCTTCCTCAGCATGCCGTCCTCTGAGCTTGGGTCCTGGGGAGGGAGAGAAGAGCATCCTGCTGTGAGAGGAGCACGGGTGCCTGGCTGACGCGGTCCTGGGACTCAGCAAGGCCAGGAAGCAGCAGAGCCCATCTCTGACCCTTGAGCAGAGCCGCAAGACTCAACTCAGAGAGGTTTTAAGAGCTCAGAAAGCTTTGAACTCTGACCAAAGGGAAGATATTGCTCCTTAAATTCTGCAAAAAAAGGGGAAATGGAAGTTGGAGACAGGTCAGCTCCAGTGTGGTGGGTCCTCAAACTGTAATCCTGGAATATTTGGCGTTTGATTTCGACCTTTAAAGAACCAATGATTGAACAAGACCAAAAATCCCCCAAATGCTATTTTTTTTGAAACCAAACCAATGAGGCTTGGCCTTGAAAGTACTCAAGTGGAATGTTTTGATAGCTCTATATCCTTCTTATTTGTTTTAATGGGAAACTTGCCTCGTTTCTTCCTTATTTTTTTCCGAACAAAAAGCCCACTTTTCAAACAGTGACTGTAACCTCACAGAAGGCATTGCGGTAGGGCGTTGAGACATGGCCATTGCCATTGACACTCTGGCAGGGTGAAGTCACTAAGGACAGATCCCTGCCAAGGAGGAACCCTAAGAAGACCTGCCGCCTCCACCCTACCCTGGTAAGGCCCTCCCGAGGTGGGGTCTCACCTTTCCCTTCAGCATGTACCGAGGGAAAAAGAAGTAAGGAATGGATGTGAGCACCAAGCAGCCGGAGGAGATCAGCAGCCCCAGCCACCATGCTCCGATCCACCGCTGGTCCTGCGAGGTCAGGGTCACTGTTGCTGCAAGACACAAAGAACCATCGTCAGAGCTCTGCCCCTACAAGTCCAAGGGTGAAATGGGAAAACGTCCATGTAAATAGGGACGAAGTGGTGTGAGCACAGCCTAAGGGTCTCTCTGCTGATGCGGTAAACGAAGGGAGGTGAGAGTTCCCACCAGACAATATCAAGACGAGCACTGGGTGCTGAGTATCAGTGAGTCCCTCCGCCCATATATATGGTGTGGCTGAACTTTCCTCACCAGTCCCCACCCAAACTGCTCTGAGCCTCACCAGTACCCATGGGATGCATGTAATCAACATCACAGCACACTGATGGCACGGGTCCAGGCACTGCAGCCAGACAGCGATACAGGGCCCTGGCTCCAACCTCCTCTACCCAGGTGCGCAGTTGGGTTGGGACCATGCTATCTGTCCTGGCTGCCCAGGCGAGATCGGGACTGGGAAAAAGCACAGCCACTTTCCTGGAAATGTCTGGTCTCCCACTGTTCCAGGCTCAGTAACTCACAGAGCCTCGTGCTGGCAGAAGAACACTTAATGAGAATGGCTTCCGAGTGGACAAAACTCCGGGTGCTCACACCCTTTGTCCGGAAAAAGGAGGAGAGACAGACACTGCTCCATCCCAACGTGGACATCCTCCCACTGCTCACCGGAGGCCGAAGGCTTGCTTGGCTTGGAACAAGTAGTGCATCTCCCCATTGCAGGGACTTTCTGGGAGGGCTCAGAATGGGCTTCCTGCCCAGGATGCAGAACCACTGGCCCCCACCCCACTGAACAATCGCCTCACTGCCCTGAAGGCACCGATCCACTGCGGATGTGGACGTCATCATGGAGCGACCAGGCAGGAGATGCTATATCTGTCTGCTGCCGCAGGGAGCGAGCCAAGGCTTTTCACTGTTTCCTGTCTTGGGTTCATTTATTATTCTTATCAGGCACGGGACAAATATGTCAGGCGGGCTCTGATCTCTCAAATGAAACACAGGAAAAGCCACATTATTGATGAAGCCAGGGAGAATTCTTTAGTGATTAAGTTACCAGGAATAATAAGCGCACACACTGCGGATAGAGGAAATAAGCCCTGCAGCGGTGCCAGCTTGGTTCCAACCCCACAGACACTGGTGAAGGGTGGTGGGCAGGAGGCTGAGTGGAATCATAGGATCATTAAAGTTGAAAAAGACCTCTAAGATCATCTAGTCCAACGTCCACCTACCACCAGTATTGCCCACTAAACCACGTTCCTCAGAGGTTCTTGAAGACCTCCAGGGATGGTGACCCCACCACTTCCCTGGGCAGCCTGTTCTGACCACTCTTTAGGAGAAGATTTTCCTCACATCCAACCTGAATCAAGACTTCCCATGGACATGCAGGACAACGGCTGCCCTATGGCTGTCTTCTCCCTGCCTGGATGCTTTGGGTATCCCTGATCCTCTCTGGCATTGTGCAGTATGGCACCTCCTCAGCATGGGAGCAGCAGGCAGCAATGATCACCACACTGAGCAGGACACTGACATGTCCCTGTACAGGGCATTGCTTCCATGGTGACCTCAGGTCCATCCATAGCCTTCCTTGAGGGGAGATGATGGAGAAGTGCCCCCGGGATGCTATCCCAGGTCCATTTATTTGGGTCACAAGAGCAAGGTGTGCATTCTATCCTCTCAGAGCAATCCTCTGATTCGCAAAGGGCTTTTAGGAAGGCCATCCCAACTTGGGAGATACTCACCCATGTCAACTCTGCCAATGTCCACAAAGAGCCGCAGCACCACAGAGCCCAGCAGGTACCCAAACGCAGGGCCAAACACCGCGATGGCAAAGAGGATGGCTGAGAAAAGAAGGGAAGTCTGAGTAGGTCACAGATTGATTCAGACATGGCTTTTGTCTTCCCACATGGAGCAAGAATGATTCTACAGCATGCAGAGGAGAAATATCATAGGATCATGGAATGGCTTGGGTTGGAAGAGACATTAAAGATCACTGAGCTCCATCCAGCTCAGGCTGCCCAGGGCCCCATCCAGCCTGGCCTTGGGCACCACCACGTATGGGGCACCCATGCTTCCCTGGGCAGCAGTGCCAGGGCCTCACCACCCTCTCACTAAATAATTTCTTCCTCACACCCAACCTAAATTTCTCCTCTTTTAGTTTAAAGCCATTCCCCTTTGTCATCTTTCCTGAAGCCCTATGGATGTGCTACACTGACAGTACTGGTGGTTCTCTGTGACCAGGCAGGGAGTTGCAGGTTGAGCTGCAAGAAGGTAATGAGGTGGCTCTGGGGTTCCTGTGGCAACTGAGGCTCTCCCCTCCCACAGAAGGCAAAAAATAAACCCAAAGCTGTCACCTCACTCTTCTAGAGACGAGCAAAAAGTGTTTGTTCAAAACATCAGCGGAAATGAAACACACTGACTCAGGGAGAGCAGAAAGGGCAGCAAACCACCCTTGGTTCTTCTGACCTATCCCTGCTCCAAAAGCAGATAACTCGGACCAAACCCATGAGGTCAAAATGTTTCCTTTTGACTTCTTTGGAATGAGAGGATCTGAGTTTCCTTCCTGGAAGAAACTCCTTTTTTTTTCCTAAAACATAACAAGACCCGAGCAGCAATGGTATTTAAGTTGTATTGAGGCAACCTAGATGCACGGTAGCCATTCCCCTCCACACACACATCCCCATGGCCCTAAAATGACCACCTATGCAGCCAGGAACAAACCAGCCCTTTCCAGCAGGATCCAGGTGGGTCTGCAGACCCTGCCAAGCTCCTCAGGGCTTGTCCAAAGCCTGTCCTTGGAAGCCCAAGCCCAAAGGCTTTTCCTTCTCCTTAAGTGCCTGTCTTATTTTGGGACAGCCACTTTTACCTCCTTAATCACACTGACACCATTTGCTGCTTTGAAGACACTGTTCATCACTAGGGGAGGAACCAGGTTTTTAAATAACCAAACTTGAAGCTCACATAGGCTTGCCAGCCTCAGCTGGGCTCTGCCATTCACTTGGAAAAAGGGCAGTGTAATATTGATGCCAGCTCCCATCCCTTTGGGATCAGCAGTCCTCCTGAGCCTGGGAGCAGGCACCAGGCAGGGTCTGATGGCCGATTCCGTGGCAAAATTGTCAGCTTTGCTGCAAAACCTGCATTAACTGGCTCCTGTAGGCTATCATACCTCTGCTTAAAGCCCAACCAACTGACGCTCCATAAGAGCAGGAGACAGCCTCAGGAGAGGCCCCTTTCCTACTTTTGCCCACGGATGGCAGAATGTTCTCCAAGACATTAACAAGAGAGAAGCTCTATCTCAGCCATCTCATCCCCTTGTCCCCATTCTTTGGCTCCCTAACACCCACACCATAAAGAAAACCCTACAGGGAACAGCTGACTGATGGGGGGTCAGGCACTGTCACAGAGCTGACCTCACCTGAGTCCCCACACATGCTTACCCTATGCCCTGGAGGCCACAAGTCCCTGTCCAGCTCAACTTGCACATCTGAAGGAGAAAAAGTGACACAAAGCAATGTTCCTTCCACTCACCAACATACAGCGGGGAATTGTTTGCTTCTGCAAAGTCATCCACGTAGGAGATCCCAAAGGGCTGGATGGGAACCGTGCCGATTCCAGCCAACAGCTGGGCAATGACCATCATTGCCCATATGCTGCTAGCCTCCTTCTGGGGGTCCTGGGTGGCATTCGGGCACACAAACTTGTTCTCTGCATAGCAGAGCTCAGCCTGGACCTGGCTCTTGTTACCTGGAATGGAAAAGAAGGAGCATTACAAGAGCTGAGCACACTCCTATCACCTCCAACTCCTACATCAACACTGCTGGGGCATGTAGTGATAAACTGGCTCAGGCTGACCCTAATTCTCACCTCCCACCTCAGGCTGATCCTAATTACCACCTCCGCTCTGCACAGCTGCATTAGATCTGCAAACATAAGGTATCTTCCAAGTCTGTCCCTAGGTGCGTGCTCTTGGCGTTGGGATGAACTGCTTGTTTTGTTTAGCACTCCTCATCACCTTTACCCTTTTGGGGGTACTGCACTCAGCTCAGGGTAGCAAACAGCCCAGCTGTGGGCTGTATCAGGTTAAAGAAGAAGGAAGCAAAGTAAAGCAAAGCAAGAGCAAAGGAGAAAGGTCAGCCCTGCAGCCCCGTCCCACTGAGTCACATTCAGGCTGTCAGCAGAGAATAAAAAGCACTTCACCGCAGCAGCGCTGGGCTCAGCCAAGTGACAGCAGCTCTTGGACAGACGGTGTCGGAGCCGGTGGGAAAGTGTAAATACTCAGCAATAGATGGAAAAACCTGTTTTGCCTGCAAAGTGACGGAGCAAACAAAGTAAGCACCGGTCTTCTCACGTTAGCCTTCCCGGTCTGGCTTTTCTGTTATTATTGCTATTTTTTTTCCAACATTTCCATCACATCTTCCTCACTCGTATAATAACTGTGGATTTTCTGTGCCTCTGAGCAGGCAGAAACGAGAGAGATGAACGGCTGCGTGGTGGTGAGGGGCTCTCATTGGCATAACGTGGCGGTACATTCCTAATAGTCACCACAAAATTCCTGGTGGGAGCTCAATTGCAGCCGTGCGGCTGGGAAGGTCTGTGCCGCCAGACAGAAGGAGCCTCCTCGTCTAATAAAGGTTTTATGGCAGCCGTGGTGAGAGCCACAGAAGTTAAACCAGGACAACCTAACCTAGGACTGGTTTTTCTGTGTCAATGGTCTTTGCTCACTGGTGGGACCAGGAGTTGGCCCCGGTTGGGTGGCACCAGCATTCCCACACCTGGCAGAGCAGAGCTCCCCCGCTCGGGGGGAGCAGGGATGGGAGGAACCTGCGAGCAGATCTCTTCCCCATGCTTTGCTCCCTGCCCGTGCCTGGAGTCCCATTGTGCTGAGCAGGCCGACCGTGAACACCTCCTGCGGTGGCAAACTCGCAGCCAAAGTGACCCATCGGCTCCCTGACAAAGCCACGGCTCCTGCAGCACAGACTCCAAGCCTTCCCAGGAGAAAGCACCTCCTAACCAGAGGTGTGGGGTGACCTCTGCCATCCCCTTGGTGGCACAGCATGGGGACTGCAGCTTGGATGAGTACTGCGTTCTGGCATCGTGCACACCAGCTGGTTCCCAAAGCCTACCCAGTTAAATCAG
Source organism: Aquila spilogaster (assembly GCA_024606505.1). Taxonomy (NCBI): domain Eukaryota; kingdom Metazoa; phylum Chordata; class Aves; order Accipitriformes; family Accipitridae; genus Aquila; species Aquila spilogaster. The sequence goes on along the minus strand of JANHGO010000002.1, from coordinate 37,047,946 downwards.
TAGCCCTTAAGTCTCTTAACGTGTACTGGCTAGAGCAGGGATGGGGCATACACATCAGCCCTCCTCTTTGAAGCCTTCTCATCAGCCAGATGGACTGCTTTGCCCTCAGAGCGCGTGAGGACCAACACACACCATGGCTACAAACATCTTGAGTATATACCAGCCATCCCTACAAGACTGATGTGGGCAGGACTGTTGTGGGGAGAGCCCGGCTCAGCATTCAGAAAAGCTACAGGCACTGCAGAGCCTTTGGGTACCCCTGGGAATTAGAATCATAGAGTCACAGAATCATTAAGGCTGTAAAAGAGCCCTAAGATCTCCAAGTCCAACCCCAGCCCACCCCACCGTGCCCACTGACCACATCCCTCAGTGCCACATCTCCATGGCTCTGGAATACCTCCAGGGATGGTGACTGCCCCACCTCCCTGGGCAGTGTGTGACAATGTGTTACCGCTCTTTCTTAGTTTTTCCTAATATCCAAAATTTCCAAATGCACCATTGCCCTCCCCATCAAGGAAATCACAGGAATAAAGGGGCTCATCCAAAGTTACGAGGATAGAAGCAGCAGAAGCAGCATCTCCAAAACCAGATCTATGGCTCAAGCAAGATGTCCAGAAGAGGCAGAAGGGACACCACATGCAATTATCACATTCAGAAGGGGTTGCAAAACTATACTGATGTTGGGCTTCAAATAGTAAATCCCTGCCTTAAGTCCCTCCAAGCACTCCAAGTTCTGCATGGGGTGGATACAACCACCTTCCGCTTTTGGGGGAGCACAGTCACCTCTTCGCTGGTGGCCTTTCTTTGACTTTTGCAGGCAAGAACGGGTTAAAAATGGTGTCACCACCCAGAATTGTACACTGAATTACTACATCCCGTATTTGTGCATTGTGCTCCTAATTTTGCTCTTGTGAGGTGGTTGGCCCTCAACCAATTACGCGTGCTCCTTCAGATGTTCTACACGACCATTAGGCATTTTGGGAAGAGACAAGGAGGAGAGGACCAGGACATTTGAGCGTCCATGGAGGATGAACTTGTGTTGTGCGTCCCCATGCCAAGACAAGACCTGGTGGAGCACAGCACTGATGTGCCCCTGGAGGATAAATTCGAGATGCACATATCTACACCAAGGGCCCTTAGCCCTTGGTTGACTCTTCTCCTGTGCATGGCCACTACCCACATGGCCACAACGGAATCAGGGGAAGCTCTCCAGCTCTGTTTTCTCCTAACATCCACTCCCCAGGAAGGGTGGGGGCACTTACCAGTGCTAAGTGTGGTGTATTCATAGGGGTCTGAGAGGAAGTGGGGAAGGGTCACCAGGAAGGCTCCCAGCGCCAGCAGCAGCCCCCCAGCTCCGATCACCCGCGGGCGGTGCACTCGGCTGCCAAAGTAGCTGACAAAGATGATGAGGACCACATTGCCGATCTGGAAAGAGCAGAGTGAAACAGGGAGGACATTAGGACATCCAGCGGAGGAAGTCACGTCCCCCATGATCATGTCCAAATGAGTAGAGAGCTTGCTTAGTCACTCATGGTTGTTTGACCCTCCTAAGAGCTGGAACAAGACAGCCCTCAGCTTCACCCCACAGGTTCATAGCAATCACTGCTTCCCTCTTATCAAAAGCCAGCAGGCCTTGGCTCCCTGTGTGCATCCCTTGTCATCACAGCCTGCTTCACAACCTGCCTGAGATCTGGCTGGGGCTCTGCTCACCACACACACCCGCTCCCCACTCTGTAAGATGTGGCAAGAACCTGATGGCTCCCTCAGACCCAGCAAGAAACTTAGTTTATTGCCTCCAATCCCATAATTCTAAGCAAACACAAGATAAGGTACAAAGTACAGCTCATTGCAAATGTTTGTGACACTGGACGCTTGCAACAGATATAATCAACAGTCTCATCTTCCTTGATCAGCTGAAAGGTATGTAAATATACAGCCTATTCGGTATACAAACTGCAGCTTTCAGGCAATAGGACAAGCACCCAAAAATTACCATTACATGGCTTTTTCTCAGATTGGGACAAGCTATACATTTTAACCCTAGCATATATGTCCGAATATCCTTTTTATACATGTTTACATGGGCTCCCTGGTTTGTCTCTTTGTGGTTTTTGCTCTTGGAATTGCTGCAGACTAGATGAGGAAAGACTACAGTCCAAGGGATGCTGGATTTTGCTTTAGTATTACATCTCCAAGCAAAAAGTTGTATAAGTTTAAGTAATTTGGATAAGGAGCGCAAGGGTTACTGATGTATTGCTGCTGTGAGCAGAAGGATACTTTGTGGAACATCGTTATGTCAGTTGCACATGACAGCTCTCCACAATGGGGTCTCTTCTTTCGCATGGTTTTGGCCTAGTTCCAATGAGGGGGAAGTCCTCCATTGAATTTTTCTTTTTAATCTTAGTGCATGCGTTGGTTGGGATAAGATCTGGGCATCTGCATCTCCAAGGTCCCAGGAGGATTCCCAGTGCCCAGAGCCTGGTGGTCAAAGATCCCATGCAAGAAGAGCAGCCATAGGCAAGGTGGACAGCCAATGAGCGCTTTTTTGGCTGAGCCATCAAAAGAAAGTCTCTCCCAGCAAGGCTTTTCCTAGCTAGCCTTGAAGAGCTAACAGAAAAGATGCAATTCGTGGCAACATGAACCAGAGAATTTATTCTAGAGGAGTAAGCAAGTAATGGCATATACCTCAAAGGGTTGCATATCTCCCCATACATCCAGAACTGCTTAATGATCTTGTCATTGTGTCCACTCATGAAGCGTCAGGTTTAAATCAAGGCTGTTTCCACCCTGAAGCTTCTTAAGAAGCTGAGCTGCAACTTCGGGCACAGTTTGGATTGAGGTCAGTTCAGCAACTTGACTTCAATGGCAGACAGTGCTTTGCCACAGGGCCACCAGGAGCTGGGAGAGCGGGGAAAGGGCTGGATCCTGGTGAGACTGCTGGCCAGGGGCTGCTTCTAGAGAAAGTTTGGACAGATTCAGGCCAGGGTCATTCCTCAAGCTGACTGAGGAACCTATGAAAATGGGCAATTATCCTGGGAGATATTCAGAAAGCTGTAGTTGTGTGCATGCTACTCATCATGAAACGCTCTTCCTAGAAGCTGTGTGATCAAAGGAGAACGCTGCATGCTTTCTGCCTCCTAGTCATATCTCTGTTGGAGATGCATGGCATCCTAGGGTGGGGTGGTCTCCTCCAAATCCTCCTGCTTGCTGCTGTCCTCCATAGCCATGTCCTCACCCTATACCCCTACCTCAGACCTCCTGCCATGTGCTGCAGCAGAAGTGAAGAGGTGTCCAAGTGTTGAGTATATGTAGGCATGGCCGAGGAGACACTGGATGGGAACTACCCTGAGACCCTGTTCTGGGAAGCTCCCCCTGTTCTGGTCACCCCTTGGGGCCACACTCAAGCACCTCACCCAGTTACCTCGTGCAAGCTGGAGATGAAACCTGATGAGAGACTGGAGAGCCCGAAGCGCTTCTCGATGGTGGTGAGGCTGCTCTTGAAGTTGGCACTGTAGAGGAGCTGGGACAGCTGGAGGAGGCCATGGCACAGCACAAACACCTGTGGGCAAAAAAGCATCACCCCAGTCAGTACCACTGGCTGCCCTGCCAATAGGTGGCTGTTGGGCACCATGCCCTGGGTGAGGGGCTTGGGATAGGTATGCACAGGGTCTTGAGGTGCTCAACATGGTTGCACTGATGGCATGCAACAATGGTGCCATGGTGCCATACTGCAGCCATAAAGGAGCTGCTCTGCTTTCCATTCCCTGAGACCCACTCCTTCCCACCGGTCCCTTGGGTTCCCTTGGCTGCAAGGCAAATTGGCTGCAGGAAAGCATTGGTGAAAGCCCTTAAACACCCCACAGGGAAAGAACGAAACATGAGCAATGATTTCTGGCTGCTAGAAGACCTCCACGGTGTTCTAAAAACAGCATCTTTCCCCAGGCCAGTCTCGGAGCCAGGCCAGCAACCCAACCAAATAGACACGGAGCATCCCTGGAGCAGAGGAGGGAATATAGGAGTCGACGGGTCAGGGCAGGAGCGTGGTGGGAAGAGCCAGGGTGGCCGGCGAGAGGGAAGCGTTCCTGGCTGGGGATGCGGAGGCAGCTCACCAGTGTCTTTTGATCTATATTTAGTCAGAACAGTCCTCCTTTATTTTCCTTGGAATGGAATGTGTCCGCCCGGTGCCAGAAGTATTTTAAAATCATTTCTTTTTAAAAAAGGGAAAAGGTCTTTTTATTTAAATTCACAGGAAATCAAATATTTGCTGAACACCGGAAGCGTGTCCCATGGAGATAACGGCAGGAAGGCCAGGATGATGGATGGGGGATCAAAGGTACTGCAGTGCTGACAAATTCCTTATGTCCTGGCCAGAGGAACAGCAGCACTCCTCAAGGCTATTTATTTGAAATGGCAGTGGCACCCAGCAGCCTGGGCTCCATCGCATGAAGCCTGGCATGGAAGAAGAATGAAATCATCGACCATGTCTTGTCCTTATGGGCAACGAGGTGGCTTCTTGGGATGCTTCTCCCACAAGGGAAGATGGCACCAGGCAGATGGCAGAGCTGGGCATCCAAAGGGGTAACAAGCAGAAAAGGAGATGAGAGCAGAGATAATAACCTAGAGACCACAGGGAAGCAGAAGATGGATACAGAAAGAGGAATGAGGGGTCATAGAAATGACCATGAGCTCCCCATCCAAAGTTGGCAGGGTGTGAGCAGACACACACACACACTATGCAGAAGCACAGACACACCATGTGCACAGCCGACATTGTGGCAGCTGAGCAGGAGAGGGCAAGGTCCCAGGCTGGGACACTGCCACAGCAAAACGCACCCATGACAATGTGGGGTATGACTTGGGAAACGCTGCTGGGCTGGTGACTAAATGGAAAAGGAACAGCTAAATAGGACAGATATCCACTCCTACACCCAAAAACACCTCCAAGCTCATGTTCTTTTGCTGACAGCTGGATCTGCCACCTTTGCTTTCCCAAACCCTGGCCTGGGCTTGTGCGTAATTAATGAACCCAAGTGAGCTGGCCTGATGCAGAAAGGTGACTCTGAGGATGAGAAATGGAGGGGGGATGTCGCTGCCAGAGAACATTAATTTCTGTTCCCGCAGCTCTGGCCAGACCTTACTGAGGTCATTCAAATAAGGAAGCATTAGAGAAATGGAGGAGGGCTGGGACTGCCCGAGATGAGGAGCAACTGGAGGAGCACTCTCCGAGCACAGGCATGAGTGGGGACACGGAGCTGTTTGTCAGCATTCAGGACGGAGGGTGGTGGGTCATGGCAGCTGGGTTCAGCTCAGCAGTGTCAGCCTGCTCTGAGGATGAGAAGTGCCGGGTTTGGCAGAGGATGGGGAGAAGACAAAGACCCCCAAGGTTGGTTGAGATGCATGAAATGCTCTCTTGTATCCCTTTGCAATTTTCTCCCTTCCCTGAGCATCTCCCCACTGCTTGTGCTGACCACCCACAGCCACCCACAGAAGCTGCTGTGGTCACAGCACCAAGCTGGACCCATCCAGCTGCTGGGAGCTCCAGATGTGCTGTGCCAGCCCCGTGTGCCCACAGAACATCCCAGCAGGGGACAGAGTGCTGTCATCCATCTTCCCTAACACTTCAGGGAGGGAGATGCGTAGGGAAGGGCCAAGAGAGGTCCTTTGAAGGCAGATCGTGCTGACACAGCAGGCACGACAGCACCGCAGGTGAAGGCTTGGTGCGAGGTAGGGAAGTTGTGGACCCTCCTATGGACATACAGCACTCATCCTGCAGAGCTGATGCTCTTGTCACAGCCTGGTGTGGATTTGGGGCCATAGGCGGCACGTTCCCCCACGCCAGGACATGAGCACAGAGCCCCTCTTCATCATTCCAATGTTTCCGTCAGAGCGGCCCTGACTCCAGGCTGTTTATACAAGGCACTGACTCCTTTCCAAGATGTATTTCATTTAAAAGGGAAGCAAATGCCTGAGGGGAGGCCCCTTGTAGACACCCCCGCTGCCAGGACCGGCACTGCTCAGGGCACTCAGGGCAAGGCTTTTTTGTGAGATGCAGAAACCCCTGCATTCACAAGGAGCAGGGTCCCAGCATGGCCTGGACTGTGGTTCAACAGAGGGACACTCCAGCTTTGCAGACAATGCCAACCCAAGGCTCTGGGAGGAGAGTATATGTCCTGAGCCCACGGCGCTACCCAAACATCAGGGAAGGAGAAGTCAGAGGCAGAGGGGGAGCCCATCCTTTAGGTGGGTGTTTGGGGACAGCTGCATGTTGTGGCTCCTGGGGCTGGATGTGTGCCCTGGGAGCTGCCAGTCTTGGGGCAGCACTGCCCCACACCACCTCCCGCATCTGCTATCTCCTGGCGCTCTCCCTCCATCATTGCTTACATAAGATAACACACTGTCAACACTGTCATTGGCCGTAACCAACAGCTAACAAAAAGTATGTTGAGACTGGGCTTTAAAACAGGCTGTCATGAAAAACGAGCTGTTTTGTAAGAGGCTTTTTGGGTTGGTATCATAAATGAAGCCAATAAAACGCCTGGGAATTCGGATGAAATGAGAAAAGAACGTGAATCTGCCATGCACATGCTGACATGGGTCAGAGTCAAGGCAAGGTAACAAGATTCAGATCTCTTGTTATTTCAAAGAATGAAGAGTTTCTATGGATGGGAGCCCAGCACACCTCTGCAGGAACCAGGGCTTAGGAAGACGGTGGGCTCAATGATCGGAAGAGTCTTTTGACTTTATGGTGGGACATGATGATCTTAAGGGTCTTTTCATAGAATCATAGAACCATTAAGGTTAAAAAAGACCCCTAAGATCCTCAAGTTCAACCCCAGCCCACCCTACCATGACCACATCCTTCAGTGCCACATCCCCACAGCTCTGGAACACCTCCAGGGACAACGACTCCACCACCTCCCTGTGCAGCTGTGCAGTGCCTCACTGCCCTTTCCAAGAAGAATTTTTTCTTAATATCCAGCCTGACATGATTCTTTAACTCTAAGGTGCTGCCAAGCGCAGCATGGCCACTGCTCCTTCCTCTCTACCACCTGGAGCAGCGAGCCAAGGATCCATTCTTTGCTCTGCTTCCACAGCTTCATGCCCTGGTAGCAGCACTCCTTTCCAAAGTCATTGCTCACCTCCTTCCTCAGTGTCTCCACCCTGGCAGCCCTGCCTGGAGGGGACATGCTGGAGAACTGCTGGAGAAGCAAATGAGTGCCAAAGGAAGGGCTTTTCCTCCGAGGTAATGGAATGATTTGGGGAGAAAAGAAAAACAAACAGCATTTCTTTGAAATTCATTGCTCCCGCTACGCCAGCTGAGCTACTTTTTACTGCTCTTAAAATGCATGGAACTGACTGCAGCCCCACACTCATGGACATCAATGGTCTCCCCCGGACAGAAGAAGCAGCTCCGTGTTCCAGTCTGTGCCACATCCTTGCCCCAGCTCTACTGCGCTCACACCAGTGCTAATGTGAGAGCCAACCGGTTGCTAACGACTCGGATGGAAAGAGCCAGAGCCTAATTTATTAGATGGACACAACAGCTGCTTGGGGAGCCGTAAAAAGAAGCGGAGATCCCTGCAGAGCCCATCAAACTGCTCTCTGCTGATTAATGACACTGGGGCGTGACGCGGCCAAGAGCAGGGAGACGCACAATGAATCTTCCTGGAGTAAATATTTGGAAAGGACAAGGAGTAAGGACGCTCTGTGAGCTCCTTCTGCCCACACAGTGCTGTTATTTGGAGGTGTAGTTTGGGTTTCTGAGGGCCAAACCAAAGCCTTTTGACTTCATTGGCAATGGTCATCCGTGACTGGAGACCATCAGGCTCTGGCTGAGTCTTGGGAATACTGGGTCGTGAGTTTGCCCTCATTGTACTGAGGTTCTCCTCCCCTTCTCTCATTTGGAGGAGCTCTAAAGTCATCACCCAAAGCAGGAGACCCCAACCCGCCCACTTTCTGAGAAACACCCTCAGGCTTCTTCACTTTACTCTCCTGAATTTACAAGAGGAACAGAAGAAGAGTGTGTGTATGTGTGTGCGCAAAGCTTTGGGAGTAATGAGTATCCCCAGATGATAAATATTCATGGAGCAGATGGGCTTTGCACGCTGCCTGCACTATACGGTGCTCCGGCAGTCGTGTGGCTGAGATCACACCCAGTCTGAAAGAAAAGCATCAGCTGGAAATGGAAATACACGGGCACGTGTGGGGAGATACTCCTCTACGTGCAGTGCCTACATCTCTGCATCAGAAAGCACTGAGACAAATGCAAAATAAAAAGAAGAGCACAAGAAAACCCCACAGTTCCTATCGAGGGAACCAAATACCGTGTCCCTCAGCACAACACCTCGGAGCCAGGAGCGTGGTCCACGCAGGCTCCTAAATCTTATTTCTCTTGCATAAAAATAAACAAATAAAAGAGCCAGGGATTGCCTAGAGCACGCGGCTGCCCCGGTGATTAGTTGCAATAACGTCTCCTGCCAAGTAATCCAAGCTTTACAACCACCAATTGTCAAGTGCAAAGACAATATTTGCTCTTCTCTTAGCTCAGGCACACGTGGGATTTGCCGGATCCCGAGCTCCGTGCAAGCCCTGCCTCGCTCAGCTGCACAGAGAGGCTCTGGGGGATGGCACGTGGCTGCCGCGCGGTGCAGGTGCGCCGCAGAATGAAGGAGGAGTTTGGATGGGGATCGGACCTCAGCGTGGGAGGTATGGTCTTCCCTGCTGGGAAGCGCTTCTGCTTGCAATATCTGATGCATGCCGCAAGCAGCCACCCCATTCCTGCAGCCAGACCGGCTGCGTGGTCGGGTCTTCGCTTTCACTTTCCTTCCTCTGTGCGCCATGTGAGGCTCTGACTGTCATCTCCCGGAGGTAGCTTCAGATTCATGCTGTCTTCCCAGCCCCGCAAACATGTGCAAACACTCCTCCCACACACCCACAGCTCCCTATCAGCGACACTCCTCTCCTATTTTTCTTGTGATAATCTTATCTCTGCTGACCACTCCTTCACTGTGTTTGGGCACTGAACCACCTCGCCCCTCATAAAATCGACTCGCTTCGTGTCTCCTAGACCTTGATCCCACTAAACTTTCCAACCTGTTCTGGCTCTTCCCCATCTTGCCACTGATGTTCTTCCAGACACTTCTTCCACGTTAGAATCCGATCTCAACAAACCCAGGTACAGCGCAGCGTTGGGTGCACCAAAGCCCAGCACCACCACGAGTGCTGAGGACCCCGTTCACTCCAGGTGCTTCTCCCCACTTGCCCTTCATCCTGCTGCTTCTTTGCCGCATCTCTCCAAGGCACCATCCCTCCTTGCACAGCACCCAGCACTGGAAACCCCCCTGATTTTCTTGATTGCCCTGACCCACAACGTCTGCTCAACACTTCGCTCTCCAGCCTCAAGCCATACCACCTTCAGGACAAATGTCAGTGACTCGATGCACCTTCAGTTCTTGCTAACATTTCAGCAGAGACTCCTAATCTCTTCCAACAGGATGCAGGAGCACAACAACTGATACATCTCCGGTCTTCTGAAATGCACACTCCTCGACAAATTCCTTCAGTTCCTTTGAAGAACAGGACAACGCTTGCCCTGGCACTGCTAGGACTTCAGACCCCAAGGCAAGGCTTCATTGCTCTCCTGCAGAAGACCCCCTAACAGTCCAGAGAGGGGAAATATATCTCCCTTAAATAACCCTCTGTTGTCCTCCTGGCTCCTCTCCCACTCAATGCAGGATCTGTGCCTCCTGCTGCCTGCTCCGCGGTGCCTCCCAGCTGAAACCAGCCCAGCTCAGCTAAGGAACAGGATATTGAGAGAGCCCTCCTCCTTGTAGCGTTCCTGGGGACCCAGGACAAGCAATCAGCTGCCAATTAAATTAGTGCAAAACCACACAAAAGGCAATTAAGGCAAAGAGCCCGAAACATTTGTCATTGGAAAGAGGCACTGCAAATAGGTAACACCTCAGAAAGAACCCTGATTTGTGGCAGGGTGGTTGGCATCATTCTGTTTGGCATTTCACATCCTGTTTTCTTTCTTTGAGGCAATGAGAGGCCAAATTCTAGAGGGCTTCAAGCACTCCCCTATCCCACACAGAGAAACAGAGGCAGAGACCATGTTGCTCCAGCGAGGGGACACGTGGCAGACACCCCATGGGCTGCACCTGGTGGTGCTGCTCAGTACCAGAGCAGACAGCCCCCCGTGCTATTGCACTCTGGTCATTGATTCCCATGCATGACACGGAGCAACTTCCACAGAGCCAACTGCCGCCAGCCGTGTCCCCACAGGGCACAGCACTCAGCTGGGAACGTGGGCCGGCACCACATCACAGAGCATCTCCTCCTGCATCCCAGCAGGGCTGCCACAGAGCTGCCACCCCATCCCGCCCTTCAACCCCCCCCACATTGCTCAAACCCACTGCTTTCCACCAGAAGCATTCCCTCTCCCTTGACCGTAGTGCTGAGAAGCAGCAGGAGGGACCTCGCTGGGACATCCCACGCTTCTGCCTTCCCACACAACCAGAACACAAGCTTTCCCCAACTCATTGCCCACAGCACCAAGGGCTTCTTGTGCAGGTGGGATGTTTTCTCGCCCTCCCATCTCAAAACAGCTTCCCAGACCTGGAAATCCCATCACGATGCTTTCATTTGCTACCCCATCTTGGGGAGCTGAGAGCACTGACAGCCGCCGCTTGCTGTTCCACCTCGAAGCAGGGTTTGTTTCTTTTAAGGCATGCATATTTTTAGAACGAACCTTGCAGTGCAGGAAGAGCGAGCAGCTCAGGAAAGGCATCACCTGTCACCTTACGCACATCTGATCTGAAAACCAGGAGCCTTTCCCCAGCGGATGGCTCCATCCAGACAGCGCACATCACCCCTCTGATGCGCACTGGCAAACCCCCTGCGTGCTAACGGTGTGGGAATGCTTTGGTAGCTTTACCCGCTGGGCACCTCCTGTCCCCTGTCAAGTCACACATCAGCAGTTCCAAATTATGCTCTGTTATATGGGTCTTCCTGGCCAGGAAGGGCCATTGTGTCACCTGCTTGGACAGCAGCAGGGACATAAGGATGCAGGACTGGAAGGACCAGCTCCCCATGTGCTGCTGCACACTCGTCTGTGACCCCAAAACATCAGCACCTGATGGCAAACTGAACTCCTCCCCACCTCAGACCTCATGCCCTGGCTTACCGGAGCCGCGCTGAGCCAGGGAGCACTGCAGATGCGTGCTCAGTGATGCTGCTGGGACAGCGCACACAGGGATGGGTCCCCCGCCAGGACCCCAACATCACACCCCACTGCCTCGAGCGCTGTGAAGCAAAATGGGAGAACCCCACAGCCATCTCCACTGCTCCCAAAGCCGCCCCTCTCCCCACCGGGAGTGGACACAGTCCCGGGGCAGCGTTTTGCTTTCGCACCAGGATGTGGTTAATCATTCCCCAGCAGCAGCACACCGCGTACCGGACGCAGCACATCGTGCCGCCTGCACCGAGCCCTGGTGCTCCGCAACCTCATTTGGGGCCGGGCTGCGGGATTTGCTCTCTGCCCCTTTTTATCAGCCTTGGTTTCAGCGCCGGTGCGCGTCGGGACCGCACCGGTGCCGGCCTTCTCCTCCCGCATCGCCGCTCCTTACCTTGATGTTGCAGAAGATACCCCGGGAGCAGGTGCCGGAGCTTTTGGGGACGTCCACTGGGGACTTGGCGGCTTCGGGATGGACCCCCATGGTGCGCCCCGGCAGACGGGCTGCGTGCGGGCTCCGACCCGTCCCGCTCCGAAAACGGTGAGAGCCGATGAGTGAGGCAGGCAGCGTGAGCGCAAAGTTTTTATAAGTCCACACTCGGGAGCGATGATGAAACCCTTTCTCCTCCCTCTTTTCCTTTGGGTGTAGAGGGAACTTTAAAGCTGCAGGAAGCCAGCGTGGGTGTGCGGCGAGCCGGCGGGAGCCCAGCGGGTCCTACATAAATTTCCTTTTCGTTTTCATTGTTCCAGTGTCTCTAAGAAAAATATGCCTCATGAAGTGAAAATAAAGGGTTAAAATTATATTACCAAC
>JANHGO010000002.1:36993629-37035802 GCA_024606505.1 Aquila spilogaster | reverse complement strand
GACTGCCATGCAAACTCTAACCAGGACTGGAATATCTTCATGGGCTGTAAATGCTGGGCCAAGACACATACAGCTCTGGGCAGGGGAGCAGGATGATACCTGCTCCTCTGACTTGTTTCCATAACAGTAAGAACAGTCCCTGTCCTGAATCCTGACCAGTTTATAGCCTGACGCGTGAATTTAAGCTGTCAGAAAACTTGGCATCTGATGCCTGATCCACTCTCCAAACCAGCTTACTCAAAAAACATGGAGACATTCAAGGCTACATAGCAGCTGCAAGCCAGAAGAGAACTGGTCTTCGTATTTCTGCGTGAGCACTGTTGCATTCTGAGCCCCACGTCAGGCCATCATTTTTAATAACATTTCATGGGATCTGGGCTTGCAGATCAGCCGTGACAGCACCAGATTTCCCAGAGCTGATGTGGGAGAGCAAAACCAGAGGATCTCTAACCCTTTGGTGGGAGCAGAGATTGTCAGGCACTTGTGAGCAGCTCTGTCCTCACTGTGCTTTGCTCCCTGGCTGGGGTTTGCATTCTCTTGAGCTGCGGCAAAGTCAGGACCTAACTAAAGGGAGCAACTTGCCTAAGGCCACCCAGCAGCTCCCTGGCACAGCCAAAGCTCCCTGAGCCCAGAGGATCAGGCTAGGACATGATGCACAGGGCTCAAAGCCTTTCCATGAGAAAGCATCTTCTAACTAGAGATGGAAGGCTTTCCCTGGCTGGCACTGCTGCGGCCGCTGCCATCCCCCTTGGTGGCACAGGCGTGGGGGGAGCAACTTGGCACAGAGCCAAGGTGACGTAGGGTTTTCAGAGGTGGCGATCCCCAGGGAAGCTAAGGCTCAATGGCATCCCGAGGATTTAGGGACTGAAGCCACTTTGGGAAGACCAAACACAGCATTGTGGCATGCAATGCAGCCTCTTCTGCGTATTGCATTCTGCACGGAAACTGGAGCTGTCGTCATACACACTAGCTTGTTCCTAAAGCCTGCCCAGTTAAACCAGTAGCCCTTCTTAGTGCAGATTCTAAGGCTTACAGGCTAGAGCAGAACAGGCTCTGCAGAAAAGAGACCTTAACGCTGCTCTATCACTCACATAGGGAGACGACCTCACTTATGATGAAATACTTCTGTGACTCCAATAAAGATAATGTTCCTTTCCTTTCCAAAATGCTTTGGGCTATAGGCGAACCATCAGATGCATTTGCGTTCAGCCTGGGCTCTCAGCAGGGCTGCAGTGGGAGTGTTTGCCCTTCTCCCTTGCGCTGCCACAGCTCTCAGCTGCGTGCAGTGAGACCACCAAGAGCAATGTCTTTTGTCATGCACAAAAACCAGGAGAAAGTAGGTGAAGGTCAAAGCCTAGCTGGTGCAACAAGGCATATACACACATCAAGACTGCACTTTCAAGCCTTCTTATCAGTCAGATGAACTGCTTTGCCCCCAAAGCATGTGGCACTGACTTACAGTGCCACAGCTATTAACTTTCCCTCCAAATGCTGCATTTAAATCACGTGTGCACTGGATACAACCCCTCATTTTGGGTAGGCACAGGTAACCCAGGCCAGAGCAACTGGAGATGGATTTGTGCTGGGACAGCTCATAGCAATGAGGGTGGAGGCACTTACTGGTGCTAAGCGTGGTGTATTCATAGGGGTCTGATAGGAAATGAGGCAGGGTAACCAGGAATGCTCCCAGCGCCAGCAGCAGCCCCCCCACGCCGATCACCCGCGGGCGGTGAACTCGGCTGCCGAAGTAGCTGACAAAGATGATGAGGACCACGTTGCCGATCTGGAAAGGGCAGAGCAAAATGGGGATAACATTAGGAGACAACACGGAGGAAGTCAAGACCCTATAATGGTCCCCCATGACTGTGTCTGGGTGGGTGGAGAGCTCTCTTATCAGGTGGTGTTTGACCCCCACAGAAACAGGAACGGGACAGCCCTTCACCCAGCAAGTCAGCACTCCCTTCTTATCAGAAGCCAGTGGGCCAGCTCCTTGGCTTCTGTCACTTCTGTGCATCCCTTGTTGTCATGGACGACTTCACAACCTCCCTGTGATCTGGCTGGGGCTTTTTTCAGCACACACACCTGCCACCCACCCCACAGGATGTAGCATAAACTAATAATTCCCCCAAACACAGCAAAAAATGAAGCATATTGCCTCCATTCCCATGACTTTAAACAGACATGAGCCCAGCTATGAAGTCCAGCTCATAGCAAATGTTTGTGACTCTGGACATTTGCAACTGCAGCTATGATCAGCTAAAAAGATATGAAAACATGCAGCTTACTCAGGCAAGTGGATGAACATCATAAAATTACCATTACATGGGTTTTGTCAGCTTGGGACAAGCTAAACATTATTTTAACCTTGGCGTGTATGGCTAAGAATACTTTTTATTTATGTTTACATGGGCTCCCTTGTTTGTGGTTTGTGTTCTTGGAATTGCTGCAGCTATTAATGCAGAAAGGTTGTGGTCCTGGACAGGCAGGGCAGCTCACACGGAGCTGGAGTAAAGCACAGAAATTTCTCTCATAAAGCAGAGAAATAAAGGTGTATCTATTGTCTGCAAGCTGTTATTCTTTAACAGCATGGCATATGTGCTACTCCAACCCTCTTCCCTTTATATACATGCAGTAACACACTGCTCTACATGATGTTTGCTTTGGTATTACTTCTCCAGGCATTAATTCTTATAAGTATAGAGTTCTCTAGTGGATAAGGAGGACGTGGGTTACAACTTGTGATACTCTGCAGCACTTAATTATGCCAGTTCATCATTACCAATGTCACAACTGTGCATACTGGGTCTCTTTCTTTGCATGGTTTGGACCTAGTCACAATCAGTAGGAAGTCCTTCACTGTTCTCAATAGGCTTTGAACCAGTCTTTTTAACCCTAGATGTAGGTGCTGGTTGAGGTAAGACCTGGGCATCTGCTTCCCAAGGACCCGGGAGGATTCCCAGTGCCCAGCCTCTTGGTCGATGATCCCATGCGAGAAGACCAGTTGTATGCAAGGTGGGCTGCCACCAAGCACTTTGCACCATCCAAAGAAAGTCTCTGCCAGCAGGTATTTTCCTAGTTGGCCTTGAAGAGCTACCAGAAAGGATACAATTCATGACAATGTGAACTAGAAAACTTATTCCAGAGGAGTCATTAGAAAGTGTTTGTGAGAAAATCTTCAGCCAGCTCAGCAATATGCCAGTGGAAGTCAGTCCTTTGCCACAGGGCCATCAGGAGCTGGGAGCACTGGAGAAAAGGGCTAGATCTTGGAAAGACTGCTGGCCAGGGTCTCCTTTTGGACAAAGTTTGGAATTACTCTGACCAGGGTCATTCCTAAAGCCAATGAGAAATCTATGAAAACAGTTACTTTTACTGGAAATTGCTCACAGAGCTGTAGTTGTGTGGATACTACTCGTAATAAAATGCTCTTCTTCACAAAAGCTCTAAGAACTCTGATCAATGGAGAAGAATCACATTGCATGTTTTCTGTCTCCCAGTTATGTCTCTGCTGGAGATGTATGGCATCTCAGGGTGGAGTAGTCTCCTCTGTAGCGACCTGCTTTCTGCTGCTGCCCTCCAAGGCCACGTCCTCACCACATAACCCTGTGTTCAACCTCCCAGCAAGTGGTACAGCAGAAGTAAAGTGGGAATTGGTGTCCAAGTGCACAGCAACAGCTGCTTCATCCAGCACATGTAGGCATGGCTGAGGAAGCACTGGCTGTGAACAACCCTGAGACCCTGTTCTGGGAAGGTCCCTGCCACGTTCTGGCCACCCCTCAGGGCCCCTGCACAAGCTTCTCACCCAGTTACCTCGTGCAAGCTGGAGATGAAACCCGAAGAGAGACTGGAGAGCCCAAAGCGCTTTTCAATGGTGGTGAGGCTGCTCTTGAAGTTGGCACTGTAGAGGAGCTGGGAGAGCTGGAGAAGCCCGTGGCACAGCACAAACACCTGTGGGGGAAAAAAAAAAGGTCCCATCCCAGTTAGTACCCAGTTAGTGTCCTGCTGATGTGTAACTGCTGGTGACCATGTCCCGTGTGAGGGATTTGAGAGTCATGGACTCAAGTTGGCCAACACGGCTGCACCTCTGACGTGCAACAGATCTACTGAAGGGCTTAGTCCTGGATCCCTGATTAACTTAGCTTTGCAAAATGAGTGATGCAGTGTTCAGAAGAGAGGACAAGGGGCTCCGTTTTTATCTTTTCTCTGCCTTACCATTATTAACATTCACTGGTATTTGCACTGCGGCAACCCTTGTACAACCCTCAAGAGCAACCCTCCAACCCGAGGAGGACCTGTTGCACTGGGAGTTGCACAATGATAAATGAGACAGGCTTGACTTTGCATAGACTTGGTGGATGCTCCTGAGACTGTGTTAGAGCCGACCCCGCAGTTGCTGTGACGCAGCTGAAAGGGAGCCGTGCTGGTTTAGACTACCTGAGATCCAGTATTTCCAGTCGGCCCCTTGGATTCACTCATCTGTAAAGCCAATTAACAGAACATGCTCCAAGGGGTGTTGCACAAAAAAGCTGAAAAAGGGCTTTAAAAGCCCCAGAGGGAAAGCATGAAATATGCACAACATGGTCTCACTACTGGAAGATGTCTATGTAGTATTCTAAAACCAGCATCTTTCCCTTGAGCCAGGCTGTGAGCCAAGCCAGAAACCAAGCTGAATGGAGGCAGAGCTTGCCTGGAGCAGAAAAGGGAATACAGAGAATTTACGGGGTAGGGAAGAAGCATGGTTGAAAGAGCCCGGGTGGCCTCGGAGAGGAAAGCACTCTCAGCCAGGGATGCAAGAGGCAGCTCACAAGTGTCTTTTGATCTATATTTAGTCAGAGCAGTTTTCCTTTATTTTTCTTGGAATGGAATGCGTCCACACGGTGCCAAAAGTATTTTAAAATCATTTAAAAAAAAAAAAAGAGGGAAAAGGTCTTTTTATTTAAATTCACAGGAAATCAAATATTTGCTGAATACCGGAAGCGTGTCCCACAAAGATAACAGTGGGAAGCCTGAGATGATGAATGGGGGATCAAAGGTACTGCAGGGCTGACAAATTCCCTATGTCCTTGGCTAGGAGAGCAGCAATACTCGTTATTAGTATTTATTTGAAATGGCAGTAGCGCCCAGAAGCCCTGACCCATTGTGTGAAAAAAAAAACAAAAAAAAACAACCAAAAACCAAAAAACCCAGAAAAAGAATGAAACTGTCCACCCAACACAGAGGATGCAAATGCTGTAGGTGGGTGGAGTGTCTTTTTGGGGAGCAGTGGAGGACACAGAGCCAGGTCCGCCAACTGCAAGAGAAGATGGGCAAGAAGATGGCTTCTTGGGAAGCTTCTCCTCCGAGGGAGGATACCAGCAGCCAGAAGACAGCTGGGTATCTAAAAGCATAAGAGATGGGAGAGATGCTAACAGACAGCAGGAGAGAAGAAGACGGAGATGAAGGTGAAGGAGAAAATGGAGCCCTGGCAGTGTTAGGGTAGGCTGGGAACAACTGGAGACCACAGAAAAGTAGAAGGAGAAAGGCAAACACCAAAAAAGAGGGAAGAAGGGTCACAGGGACAAGCTGCTATCAGGAACTCCCCAGCTACATCTTGGGGGGGTGTCAGCCCACAGGCTACCATCACACAGGCATCTGCCACCGTGGTAGCCAAGCAAGAGAGGACCAAGTCTCAGGCTGGGACTTTGCCCCAACAAAAAGCCACAGAGCAATGATGTGGGGTGTAACATGGAAAACCCTCCCAGACAGGGACAAAGTGGAAGTGAAACATCTGAAAGTAAACTCTTGAAGCAGAATGACCTCTACACCCTCCAGCTATCAACTCCTACATTCAAAAACCCATCCCAGCACACAGTCCTGAGGGTGAAAGGTGGATCCACCACCTTCACCTTTCCCAATCCTGACCTGGGATCACTGTGTAATTAGTCCAGCCGGGCTGGTCTGGAGCAGAGACGTGACCCCTGCGAGGATGAGGAATGGAGAGGGGATCTTGTTGCCACAGAACATTAATTTTTGTTCCTGCAGCTCTGGCCGGATCCTATTGAAGTCATTTGAATAAGGAAGCGGTGGCTAAACAGCGGAGGGCTGGGACCGCCTGAGATGCAGAGCAGCTGGAGGGAGAGCTCTACCGGTGCGAAACATTAGCTGGAGAAGCAAAGCTGTTTACCAGCGGGGAGGGAAGAGGGTGGATCACCGAGGCTGAATTTAGCACAGCAAATGTCAGCCTAATCCCGGGGCAGCTGGGGAGATGAGAAGTGTTGGGAAGAGGATGCTGGCAGGGAGGGAAGATGAGGAGGAGAGGCAGTCTGACTCCCCAAAATGCTGGGGTTGGTGGGGGATGGAGGCATGGAAGGACCATGGGGAACCAGCATTGGCTGTGCTTCACGAGAGGATGGAGGGCAGGAGATGAGAGGGACAAGATGCGGTCAGAGAGGGCAGGCAGGAAAAGGCAGAGCTCGCAGGAGATGGCCTGAGATGGGTTTATGCATTGGTGATAACCTGGGGGACGGACAAAACGGGGCCATGGATCCCGAGATGCCTGGGAGCAAGCTGGGGCTGCCTGCCGTGAGGGAAGGCAAGGTGGAAGAAATGCAGCTGGAGAGCACCAACAAGGGGAAGGAAAGACTTTGGGGTGTAACTGATCCCTCCTTGCCCATGTGTCCTTCTAATCTGGCTCCTGCGAGCAGGGCTAGCAGGAAAGGTAGAAGAGCAGGAGGGATGCTCAGGGCACCCGATCCTGGCCCGCGCTGCTGCTGGCACTGAGACCCCACAGCAGCCTCACTCCTTGGATGTGGAGAGCCCGCAGGATGGGAGGGGAAGGGCAGAGGAGATTTTTTTTTTTTTTTCCTTGGGAAGAAGCTGCCACCCAAAACAGTCAGAGCAAAGCGAAACAGCCTTTGCTCCAGGACTTGTGCAGCTGGAATTCGGCTTTTCCACATGCACTTCAGCTGTCTGGAGGTGAGAGATGTGCGTGATGTAAGACTTTCCCTGCATTCAGCAGGCCCAGTTCTAATTAAAATAACGATGGCCCAAACCTGAAGGCTCTGAGTGCGAAGAGCTGGGAGAGGGGCTTACTGAGAAGGCTCCCCAAAAGCAGCCCGTGCACCGCCTGACCTTGGCACTGACCAAGATGCTCCAGCTGTGAAAAGCAGACCTCTGAGGCTGCTGGAAATGAAGGGCACCACTCTCCTGTGTCCCCTCGCAGGTCCTCACAGTTCTCTCCCATCCCTGTCCCTCTCCCCATGTGTCCCCATCCCCACATGTTCATTCTGACCACCCGCAACCTGCTGGTCCATGGAAACCAGCACCAATCTGGTCCCTTCCAGCTGCAGAGAGCCCCAGATGTGCTGCGGTGGCCCCATGCACCCACTGAGCAACCCTGGGGGGGACTGAGCTGGTATCATCCATCTTCCATAACACTGAATGAAGGAGGTGTTTTTTAAAGAAGAGCCAATACCATCTGAAGGGAGGTTTTGCAGACACAAAGCTGGCACAACTGCAATGAAGGCTGAGGGCACGGTTGGAGGTTAAGGAGTCAGGGACCCTCCCACGAATATAAAGTGCTGGCCCTCCAGAGCAGATGCTCCCATCAGAGCCTGGTATATTTTTGGAGCTGCAGGCAAGCAGCAACCGCAGGCAGCCAGGGAGCAGCATGGAGAGGCCAAAGGTGTGCACCCACATACACATACAAAATCCCCTTTTAATCACCCCCATGTTTCCTTCAGAGTGCCTGAGTGATCCTGACTCCAGGCTGTTTATACAAGACACTTGACTCCTTTCCAAGACACACTTCATTTAAAAGGGAAGCAAATGCCTGGGGGAAGGTCCCTTACAGACATGCTCCCTCCCCTACCACCGGTTCGTGGGAATTAGCACCTCCCAGGACAATGCTTTTTTGTAGGGAAAAGAAACTCATCCTGTTGCAGGGAAGAGGGGACTGGTCCCTCCATGGTCTGGACAACACTTCTCAGGTTCAAAGCAGAGAGCTGGCAGCTATTCAGTCAATCCCAAGCCAAATCTCCTTCACAGGAGACGTGTTCAACAAATCTTGACTCGGAGGGCTGGTGGGGCTGAGAGTGGGGGTAGGTGGGGCTGCAGGCAGCCCCCAGGCATGAAGATGGGGCAGCAAGGCTGAGACCCTATACTGGCACCAAGACGTCCCCACGGGATGCCAGGTATGGCCACGGTGGCTGGTGTGCTCCTGGGAGATATCTGAGACAGTGTTTCAGCCCTTGTAGCCAGCTCAAAAGACCCACCTGCACCCTTTCCACTTCCCTGAAGTTCACAGGGAATAAAATAAGGCTCTGGGAGGAGAAAGGGGGTCTCCCAGCGTTGTGCTGAACCCATAAAGGAGACAAGGATGAGGAAGCCAGAGCCAGGGGGTAAACCCATCCTTGGGGTGGGTGTTCTTGGGGTCAGAGGGAGGTTGCTGCTCCTGGGGCTGGATGTGTGCACTGGGAGCAGGCACCGTTGCAGGCAGTGCTGGTAGGCAGCAGGCACTTGCACTACCCCATGTCACATACTGGGTCTGCTAAGGTCTATTCCCTTATCTTGTGTCTCTCTCTTTCCATATTGCTTATGTAAGATAATGCACTGTCACCACTGTCCTTGGCCTTAACAAACAGGTACATGGAGACCGGACTTTGGAAAAGCCTATTATGAAAGGTGGGCTGTTTCGTAAGAGGATTTTTGGGGGGCAGGCTGGGGGAGTATCCCTTGGTCACCAAGGCAGCCAATAAATGCTTGGCAAGTTGGGTTAAATAAGAAAAAAACCAAAACACGAAGTGCTTGATAACCCCAGCATGCATGTGTTGGACATGGGTGAGTGTCAAGGCCAGGTAAAAAATTCAGGTTTCTTTTTCTTTCAAAAGAGTGAACTGCCTCAATGGGGCCTCCAGGAGCCAGGAGAATCCTCCAGGAGCAAGGCTGGCTCTGCTCTGCAGGGACCAGGGCTTTGGAAAGATGCTGCTACCTGCAGCATGGCCACTGCCCCTTCCTCTCTGCTAACTGGAGGAGGGAGTTAAGGGTTAATTCCTTGCTCTGCTTCCACAGCTTCATGCTCATCCCTCACCTCATTTTTCAGTGTCTTCACCTTGGCAGCCCTGCCTGGAGATAGAGAAGGTGGAAATGTTGACAGTGCAGCTTGCCCTGTGAGGAGAGAGCATTGGCAGCTCCAGGCTCCGGCTCTCATGTGCCCGCACCAGTGCCAGCCTCCATGCCCAATAGCATTCCCACAGCAGCACCGCTAGCAGCTTGGATGGAAGGAGCCAGGGCTTAATTCATTAGATGGATGCAAGAGCTGCCTGGGGAGCTGTAAAGAGGAGTGGAGATCCTCACAGGGCCCACCAAACTGCTCCCAGCTGACTGATGACACCGAGGTAGGACGTGGCCGAGAGCAGTTATTGCAGGAAGGTGCAAAATGAATCTGGCTGGAGTAAATGTGTGGAAAGGACTAAGAGTAAGGATGCTCTGTTAGCTCTTTCCCTCCACATAGTACTATTAGAGTTGCATTTTGGGCTCCGGAGGGCCAAAGCAAAATTGTTTGACCTTAGTGGAAATTCATGGCCCAAAGGAGGAGACCCCAACCTGCCCACCTCTGAAGGCTTCTTCCACTTTACTCTCCTGAGCTTCCAAGGGGAAAAAAGAAAGGGGAAGAGGGAACTTTAGGAAGTAATAAGAATATCCCCCAAATTTTAATAGTCAGGGAGAAGACAGGCTGTTTATTTTAGAGCTTGTATATGATCAACACTCACTACACTAAGAGATCCTCCTGCAGTAGGATGGCTGAGATCACTCAGTTCAAAAGAAATACATCAGCTGGAAATGAAAAATATATGGACATGTGTGGGGAAATACATCCCTCTTTGGCATGTCTTTCCTACATGCAGCTGCCTAGATTTATAGATCAAAAAGGACCATGAAAGATGAAAAAAAAAACCCCAACGTTTCCACAGAAGGAACCAAAAACCCTGCCACACAGCACATCCCTTAGCACAAAACCTCTGAGCCTGAAGCACGGTCCAGTGGCAGAAGCTGGCTCCTAAATTTTATTTCTACTGCAAAAAATAAACTAATAAAAAAATTAAAGTGGTTAGGGATTGTCTGAAGCACACCGCTGCCCAGATTATTAATTGCAATGATGACTGTCTACTGCCAAGTAATCCACACTTTACAACCCCAATTATCAAGTGCAAAGACAATGTTTGCTCTTTTTGCAATGAAGGTACACATGGGATTTCCCTGCACTGTATCCTAATGCCCTTGCAAGGTCCGTGGAAGCCCTGCTTTGCTCAGTTGCTGTAGAGGGAGCACTCTGGGGGACATAAAAACATGTCCCTGCCTTAATGTGCAGGTGAGCATTGCAGATGTCAGAAAGAAAGGAGGGGTTTGGCTGTGGAGGATTGCTGAGACCAGCATGTGAGGTGAGAGAGTTTGCTGCTTCCCAAGCTGCTGCTGAGAAAATACTCCTGCCTGCAAAATATGATGCATATCGTTAAGCAGCCTTCTTTCTTCCTGCAACGAGCCCGAGCGTGCAGGTAGGTTGTGTGGTTGGGTTTTCGCTCTTTCATTTTTTCTGAAGGTCTCTTTTCTTTATGGTGCATCAGGATCCGATCATGATTTCCTTGAAGGTAGCTTCAGCTTGGCTTCATTTTCCCTGACCCACAAGTGTATGTAAACACTCCTCTCGCACGCCTGCAGCCCTGGCCATGCTTCGTGTTCCCTATCAGCGACACTCCTCTCCCATTTTGCTCATGATAATCTTATCTACGCTGACCACTCCTTGGTTGTGTTTGGGCACTGAACCACCTCACCCCTCATAAAATTATCTTGTTTCATGTCTCCTAGACCTTGATCCCACTAAACTTTCCAACCCGTTTTACCATCTGGCTCTTCCCCATGTTTTTCCTTATCCTGCTGCTGGTGTTGCTGGTGAAGGCCAGATGGCTTTTCACTTTTGAAACCTGATCCCATCAAAACCGGACATAAACACGGTGTTGGATCCATCCAAACCCAACCTTTGCTTTCTGATGCCAGCACCATCACCATGAATGCTGGAAGACCCTAGTCACAGTGGGTCCTTCTCCCCATGCCACTCCACTTGTCCTAAGGACCCTGCTTGCTTCTTTGCTACAAACACTCATCCAACTTGCTATATCTCCTTGCACAGTGTCCAGTATTGGAATATCCTTTGATTTTCTTGCTTAAACCAATGGCCTTAATCAACAATGACTTTCTCCTCTTGGTGCTTCCCTCTCCAAACCTACAGCCATACCATCTTCAGACCAATGACTTGATGAATCTCCTATTCTTGCTAACAGCTAAATAAAGCAACGCATAATCTTTTCCAACAGGATATGAGAACACAACTGTTACATCTCCAGGCTTCTGAAATACAGTCCTCAGCAAATTCCTTTAGTTCCTTTAAAGGAAGGGACAAAAAACTTGCCCTGATGCTGTTGAGACCTTAGAGCCCAAGGCGAGACTCCCGTTTCTTCTGCAGAAGGCACCCTGCCTCCCCAGGGAAGACAGACCTCCCTGCTCCTGGCCATTGCACCCCATATGCCCCCAACATCTTCACCCTGGGATGCTTTAAAGCCTTATCACCCTCTGAGAGCCCACAATCTCCTCCTGACCTTGCTGTCCCCTCTTCTACACTCTTCCATACTATCCCTCTCCCTGCCCCAGTATGGCACCTAATTTAAATCTGTCCCTAAGGCTTTTAAATCACCCCCTGGACTCCCTCCAGCTGATGTAAATGACAATAACTCTGTTATCCTCCTGCTTCCTTTTCCACGCCAGGTGGTCCGCAGGGTAAAAGCCTTCCCCTGCCTGCCCTCCCAACCATTTCACGCTGCTCCCCTGCACACTCCAGCTAACCGACTTCCAGCTGAAACCAGTCCAACTCAACTAAATAACAAGATAGTTATATCTGTCATGTTTCTGAGGATCCTGAATAAGCAATTAGCAATTATTAAAATAGCACAAAACCATGAAAGAGACAATAAAGGTGAAGAAGCCAAAACATCTGAGGCACTGCAAATAAATAATGCCTTTGAAATAATCCTTTTTCAGTGGATGTCTGGAAGGTGGGCAAGGACATGTTGATTGGAGACAGCAGTTAGGACTCTGGACTGAGGGACATCAATGACGTCCATGGCCATGCATGGGTATCAAAAATACTAACCATCCACTGCTGCTCCACCTTTCAAATCTGTTTTGTTCCTTTAGACTGCGAGGTCCTCAGTGTCCCCGGTGCCACTGGGTGGTGGCATCCACCTGAAGCTTGGCTTCATCCTGCATTTGCCAAGCAGCACAACTGCAACCCCCCAAAATCCCAGTGCCAGTTAGCACTACCCTGGAAGCTCTAGTGAACTTCAAAGTAGGGGGCTGTCCTTGCTCATCATCACCCATCTCCACCACCTCTGTGGGATTACCGAGATGATTTAGGCTTCTCATAGGGGACAGTACTCAGCAGCAACCTGCCAGCCCCCCAAACTGAAGGCCTTTTGCATTCTGCTTTCTCCCTTCAAGGTGATTCAAGATAAAACAGCCAGCTTCTAGAGGGGCTCAAGCAACCCTGCCACATCTGAGATGGCACTCAAAAACATAAGCACAATGACCAGGTTTATTCCAGCTACAAGATATGGTGCAGACAGCAAACATGCTGTCAGCTGAGCCATATCAGTGTAGACAGAGCCTTGGTGCTGTTTGGTGTAATTGCAGTATTAGCTACAGTCATTAATACCCACGTATGACAGGGAGTAACTTCCACAGCAGCAACAAGGAACTGTCACCAACCACGTTCCCGTAGGGTACAGAGATCAGCTGTAAATGCCTGCTGTGTCACGGCACGAATATGAGCCAGCAGCCACATCCACAGGCCATTGCCTCCCCGAGCGCCTGCTTCTGCACCCATCTTCCCGCATCCCCAGCAGCCCCTCCATACCACCCAGCCCCAGAGCTGCCATCCCCATCCCACTCTTCAAGTCCCTGCGGAACCATTAAAACCGCTGCTTTCCACCAGGACCCTTCCCTCTCTGATGCCCATAGTGTAAGGCATCGTGATGCCCATTCCCGGCACCATCACGCTCTCCACTTCCAAACGTCAGCAGTAATGGGGCCAGTGCCAAACCCCTCCCAGAGAGCAATGGAAACTGGTGCAGGGAGGCAGTGGTCCCCTGTTGCAGGGAACACGGAGGAGCAAGACGGTTTGCACATAAAAAGAATTTGTTATTTTTGGCCCCAGCCCTGCAAAAGGCACTCTGAAAGTGATCCTGGCATGTGAGCTTTATGGATTAAATATGAGCTTCGTGATTAAGTCTTGGAGCCTGCTACAACTAGGGGATTTTGTTGTGTTGGAAATACTGTCCCCATCAGAAACTGCCATTGCTTATATGAGGACGCTGCGTCCAATTGATTTAAACCTCTTTGTAGTACCTGTCTCTGTGTGGGATGATGCCAGCAGCTTCCCACACAATTAGGTGCTGGATGAAGACTTATGTAATACATTATTCACAGCACCAATGGCTTCTCATACAAACAAGAGCTATAAAGCCATATAAACTGAGAGGCTTACCGTACGCCTTGCCCTCTCACGACCCGTTCACAACAAAACAACTTCTCGAACCTGGAAATTCAGTTGTGACACTTTGATTTTCTACTAATTTGGGGGGGGGCTGAGAGGATTGACAACTGCACACAGGCTAGTGCTTTCCTACCTTGAAGAAGTTATTTTTTTTTTAATGTATATATATTTTTAACACAAATGTCATAGCACAGGAAGAGTGAACAGGTCAGGAAATGGTGGGGAATGTCATTGCCTGTCAATTTATATACATTTGCTTTTAAAAGCAAGAACTTATTCACTTAAGGATGGGTGTTCTGACTCCCCACCATCCCCGATGGTGCCTATCATCCATCTGATGCCAACAAGCATGTTTTGATAGAGCACAAACTGTTCCTTAATGCACTTCCATGGTGCCAGTGTTGGGCTGTGCTAAATCGAGTGCTGGTTCCCCTTGATTATGAAAAACCTGTTGACTTTTTACAACAAAAGGGCTGCTTTTCACGTGCTGCTTTTCCCTTAGTGCAGCTGTATTTGCACCAGGCAGGGCAGGCGGGAGGTTGGGGTCTCTGCTAGTATCTCCTGCTCCTGGGGTCACTCTGCACGTGGTTGCCATACCGGGTGCTGCAGCACCACCTCTCCCTCCGAAATGACCTCCGAGGACTCCCAGACAGGCTCAGTGGTGGGTGCCTGGCCGGTCTGGGGAGCTTCAGGCTCTTGAAATTAAGACTTGAGCCCTCCGGCTGGCATCAGATGCTAGGCAATTCGAGCTGGAGCTGACGAGAATAGGCAGCTGGCCAGGCACCTCCCGGCACAGCCAGAGCTCCTGCCACCGGCAAAGTGACACCCCCACGTCATCTGCCCTTGGCTGAATGCCCCTAGGTGGTCCTGGACACAGCCGCTGACCAAGTGCCTTTGGGTATGTGGGGTGCTGAGTGCCCAGCCCGACTACTGCCTGCATCCTGCGGCTGCCTATGGGATGCAGAAATGGATTAACATTTGTTGGGGCTTTTTTTTTTAACCCTGAAGTTCTACATCCTGCAAAAGGCATCAGGTTTGGCAATGCTTTTTTGGTTCCAGGATATTTTTGCAAGCATGAAGGGAGCTGTATGTATTTCCAGTAAAGAGGATGAACTGCAAGAAGGGTTCTGGTTTTGGGCGACGTTACTCACCCTGAGCCATGGTCATTACTGGAGCCTAGAGGATGGTCATTACAGCCTAGAGGAGGATAAGGCCACCTTTTGCACCCCCACCAGAGGAGGGATCAGGTCACCAGTCCCCTCCAGAGGCATGTCAGAGTAGCCCAGAGGCAGCCCTAAATTTTCCAGGGTAATCTCAAACTCTTCCTCCTGGATCTCACAGCCAAAGAGGGCCATCGAGTCACCTGCTGGAATAGCCCAGCCCAGGCAGTGGGGACCTTCAGGGATGTAGGACTGGAGGACATCATCTGGGATGATGCCTCCAGCCCTGGGAGCCCCCAGGAGGAAGAGCAGCCTGTTGGGAACAGCCCCATGGCACCCTACAGCATCCCCACAGCACCCCGACAGAACTGTTCGGGCCCCCCCAGTTTGGTGAAACTTTTGTTGTCCAGAAACCAACCCCAAGCAAGCACAGCCCAAAGAGGAGCGGGCAGTGCCAGCCTTCATGCAGGGTGAGGAAAGATGGGTGGCAAATAAAACCCCAACCCATCCGGGACTGCGATGCCCTACCCATGGCTGCACACTCCTGAAAACATGCTTAGCTGGGAAGTGCTGACAAATCCTTTCTCACAGCAAACACACGCTCATATTCAATAATACTAGTGGGAAATCACATCCCAGCCCTGGGCACAACCGGCAGCACCAGCACAAGGGGGTCCTGCCAACCGGTGGCCCCTCTCACGTACCCAAAGCTGCTCTGCCCATGGTAAGGTGCTGCTGGGAGCTGCCGTTCCCCAAAACTGCAGCCAGCTGCTTTGGATGCCAACATGCGGAGGTGCTGCCAAGCAAGGAACAAAAATCCCCCCCACCCAGAGAAATCCTGGCGAAGGCAGGCGGATTTCCCAGGGACGGGAACCAGCATGTGCAGCAGCCTCGGTGCCTATCCAAAAATGGGCCAAAATATGCCTTGTGGGGGAAAAAAAGACAGAGCAAGGAGTGGTTTAAAAGCATGATGGATAGCAGCGTTTAAAACATGAGAGGTGGCCAGGGTGGCTGGTGTTTTCTCACATAGGCAGTGAGCTCAAGAGCCTGAAGCTCTGGCAGGAACCGGCTTTAAGATGACAGTTCTCACCTTGCTAATAGAGGCAGGTGAGTAACTGCGCAGCCAACACCAGAAAACCCACTTCAACCTGCTGAGATTTTGCTTCTGTCACTCAAAATGTCCTTCTCACAAAGGTTTTTAAAGCAAGTCAGTGTTATTAAGGGCAGTGTTTTCTTTTCACACCAGGATGTGGTTAATCATTCCCTAAACAGCAGCACACTATGTACCGGACGCCGTGGGTAAGCTCCGCAGCCCACAGAGAGCTGCCCACACTGTTTCCACGGGGTGTAACACTTCCAGGGTACCGCTCCGAAACCCACCGAGCTCCGCCAGCCCTTCCCGTGTGCCAAGCGGGATGGACCTCAGCGGCATTCTCCAGGACTGCCCGAGGAGTTGACTTTCAAATTCCGCATCTTAGCAAACACACTTCATTTTACTGGCGGTTTGTATCAGGGATGTGGGGACCCATGAGATGGGTTGGGGTCACTCTCTGCGTGAGCATCTTCCTTCCTCCCTCCCTGCTGGGGAAGCGGCACATCCCTGCCAGGCACCACTCCTTACCTTGATGTTGCAGAAGATACTCCGGGAGCAGGTGCTGGACCTTTTGGGGACGTCAGCTGGGGATTTGCCAGCTTCGGGGTGGACTCCCATTGTGGGGGCTTCCTGGGGAGCCCCAAATAGCTGGGCTGTGTGTGGGCTCCCGTCCCTCTCTGGCCTGTCCCACCACCGGCAGCCTGCACAGTCCGAGCCGAAAACCCTCCAAGCCTGGGAGTGAGGCAGGCAGCCTGAGCGCAAAGTTTTTATAAGTCTGCTCTCCAGAGCGATGATGAAACCCTTTCTCCTCCCTCTTTTGCTTTGTGCGCCGAGGGAACTTTAAAGTCGCAGGAAGCTAACGCCCGTGTGCAAGGAGCAGGTGGGAGCAAGCGCTCACCGAGCCCCAGCTGCTTTGGGGATGGGGACGGTGGCAGTGTGACGATGCTTGCCCACCCGTGGGGGACACCCAGCTCCCCCCACCCGCTGCTCACCCCTGCAGCAGCTCTCCTCTGCTGTGCTCACGTCCAAGGCTGCAGGACACAGCTGGACAAGGCACCAGCACTGACAGCGGAGCCTTCCTGCAGAGAAAGTGACTGGGGTTTTAATTCAGGTCCCCCTGAAGGGGTGAGAGGAAAGGGAGGCACCTTTCAGCAAACCGAGATTAGGCTCCCAAATTTGGTGGTGGTGGGGAAATTGGGTGGCCAGACAGAGAAATCCCTCCCTGGGTTAAGGGGTTACAGAGAAAAAAACCTTCTGTTTTTCTCTTGTGGAAAAAACTGCATTTGTGAAGCTCCTGAGCACTGTTTTTTTACCAATACCTCTCCGGGGCTTTGTTTATGCAAAGCACTGATTTTTTTTGCAGGCTCCTCACAGGGAGGAAAAGTGTCAGAGGGAGAAGGGCAGGCTGATCCCAGCTGAGGGGAAGCCAGCTTTAAGAATTTTGCCAAAGTTATTGCTTTTCCGTGCATAAAGAAGTGGGGGTGACAGCTGGGGGGACCCCTCAGGAAACTATGGAGCCTGTCTTGGGGTGCCCTGAGCCTGGAGAAACCAAATGCCAGCTCCCTAAACAGTTTTCCCGTGGGAGGGTTGGCAGGTCCCTACGTACGCATCCCGGTAGGATGCCAAGGCTCCAAGCCCCGCTCAGTGGGCACCCACCTACACACATGCCCTGCCCAGGCACCTGCCGTGGCCGCTCACCACGAGAGGGTGCATTGCACCCATGGGAGACTCCCTTCCTCCCGCCTCGCCCAAGCCGTCCTGTGAGAGGACCCTGGGGTCAGGATCTTTGGGGTCCGGCACCAGCCTGGCCAGGCGTAGGGCTTGAAAGCGGTGTGAAAATTAGCATTGCTAAGATAAAAAGAGCTAATTTTGGCTGCCAGCTTCCCAATTTCCTAACTGTGTCCCAGGAGCACTGCTTGCAGGGACAGGTGGGTATCACTGGCCTATGGGTGGCAAAAAAAGCATCCTGTTTTCCCATCTCTCTTTTTCCACTCCCATCCCTAAATTTGCTAGATCTGGGGTCAGGACACAACGTGAAGAGACCCTTTTCCCCCATCAGACCTAGCTAAGCCCTTTTATCCATCACTCAACAGCAAGAGACAGAGAGTTTCAGGCTCGCCGATAGAAAAGCTTAAGCAAGCCAACATCTCCTCTGCTCGTCTCCCATCCTCCCTGTGAGCCTGACGTGCTGCTGAGCTCATTTTTCAGGCAATGCCTGAGCCGCTCGCTAATGGCCCTGTCTTTTCAGTTTATTCTGCAGGGACCCGTGACGCTCACTTTGTTATAACAACCACCTCCACACAGCAGCTGTTTCGGCCACTAACTTCATCTTTTCAGTACAAATTTGTCTTCGTGCACCAAAATGTACTGGGAAAGAGGCAGGATGCCTGACAAGCCTGTGCCCAGGATGCGCAGCGGGCAGAAACACTCCTGCTCCAATGCCGCATCCCATGGATGGGGTTGAAAACCCTGTGCTGGTGGGCTTAATAACCCCTACAAGGGGAAACAAAAAGCTGCAGTGAGTCAAAAGGGGATCCAGGCTCTCTGCACATGGCTTCTGGTAAACACCCCTGTGGACTGGACATCACTGCCCCACGGGGACGTGAGTCCTTGGTGGGAACCGACCACACGTCCTGGCTGGCCGAGGAAGAGACAGAGGCTGGGGAAGCCTCTGACGTGCTCTCAGCCAAGGGACCTGGGTCCCCAGGCAGCACTGTGTTCCCCAGGTCTGGCTACCCACCCCCAGCAAGCCCCTGCTAGATCTTGGACATGGAGGGATGCCTCAGCTGGGCTGATTTGCTGGAGGGCAGGAAGAAATCATGCTGGCAACTCACGCTGCCATTGTATTTCTCAATCTGCAGGTCTTGCAATAGGTAAGGCAAGAAAACACCTGCTTCACACCCAGCTGTGAGCCACTTACAGCACTGGGGACCTCCCTGTGGGGCTGCACACCTTGCTTTTACCTACGCCATGCAGCATCTTGGTCTACTCTCCCATGAATAAGCTTCCAGCGAACAGTTTTCCCAAGCAAGGAGCATTGCCCAGGCCTTGGCAGCTCATCTAGCTATAGCAAATAATACCATAAAAGCTGACAAATCTGAATTTAAAAGTCCAGTCATGGTGGTTTCAGTTGTTAAAGGCAGGCACAATTTAAGGATGCATCCAGTACTTGGCTGCTGCAGCAGCATCACGACGTTCCCCATGGCCAGCACAGGCGCTTTGTCTTGCAGCAGAAGAAAAGAGCTATCCTGAGCAGGCTCTGTCTACCTAGATGGGACCATCAGACAGCACTGCTGACACCTCCTAGGCTTTTATCCTGCTGGAAGAGAAATTCCAGCCCTCGGACACAAATTCAGCTCTAGCTTTCTTAGACCATCTTTGCTTTTAAATTATGGACCTTAGACAACAGATTGTGCAACAGGCATAACAAAATGAGATGCACACAAGAAAATAGGGGACTCTCACCTCTTTTTCAGGATTCTCCGCTGCATTTTAATTCCCGCAGGATTACAGCCTTGGCAAGGAACGGTTTGGCCTGCAGACAAGTGCACAGAAGGAAAATGATTTACAGCGGTGCTGACAAGAGGAGGAGAGTTTGGTTTCAAATTGTGCTCTTGTGCTTTGTTAAAGCGATATGGTTGATGTTAAGTGCCTGGCAGGAAAGATCGCATATCAACAGGGTTTGGTTCATTTTACATGGCTCCTGGGGCTGCATTTCTTTCTCAGCCTTTGAAATGAGTTCCTCCTACAGCAGTCATGCCCCCCTGGCCAAGACATTGGCTGGAAGGATGCTTGCTGCTGCTGAGCAGGAACCAGCTACTTCAACCAGCAAAGCTGAATCAGGCCCACAGCTCTCCACGTACACCACCAGTTCATCCCCTACCCTACCATCTCCCCTCATCCAAACCAAGCCATCAGTTGAAACCTGCCCACCAGGCATGTTTCCGATGGGCAGACCAAACCTACACTGGTGTAGCTATGCAGGAACTGAGGCAGGTCCCTCTTTGCTACCAGGGGACACTCACCTTGTTTGCAGAACATCGGAACCCTAAAAGCCACTTTTCTTCTGCTGGGGATGAGATTGGGTCAAACTCTTCCAACATGACCACAGCTCTCCTCTTTCCCTGCATCATCCTCCTTACTTCTTTCTACCAAGCAGTAGGTTGATGCTTTCATGGGGTGAGGACCAGACTAGCTCTGCTTTACCACCTGGTTTCAATCCGGCAGGGACCGAAGAATCTCACTTTTCCTCCACGGTATCCCCAACCTATTCTTCTCAATGATTATTTGCCTGCTGGGCTTTAAAAGGTGATGTGTACCCACCGACACTGAATCATAGAATATCTCGAGTTGGAAGGAACCCATAAAGATCATTGAGTCCAACTGGGACTCAGCTGGGAAGTTCTTCCTGGCCCCTGGGAAGACTTGTTACTAGATGAAGAGACACTGCATCCTAGCGTGGAAGATGATTTCCTGCTGTGCTATGCATGCACAGTAGCACAGTCCCTGCTACGTTTGAAGCTGAACCAGCAGATCCTTCTTAAAGGAAGGTGTTTCTTTCCCAGCAGCCTCCCTATCAGTGACTTAGGACTGAGACTTGGACTTTTGCAGTCAGTATTTCATTTCATAGAGACTTGCTTGAAGCACCATCCATGCTCTGGAGCTAGTCAGTCCTGGCCCCAAGGGAACGATAGGCCAAGGAACTCATTTTCCCATCTTGGAGCTGGCAAAATGTGAACTGTGTGGTCAGACATCCTGAGGAACCTGGTTCCTGCTAGGTTGGAAGTTATTTCCCCAGATCCAAAGGTGTGGATCCAGAAGACTCAGCTGCCTTCCAAAGTCTTTGGTGGCTTCATGTGATCCAGCAATAACAGGGAAGCCCATAGCAAGCCTGTATGCATCCCCCAGCCTGGGAAATCCTCTGTTGCTGGACAAAACTAGAAGCTGGAGAAGGGACTGCACCTTGGGACCCCCTGGCTCAGCAGAATAAGGGAGTGAGATGTAATCCAAGTGAACTTCTGGTCTTTTCAGACATAGGAGCAATGAAGATCCTACCACAGATATCAGCCATGGGAGGAGATGTGAGGATGGACAGACAGAGAGACACATTATGTTGGGAAGACCTAGGGAGGCTCTGCAAGAAGCAGGAAGGAATGAAAGCAGGACCAGAGCCCTACATGCAGCTCATGAAACAAGCAGCCCTAGAGGTTATCGCCCAAGACATGCTGGGTCTCCTGCTTTGTGGGTGGTGCTGTCGCAAGCGGGATTAGGAAGGGAGCGAAAGGTGATCCCTGTATTTACTTGGGAACCTTGCACAGCTTAAAAACAAACTTCCTGGAGGTGCACGACCCCCAATTTACTTGCTGCACACCAGTACCAGGACAGCACAAGCCTCTGCGGAAGCAAACACAAAGCCCCTGGGGCTCCTGGAGGGTTTCAGACTTGCAAGTACAAACATTGCTCTGGGAATGCAGATTAAAATCATCCCCCCGCTGCGTTACCAGAGCCAGTCCCTGGGGTTGTAGACCAGCACGTCAAACCCACCCCCTGGAAACCCCATTTATTCTCCAGGGCTGGTGGTGTGGCACAGTGGGGGACAAGGACCGAAGGGGATGGGGCGGGCAGCATGCACCAACGGCTCCTGCCAATGCCTGTGGTTGCAATGGTAATTACAGACCGTGACAGGCTGGATTTAATTTACCAGTAACATATATTTGATCTGGAGCAGAAATACTGGTCAGAGGGAGGTACACAGCCATACCTGAAGAACAGGCTTCGCTGGCTCACAGCCCAACCTGCTCCTGGGGATGGAGAATGAGGGGAAAGTGGTTTACCAGCACCTGAGGAGGTGGTCCAGCCTTGGTGAGGGGGCACCACGGTCCCCATGGTGGAGAGGCACAAAGAGAGGAGCTTTTGGGACAAGCAACATCCGAGCCCCAGAGTGGGATGCGACACTGCTTAGCCTCTGGCCGAGGCCACCACCAGCCCTGCAGGGAAGCCAGCCACACCCAGGCTTAGGAGTGAGGTCAAGGCGGGATGTGAGAGGAGGTAGTTTATGATGAAGATGATAGCAGAGGTGTTTGTCAGCATTAAACCATCCCTCCCATGGTCAGCTGCCCGCAACCAGCTAACCCAAAGCGGGGGGTATTTGTCTGCACTGGTGACTAATAAATACATTAAGCAACTCTGTTGTGCTCTCCATCCCATATGCAAATCCCATCAAACCACTGGCAGGGCAGGAGAAAGGTGCATTCTGGAGGAATAAATGGGAAGGCAAGCTTTGCAGGGCTGTAATTGTACCACGAGAGTGATTGCAGAGCCTGGAAACTAGGAGGCTGTGTTTTTGGCAGGCTGAATCTTTAAGAAAAGCAGAGGGGAAAGCAGAAAGCTCGTCCACTTTTAATAGTGCTATAAGTCAACAGAGGAGTGGAGGAAATGCTTTTAAATGAGCCCTGGTAGTGCTTTATGTCGTATCTCTTAAACAGCCACTTTCTTTTCCTCCGCCTTTTCTAAGTAGGTCTTGTTTATAATTAGGCCACTTGAGTCTCACCACCGGTTGAATCCCTGCCATAATATACCAAAGGCTCTTCAGTTAAACTGGAGATGACCTGATGTGTGGATTATTTTGGTGGGTCCCCGTTGGACCAGCCAACTCTCCTTTCTCTGTAACAGCTTTCAGAGATGCCAGCCCCCCTGGTGTCATCTTTGGAGCCTTTTGCTCAGCATGCTCCAGAGAAGAAACTGTGATGGTTGGTAAAAGGAGGAGGTGGGAGATTGGAATTAAGATTATTTATTCCACACCCTCCCCAGCTAGTCATTTGCATGACATTTGCATGCACAATAAAAGCTGCCCCACCACAAACAAGAGCAATCACAGTGATGGAAGATGATGTGCATCACTCAGTGCAACATGAGTGCTGTGAATACCAGGGGTCAGCACCCAGCAGGGCTGAGCCAGCGAGGACCCTGCAACCCTCACACCCTCCAGCCACCACTGTAAAGCCCTCCTGGCACTCTCTGAGTACAGTATTCAAAATAACCAGATGTCTGTAGTCGGGCCAGAGCCCTGGCCTTAGCTGCAGGATGTGTTCTGCAAACCCAGAACAAAGAGACAGTCCTTGCCTTGAAGGATTTGCAATCTAAAGCATCAGTACCCTGTAGTAAAAGCAATTAAATGAGGCAGACAAGGATCTGACTGTGCCATTCAAAGCAGGATTGCATTTCCTTGAAATTGCTTCAAGTGATCATGATGAGACAGTCTAATTTAACTCTGCCCACTGCCAATAAACTCTACAGTTGGTAAATATTTCAGGAACAGTGCCCCTAAGCAAGGTTTCTGCAGCCTAGAAAGGTAGAGAGTCAAACATTTTTGTTAAATTCCTTAACCCTGATTCCTCCATGGACCTACATACCCAGGAGAGACAGACTTTTCCAGGCTCTCCTGTGCCTTAAAATCGGTTGGAGGGCAAACCTGTTATTTCACACCAAAAAGACTGCATCCGGCAGCACCAAAACCTGCTGCTGCTTGTAGGTATGTTGTTAAATCCCTGGTAGCAGGTCTACAGAGGTGCCATCCTAAAGGGTGAGGGGAAGATGTGTGACCTAATCAGGCCTTGAGCAGCTCAAGGAGGGTCCTATCCAGAAGGATATCCCATGCCCTGGCTACTGGCAGGTGGCACATCCCAGCACAGGGAAGAAGGCAGTGACATCTCAGCATCACCTATCTCAACAACTGCTCTCAGTTGGGTGCAATCCAGAAGCGCTGGCCTCCCCAGGAAAAGAGCTGATGGAGAGCTCACATTTCAGCCACCTCCTTCTGTTGCAAAGATCTGGCAGGTGATGTGCGAGATGCATCACCATGAGCATCACGGCACCCTCTTATCTTACTTGCTCCTGGTGATGTGACAGACAAGGCATCAATGCAACCACAGAGTCCCCACAAAAGCCCCAGGAAGGGGCAGAAGGGCTGAGTGGTTTCAGAGATGGGAAGACCCATGTGCCCACATCTGTCACATCCCACTGGAAATCTTCACCTCCGCAAAGAGCTGATGCTTGGTGGATATATTGACATTTTACCTTGGAAATGATTTTATTTAGCAAGACCTCAGAGCGCTCTGACAGCCACCATTTGAATGGAAATTTAAAAAAATAAATAAATAAAGTACACGAAAGCTTTAATGAATATTAGTCCATTACACGAAAGGAGCTAGTCCAAACATTGTGCAGCAATCATAGCTCTGATTTGATCCCTCCTGAAGTTTTGGTAAGGACAGTTAAACCACAAAGTTTGGATGCTTGTCCACTTCCCTCTGGAAAAAAGGTTAAACTCAATAAAAAGAGGATAAAAGAGAGTGAATTCAGCACATCTCATTCCTAATATCTGACCACAAGACTTGCTCATACCATTGCAAGTCCTGAAGCTCTGGGCACTGTTAAATATGGAATGAGAGTTATGTGTTTGCAAGGAAAATGGTTCAGTCTCCACTAATATGCAGCAAAATATTTTTGTTATGCTATATATTGACTTATTTAATGACGATGGCAACAAGACTGCCAGCAAAGTTGCATAATCATCTAATTTTTTTTTTTTCCCCAACTAAGAACTTTCATAAAAACTCCTTGTTTGGTTCAAAATCTTCCAAATTTCCCTGATACTGTGAGAGCGTGTGCATGTGGTTTGGCTGTCACTGTGTAAGGGTCAACCCACTAAATAAAACAGCCTGAATTTCAATAAGCAGCAAATCAAAAACAAACCAATAAAACCTGTTCTCCTCATGCTGGATGCGAGGCAGAGGCAGTTGTGAGTAAGACATTGAGATCTGGCAGCCACCAACCCCTGCCGAAATGTGTTTTGTAAAGCTTTGCTGGAAATTGGTTTTGACAGACCCATTTTTGCATGCCCAAAGCAGTTCAGATCTCTTCATTCCCCTTCTCCTCCTCCACAGAGGCTTTCTCAGGAGAGACCACTGCCCCATGCTCTTTACATCCCCATGCAAAATACCTTTGCATGGTGCCTCTTCCCATGGGGTTCACTCCAGCATTGATATTTAGCAGCTAGAAGCCCAAAACTAAGGTGAAGGCTGGCCATACCTTGCTGCTGGCAGCTCTAGCTCCATCTCAGGCTGCAGGCCGAGAAGAAGACCCAGGCATCACCCAGGACAGGATGGAAAGCTGCGACGTCCATCATACAAAACGTGCTGGAAACTTTCTGTTTGGAGAAGCTGGAATAAAAACAGTAAGAAGGTTTTTGATCACAACAAGATCCTCTCCTAACTCTGAATGTGTGGTAGGGAAGGGCTGATTTTGAGCTGGTATCAGCTTTAGCCATTTCAAGTCAAAATGTATTTGTTTTCCTTGGAACAGGCAAGTTGAACTGGAACAATGGCTGGAACTGACAGTTTGCAAGGAAAGATTTTGTTTCATCTTGAAAGGCTGAAACACCTTGAAATATTTTCCAATGGAAATGACATTTTGTTTCTGCTGATGCACATGGGAATCATCCCATCACAGTTTCCATCCTCCTCTAGCCGCTCCCACTTCAGCAGGAGGGACCCAACGAGTTGCCGAACACACAAGCAGCACGGACTGCGAGTGATGGAAAGCCATCCAACCATCTTGTCCAGGGTGACAGAGAGCAATCCAAGTAGTCACCATGAAAACACTCTTTTTAATGGGGAAAATGGAGGGGCAAGCAATCCAGTGAGATCTGATTTTGGTCTGCATGAGCAAATTATAAGAGGAGCCATAAGACCTTGAGGGAAGGCAAACAAATAAATAACCTGCCTATAATCTAAATGGGCTATGAGCAAGAAAAAACTAAGTACTAAAATGTGACAAGACCTCTCAATTCATAAAATAGGTAAACAGCAGATCTGGGAATAATTTTTAAAGCTCTTGATTTCTATCTGACAGGAGGACGCTGCCTCTTTGCATTTCCTCCATGGGCTGCTGGAGGAGACGAGCGTGGGTGCAAATCCCTGTGAGACCTGTGTCCAGGGGCACTGGTGTAAGGTTGCTAAAGGTGAAGAGATCCTGTTTTAATTTTTGTGCAGGTACCAGAAGAGCAATGGAAAGAAGAGAAGTATAAAATCCTGCCAGTTTTCCATAAAGAAGTGTGGCGGGGAAGTAAAAGATAGTAATTCAGAAATCTGAGTCCTGCTTTGTTGTAGCCTCAGATTTTTCGTACCTTGAGAGCTTGAGAAACCTCAAACCACTCCCATCTCAAATGCAGACAAAAAGCCCTGTTCTTGAAAAGCTTCATCAACAGAGGAAAGTTTCAATCTCAGGTTGGCTGCAACATTTCCCTTTCACAATTTCAAAACATTTCCTTTAGATCATGGCTTTTTTAGTACTATGGGATTAGCTCACATTCCTAAACAATCATTTCAGAGCAAAGTAATCTGCTGCTGTTTCCTTTCAAAAATGGGCTGATGACTCTGAAACTTCTTTTTTTTTTTTCCACATTCTAAATGAATGTGAAAAGTTTGGGGGTTGAAACAAAATGTATTTAAAAAAAATAAAGCACAAGAGACAAAAAAGTTTTCACAGTCAAACAGGTTGGAAACAGGATCCTTTCTTTCCTGTTCTCCTTTATTTTGTGAGGACAAACCAAGGGGTTCCCAAGCTGGGGAGACGCCTGGGGTCTATTTGTGACAGGTTCAAAACCAGCCTGTTCACACCGCCAGCACCTTCCTCCCTTTAGCGACCACGTCTCTCAATCTGGATGCTCCAAGTGCACATCGATGGCACAATACAGTCCTCAGTGTGGTGTGACTCCATGGAGAGAGGATCAGAGCTGAGGTTTCCAGGCATGGTGGACCCAAGCCTTGGCATGCTGCTGTCCCCAGTGCAGTCAGGAAGAACTAGAGATTTAAGACACAGCAGGGTTTCTTTTCCCCGCTTTCATTTTCCTTTTCTAACTACATGACTGAGGTTTTGGCCAGCATCTGAAGTTCTCGGTACCCCAAGAAGAAGCTGCCCTGGGTCTTCCCTGAAAACCACGCCAGTTGCGGTTGAGTGCGGTCATGCTCTGACATCCCTCTGAGAACAGCCTGATGGAGAAAATGTTTTTGCTCCCTGCCTCTGCTATGGCAGGGCTGGTGAAGGGAGTGACTCACCCACCACGTCCTTGGACCAAGTCCAGCCAACACAGTCCTCTACCTCATGGGTTTCAGCACTACCAGGCCAGCTTAGATTTAACATCAGCAGAGAAACCTGACTATTTACAGCTGCTCTGAGAAAAGTAACCATCATTGACTGACATACAAACAAGACAGCAGAGCATCAAGAAATAAACACATCTGGTGAAGAGCTGTCAATTCTGATGATACTCGCAGCGTACCTTCACACTTCACTGGTGCTTGCTTCAGAGCCATCCCATCAGATGACTGACTGACTTCTCAGCCAGGTATGCCTCTGCCATGGCTGCTTAACTTCACCCTAGAAAAGGAGACAAACATTTATTTTTTTACAGGGAAATCAGTAAATTGCTCTGACAGCCATGATGGAGCACTCCTACGTAAAAAGAACTCCTTTGACCAAGACAGATACCATGTTCCTGATGGGGCTGAATTTTCGCTCCTTAGAAATTAATTGTTTTGAATCAGGAACATTGTGTTCCTAGTTTGTATCTGACAGCTGTAGCTGAACATTAGGTAAAGGACCTGCCATTAGGTTTGAATCCCAGAGCAAAAGACATGGCTGAGATCCCACTAATAGGAGCCATACTGGTTGGCTGCACAGAGACCCTGCTCTGGCTCTCTTTGACATCCCAACACAGAGCTGGGAGCTTGAGGAACCATAAGGGGAGGTATGCTCCAAGGTAAAAAGGATGTGCTCAACAGTGGTCCACTGAAGACCACCCAAAGTCAATCATTTCAAGAGTGAGCTGACAGCTCAGGGAGCAAGCTACCTGTTTTTCCCTTGGAAGTGGCATTTTAAATAGTTTCCCTGTACCCTGAGCAAAAGGAGAGGTACAGGAGATGCTGTTCTTTAGAGAAGAAACTCCCTTGAGCTCCTCACCTGAAGGACTACACAGCACCGCTGTATAGGTGGGACGGCAGAGGCCAACACCTGCACTAGGGGGGCTTGGTCAGCATTTAGAATTGCACAGTCCTTCTGGAGTTCCCTTCTTTCTTCAGATCTCCTTGTGGAGCTGGTGTTAAGGAGAAGTAGTTTCATCTGGCAGGGTTGATCGATGGTAAGAACGGTGGAAATCTGCATGGACACCAATGCGCTTTTTGGGGCCAGCTGTTGAGCCCTCTGCAAACAGCCTTTGGGACGATGTCAGTGAGGGCTGTCAAGCCATCCCTTCCTGAGTGCTGTCCTTCTTTCGGTGAGGAACCACTGAAGCCCTCATCCCATTTGGCCCAGACACCTTCCTCCATGATGCCGAAGAGACACCAGAAACCCCACACCCTCATGCTCCCCTC
Organism: Aquila spilogaster; assembly: GCA_024606505.1. Lineage (NCBI taxonomy): Eukaryota > Metazoa > Chordata > Aves > Accipitriformes > Accipitridae > Aquila > Aquila spilogaster. The sequence continues at coordinate 37,007,539 of JANHGO010000002.1, read as the reverse complement.
AGCACCACAAAAGGAAAAGCTCTGACTCACACTGAATGGCATGTTATCCTTGCAAGTTCATTAATTTCAGCGAGGGATCATTTCCTCAATGCCTGTTCCTGTTGTTTGACCCTGGCTTTGCTTTTCTTTCTTTTGCAAGGAGAACTGTTGAACCAGGTCACACCAATGAGAAATGTGAAGCCAGTTCTGGGAACCGCTTCCTGAAATGCATCCATATGTGTTATCTGTGCACCAGCACACTTCTGAAAGAGCCTCTTGACTGGAAACATTCAACTGGAAAGAGAAACAGGTCATCCCATCCCACTCGTGCCTCCTCCCTGCTCCTTTGGGGAACCACCATAGGAAACAAAAGCCTGTCCCTTGCAGAGAGGATGACCAGTGGCGGGATGGGGCTGTTCTGGCACAGGGTCTTCATCACACGATGGCTTGTCTCACCATGGCACCAAACATTGGACAACAGCTTTCCTCACGTGACTTTTTATTCCTAATTTAATACAGGATGCAATGGGACTGCAAAGACAAAAATAGTGGTTTAAATTTAGGTAGAATAGACTGAGAGGCACTGTCGACACTTCCCCTTCCAACGACAGCACTCCACGGCCAGGAGGAAGCAAACAAAACAGGAGGAGAAGCAGCCAGGCCAGCTGTAGGATGCAGTTGCTGAGAAGATTGCCAAGGAAAGAAGATATTCTGATGTCTGTCCCATGGATACTCTCTGGACAATGACTGACTCATTGCTTATAGGCGGTATCTCTGGGCTTGAGCCGTCTCCCCTGCTAGACCAAGCAAGGCAGGGGTTGTAACATAGCTGGAATAGGTGGAGACCAGTAACAGTTCCCCTCTTGCATGACTCAGGCTGTAAGGCTACCTCCTCCCATCCCCAGAGGCCCTTGCATTTGGGGTCTTCCAGGGACCCAAGCTGCCCTCTTTGATGGCTCTGGATGCCAACAAAAGGCCAAAGGCACCTGGAGACCCATCGCCTTTTCCAGTCCCACCAGGAGATTTGCTCTCAGATGAACAGTGCCGACTCAAACACAGTCTCGGCACAAACAAAGCAGTAGTGGTGGGAGGGAAAGATGCCATGAGGGATCAAGACTAAGCCAGTCCCCCTCTGCTTCCATGAACAGCAGCACACATCTTGCTCCGTCCATCCAAGCAGCTGGAAGCAGGTTCCTAACTTACTGCCTATCAAAGACTCTCTGCAATTTTTCAGGACAGCAATAGAGCCACATGGTCAGCACTAATCCTGACTCACCCCTGGACTGCTGTGAAACCCCACACCTTTCAGATGAACGCACACCTGGCCCTCTGCGCCTGCCCCCATTCCTGCAATGCTCTGAGTGCCAGTGTGAGATCCTGATCCTGCCCAGCAGAAAAGCAATGGCCTTCAGGGCCTGTGGAGACCCCAAGCAGAGGCAGGTGCAGATACCACACTGCCAAGAGCTGCCGGACATGAAAGTACTGTCACCAAAAGCCTAAACCAGTCTGGGAGGCGTGGTCTTTGGTTAGGGTTCAATGTCCTGCCTTGAATGCTGCTGCCCCTCCAAGAGGTGGGGGAAAACCCAAGGACAGGCACATCAACCAGTCAATAACTAGACTTGTCCTGTCAGCCGGGAAAACTCTCACAGGAGACACCAAGGGTGCAATACAAAGCCGGGGATAAGTAAAACCCAGAGAGGCTTTAACAATTCATTGTATCTGGAAGAAAGAGGAGGAAGGTTACAGCCTGGTGTGAACACAACCCATTGAATAAGCATCTGCGATGGGTACAGGCAGCAGGTTCCCTGCACTGCAGATGGTGCCATCCAGATGGACAAAGCAGCTGGGTTTTCCTGCGGTCACGGGTCAGTGGTGTGTCCTGGTCTGCCGTGTAATAGTCCAGAGAAGGATGTTTGGGAAAATAAGTATTATATCCCTGATACAAGAAATTGGGCATCCTCCTCACAGGTCATCAACACAAGAGGTGTTGAAAGGGCAGGGGTTGAGGCTGTCTTCCCCTTCTTGCAGAGGACTTTGCTCTGAGGGCAACAAGCCCACAGCCTTTCCCTGCCTCCTCCAGCCTGTACCCCTGAAGCCAGCCCTTATCGTATCAGCACAGGCTTGGTTCAGCCGGGACATTTCACAAGAGAGCCCGGCAGCACCGAAACAGGAGAAACCGTTCCGTAAACAGCCTGCTGTTTGCTTCCACAGCTGGAAGCTGGCCCGGGACTCCTTGTTCTGCAGTGCAGCCCTCCATCGCCAGAAATAGGAGGCTAGGCCACTCGCCAAGCGACAGCCAACATCTGTCCCGGAGGGACCAGCCATGGGAACCTCATCTTCAGCACCCAAATCCCTTGTGGAGGGCAGTGGGTTGCGCCCCTCATTGTGCCTGTGATGAGGAGGGCATCTCCTGGGCACCAGCTATGAGAGCTGGGGGCTCCATTTTCTCCCACCTGCACCCTCCAGGTGCTTGTGGCCACGTCCCTGAGTGCTCCTGGGCATGGCAGGGCTCTCCTGTAGGGAAAAGATGGCCTTGATGGGCACGCGGTGCTGGGCTGGGGTCGCACTGGAGCGTGGGCTTTTCCAAACACCTTTGGGACAGTCTGAAGATGCTTAATATGGAGAGTTTTGTGCAGCTACAGCTTCCCAGGGTTGCTGCAGACAGATTAAGGAGTGTGTAGGATGCTGCGTGTTGGTTGCCAGCTTCACCTTGCAAGCGCTGCTGGGTATCACATATGGACAGCGCAGACATAAGACCTGGAGTCTTATGTGCAGTTTCATTTACCGTACTTGGTATTTGTACATGATAAGGTCCTTTTACAAGTAATTTCTCATTCACTGCACAACAATGTACCCTGGCAAATCCAGTCCCTCTCCTGCTCCTGCCATACTGGCCAGGAGCACAAGGTATCTCTGATGGGTTCCCCATGCCAACATTTCCCTCTGCAGCACAGAGTCCCTTTCCACTTACTAGACAACACTACTATTCACAGAAGCAGCATCTTCTTATGACATGGAGTAAACCTGACATATACCACCTGAGAAGAGGGAAAGAGCTGTAGCTCATTACAGTAGAGCCCTCCCCACCACACAGTGCCAAGTCTCAGATGTTTCTTACGCTCTTTCGCAACCCCCAACCCAGGAAGCCTCACCTGTGTTGCTGGCATCTTCTCAGCTCAGCGGAGTGCCAGGATGGGGTCTTACTTCAAGCCTTCCCAAAGTAATTCCCTCTTTCCTCCATCCCAGGTGATGCTGGGACATCTCCCACCTTCTCCTGCAGCCTGAGGAGTCCAGGAAGAAAGGGAAACAGGACAGTCGTTCGGCTCAAACAGAGGGTGTGTGCCCTTCATCAAAAAATATTTTGGAAAGACTGACTGGAATGGTGGTATGGTTTCCTCTGTTTGTCTGACTAGGGAATTTCCCCTTAATCGCTGACAGGATTTGGACCAGGACCAGATGAAGAGGTGGCTGTATGCTGCCAGGTTGGTTAACACAGCTGGAGGTATGCATCTGGGTGTTGGGTTTTATTTTCTCCCACCAATACATGTGTAAAATAAACACTTTTGAGAAGGGTGCTCCTTGGTATGGATTCAGCACTCAGGACAAAAATCAGTGATTGCAGCAGAGAGATACCCAAACCAAGCGTGCACCCAGGTAAAAGCTGGTCCGAAGAGGCATCATTTGCCCCCAAATTTAACTCACCAATTAAATGGGAATGTGCTGGGCTCCAGTGCAATGGAAAATAGCAGAAATGAGACCCAAAAAAAGGCAGAACTTAAGGAAACCAATGTGAGCACCCATAATTCAGAAAAAAGAGCCATACATTCAAAGGGGGGATGGAAATGGAAGCCAATGACCCAATACTAGAGCAAGTGAGGACCAAGAATCTACCACCACAGCTGTGTTGGTGCCAGCTTAATGGTGCAGACAGTGTAACACAGATACCAGAGAAGGAATTCTTTCTGTCCCCCAGCAGGACATCTGATGGCTTTCCATGACCAGGGTGGGCACCTCCTATGCCTACATGCCATGGGGCTCCAGTGCTTTCTGGTCCTGCCTCCCAGCATTGGCCGGTGGTAGCCCCATCCAGAAACATGGTCCTGGACCCAGTCCGGCCTGATCCTGCCTGTATCCTACCTGGCTGGTCCAACCCCAGGCAAGCAGAGAATGCACAGGGGATGCACAAGGGCGTGCGCTCCTGACATAGAGATGGAGTGATAGAGATGTCACCATGTTTTTGGTTAAGCATTGCGCACGGGGCAATTATGCCCTGCTGTTTGAAACGCTCATTTCACGTACAGCTTCAGCTTTGCCTGCCAGAGCAGCAAATCCGCTAATGCCAGGCTGTTATCTGTGCCGGCACTCATTGCAGACTGTGGACAGATCACCTCCTCATCCTTCCTCCACTTACCGAACAGGTCAGGGCCAGGAATATGCCCAGGGATGCAATAAGAAATGCCTGCATGCCGTTAACAGGGGAGGAGACGCAGCCTCCTCTGCTGCTGCTCCAGGCTTGCCTCTGCCATTGGTGGAAGCCCTGACAGCCACGGTCCACCACAGGAACCTGGCCCAGAAGAAGACATCCCCCAAAGGACTGGGGCTGTGATGCTACTGCCTCTGGGAAGTGAGGGACTGGAAGCAAGTCCAGCATTTTTTTTTCTGCTTTGGGAGGGAAAATGAAAACATATCATGGAAACAGACCCACTCCAGCCTCTCTTGCCAAGTCTGGAAAGTCACTGCATAGCCCAGGGAATCTAGTGGTCCTTTTCTTTTCCATGGCAGCTGCAAACGAGTCCAGTGTGAGTAGGATATTTTCCCTGCTTCATTGTTTTCAAGCCATTTCAGAAGCTCAGAGAGTTTCCAAATAGGGGGGTGGATTGGCATCACCTTAATGAAAACTAATTAAACATAATTATTTAGCCTGTTGAAAATATTTGTGCTCCACCAAGAACACCCTGCAGTTTGCTATTAAAAGGCAGGAAGAAAGTACTTTTTCCAGAAGCAGGTTTTCATGTCGGTTACTCTGGTGGCTAGAGCTTCTCATTGAGGCTTTTCATGCACTGTCCACTTACAGAAATCAGGTTGGCAAAGAGTCTGCACAACCAACCTGATCCTTGAATTTTTTGGGGTAGGGAACTCCCTTCCCCACCCAGTTTCATGGGCTTAGGAAATACGCAGGGAGGTGGGTAGAGCGAATGGTGCAGCTTCGTCCCCACCTTTTGTTTCATCCCTGAAAGCTGCTGGATTTGGGGGTGAAGAGGAGGGGGTTTTTTAGAGTAAGCTGATCCCTCCCAAAACATATTCTCTGCTAGAAAAAATTCCAAAACCATGCAGGCATGCAAACAACAAGCCACAATGGAGTAATTTTGACTACATTAGTAAGTTTTATCAGATGATATCAGTTCACTTGGAAAGCCGTTTCTCAGAAGCAAATGGCCAGGGAGCTGTCACCCCCTGGTTTGGAGAAATCGATGAGCGCCGAGCTAAGCTATTAGTTATTAGGAAGATTAAGAAGCCTGGCTTCCACTGAATCTGTTTTTGTATATATTACTTTCCTCCTCTGCCATCCCACAGCTCTACCTCTGTTTCCCTGCAACCCCTATCTCGGCAGCAGGGACATGCCAGCATGCGACCAGCAACGCTCGGTGGTCCAGACAACAGATGATGGGGAGATCCTCCTCACCTCTCTATCCTTGGGATGCTTCTGCATCTCTTCCCTCTGCTCAGCCGCTCAGTTTTGGGGAGCTGAATTATCCCTGAGCCCCTTGCAACTCAGTCAAGGGGGACTGCTCAACAACCACATCCCATATTCTAGATGGGAAGGGCAAGCGTGGCGTGGTGGGTTTGGTCCTGGCAAGCCTGGCAGCTCAGGCAGAGGAGAGGGGAAACTGCCTGCGCGTGCTCTGGGCCTGCCCAAAAAGGAGGAAGCCATGAGCAGAAAGGCTGGGCTGCGTTCTTGGCACCAGCTGTGCTCTTCCCAGAGCTGATATAACAAGAAAAAGGAATTGTATGTCGTAAAACCGCAATAGGCAGAGCACACCAGAGAGCAACCTGACCTTGGACAGGCTTTGCCCAGCAAGGCCCCTGGGACCAGGGTGAGTGGCAGCAGAGCGATTCTCAGAACTCGGGCTTTTCACAATCCACCTTCCATGGAAATCATACAATTTTTAATTGAAAGAAGCCCAAAGTTGCCACCTCTCCAACACCTGTGCCTGGTTTGGGGCAGGACCTGCTGCAGCCCCACCTTCTCCAGAGGTCTCCAGCTGCACCAGTTCCCTTCTCTCCAAGGCCACCTACACCCCATCCCACTGACCTTGCACCCACTGCCTTCTCCCGTCCATCTGATCTCACCCCAGGCACAAAACCCCTCTCTGGGCAATAGAAACCATGCAGACGGTGGCCGATTCCCTGCAATTTCCTCCTTGTCTGTTCCCAGAGGCTTCACAACAGCCATGCCTATGCAAAGCCTCATCCTCCTTGACTGTTGCTTGGAGCAAAGAAGTAAAGCATGCCTGCAGAGGGAAGGAGCCGATGCTCCAGCTCGGCTCATCCCCTCTTCTGGTTGCTCTCCCTGATTACTGCTCCAAGGGCTTTCAACTGCCTGACTCACTTAACTGCTGGATGAGATTATGCAAGACTTCACGCTGGCTTGCTTCTGACAAAGCCCTCTTAAAACTTAGTGAAAATAACAAAAAATACTCAGGTTTTTAACACTACTACAAAAGACAACTTCCATCTGGCAGGCAAAGGCTTCAGTCCCTTCTCCGTACCAGCTGCCATATCCTTGAAAGGTGAGGGAGCTCCTGAGGGAATAGCCATCACCTCTGCTCGTCACTGGGCTCTAAGCAGCCCTTAAGCAAAACCGGTGTCTTATTCCCAGTGGAGGTCTGTCCCAGCTACCTGGTAAATCTGTGGGTCCTGGCCCCCATGGCCAACTGGACATTTGTTAGTGGCTGGCAAAGCAGAACATCATTTTTCAACCACCCATTAGCTGTTAGGAACAAGCTCTCTTAAACGCAACTGGATTTACAAACAGGAACCCAGCTCCTCCCCGCACGCCCAGCACAGCATCTCTCCCGAGCCGCACGAACCGGGTCCTCCATCAGCTGTGCTGCCAAGCACCAGCTGCAGACCCGCTGAGGAAGCCTCTTCCAAGGCAGGTGGGGCTTGGCCAGCCACCATGTGTTGCAGGGCCCAGTAGCTTGCCTGCCCTAGCAAGCACCCTCCCCATGCTGGCGCCCTGAATCCCAGCCACCCACCCACTCTCACCCAGACACTCCCTGGCTCCTGGGGCCAGCAAAGCAATGGGAGCTCCTTTGTGAGCAGAGCTGAGGGCATCTCAGAGAGTTTTTGGGTAGCCAGCGTTTTCAAGAGGGGCTTGGGACCACCAGTCTCTGGCCACCAGGATGATGGCATCTGCCACTGTGACTCAGAGAGAAAGCCAAATCCTGATAAGACCCCATTATTCAACAGTGGATGTGATTAACCATTGTAACTAGCAAGGGGAGGGCGAATTCTCCCTCCTGTGCTATCATCAAGCCAAGACTGGTAGCCCTCCTGGGGAAGGCGTAGGCTCAGCCCAAACCCAGACTGGGAAGTGTTTTGGAGAAGGAACAGTCCAGGATCCCCTCAGTCTCCGCAAACCTGGCTGCACCAGCAGCAACTTAACCCCTGCAACGTTCAAGGGGGTTTCAAAAGACAAGCCAAAAAGAAAACCTGAAGCTCAGATCCCACTTCTTAATGGACAACAGGGCTCACAGGGATTCAAAAAAAGACCACACAAGTTCACAGAGGAAGAGGCAATTGCAGCAGTGTTAGAGCTGGGGAGAGACCAGGGAAGAGCATCATGGCCCTGGTAGTCTGTGAAGAGAAGCACCTTGGAAAGGAGCATGAGATAAGGTGGGACAGGGAGGAGGACCTGGGCTGATCCTCCACAGTTCCCCCATAGGTAACACAGAGGTTGCAGCCAGGAAAAGAGGAGCTAGCTGTCATTGCCATGCCAAGACAAAGCATGCAAATACCATAAGCTTGGCCCTGAAGTCCAGGAAAATGCATGTTTTAAAAAAAAAAAAAAAAAAAAAGCCAGACCAACGGATCACTTACTTGTGTGTTTTTGAAAACACCTACCTGACCCCATTCTCACACTTCACTCCTGTGCCACGAGACTGGCCACATCTTCCCAATATGATCGCTCAGTTCCCCTACAGCTTCCCTGACACTTCAGGTGAGTGCAAATTTTGTAAGTTAGGGATAAAATCACAGCACTTACCAATACCAGTGCCATCAGAGCAGTGAGGTCAGGTCTGTAGAAGAAAGCAACATCTTTTATTAATAAATTTCTGAACAAACCATCACCTCTCCTCTCGAGCCTTCTCTTGCTAAAGGTGTGCACATCCCATAAGTCTTCCCAGTTTAGTTTCTAGGGAAGCTTCTGGCATGCTTGTGGTAATTTCTTCCAATTTGTTAATTATGCTGAGATATTCATCAAACTGCTTTCTGAATGGTCATGGGTCTCCAAAGCCTAGGCTAGGCAGCTGGTGCATGTCTGACATGCAGCATCATCCCCTTGGCTACAGCCTCAGAGTGGGTGTGATGTCCATGCCAGTTTGGAAATGGGTCCTCTGGGAATGTCTGTTCTTCATCCTACAGCATCTCCAGAACTCACTCTGCTGGGCTATCCCACCTCGGGTACCCACAACGAGAGCATGCCAGGAACCATCACCCCGCTGCTTGTTTGTGGGCAGGGAACGAGAGGCATGAGCCCAGCCTCAGCAAACTATTTTAAAAAATCCAGGTAATTATTAACTAAAGTGTATTGGGTTTGCCACTGACCCCCGGGGTGCCAGACAATGCACAGGGGTTGGGCAAAAAGATAACGTGATACACAAGGGGATGCTGTGGGTTCATGCTGTCTTTCTTGGGGCTATGAACTCGCATGCTATTTTTCTTAATGTCTCCCTGTTTTAAGAAAAGTAATCAAAGGAGGGGTTTTTGGTGATCAAGTGCAGTTTTTACATCTATGAAGAAAAACTTGAGCTATACAGCCCAAACGTACCCTCTGGATCAGAATTTCAAGCAAGAGAAACTCCCTGCATACTTCTGGATGCCTCATTTGTTGGGGGAGAGCTGAATCATAGTATTTGGCTAGTCACACTGAGGAATTCGGCTTTCTCCAGAAAAACTCACCATGGCACAACCTCTGTTATTTCCCCTTCTCCAGACCAAGAAATAGTCAATATATTTCCCCAGAGATCTGAAAACTCAAATGCTTTGCTAAAACTCTTGCCTGGTGGATATTATCCAACTTTCAGTTTCCAAGGCCTCAAAAATAAGTAGTCAGGAAGGAACACAGACCAATGCCAGTGGTGCAAACACAACAAAAAGGCAACCTAAGTCAAGACATTAAGTAATTTGCTCCGATGGCTACTCACATGCTTTCACACTATCCAGGGGTAGGGGGCAAAAGAAAACAACTTAGTTTGAGAAGTCAAAGCAGCAGACTTAGAGAGTCCTTTGACCTTTCTGGCCATGGGCTTTCAGCTCTATGCATGGACCTGAAATGGCTTTCAGGGTTTCCACTTCCCAGGCATGACCCAGGTTGAACTTCAGGGCAGTTTCCACCAAATTGTTTTCTAAGCCAGGAAAGAAAAAATTAAAAACCCTTCAAAGCTACTTATGGTAACTCCTGGCTTCCCCTTCTTTTGTCTCCTCGCTCCCCATTTTGCTTTTTTTCTTTTTTGATGAAAAATATTTAAGGACATTAAAGCCAGTCCTGCCAAGCAGCCAAGCCCAGGGAGTGGAGCAGCGTGTGTCAGAGAGGTGTCTGCCGCTGAGCAGCGGGGCGAGAGTCATTTCCCTTGCGGGAATGGTTGACTGCATTGACCGAAGACCTCGAGCTGCTTGGGAGCACAAGTCCCGCAGCAGAACAGACAGGATTTCCAGCTCAGAGAACAATTGCCATCAGGATGTGTCGTTAAGGTCACAAGTGGAAGTAGAAGCGCCAGCAGCTCAGCCTGGAAGCCGTGGTCTCCATGCCAAGACTCCCCAGAGAGCCCTTTCCAGGCTCCAAAGCTAAGTGAGACTTTGCAAGACAAACACATAGGAGCTGGACCTGGACCATTCCAGCAAGCAGCAACAACGGATGCTCAGCCTTCCCCAGAGCAGTGAGTGGGATGCAGATCACCCTTTCCATCTGCTGATGCATGGAGGAGGGATCAGTCCACAGGAGACCTAGGGTGTTGCTTCCATAACTTATTCTCTGGGAGAAAAGCAGCAGAGCTGAGCGTAAGTTGGCTAACGCCAAAAACGACCTGGGCACAGCTTCCAGGGAGCATCCTGAAATGGTCCCTTGAGGCAGGACAGTGATGTCCAGAGCTGGTGCAATCTGGACGGGGCTGAACAGCTTCTTTGATGATATATAATAAAGGAAGAGACAAAACCACACCTCTACCCTAGGCCTTGAGACGAGAACGAGAGGAGAGCAGTCACTCAGCAGTAGAGACAACATCCAGCTGCCCACATCAGTGATCTCAGCTGGCTGGAGGGAATCAGAAGAGGGATCAGAAAGGCAGGCAAGATGCTTACGGGCATATACAGACCCTCAGCATGGGCAGGGGAAGGGAACTGAGCCGCAGTTCCCAGCAAGGTGGATGCGTAAGGTGGCATTTTTCCCCCCCATCAGGGATGCTGCCTGACGAGGCAGACCTGGGTGTGAGTCAGCCAGCAGCTCCTGGGGCTGGGCCATGCCACAGTGGAGCAGCGTCCCTTGGAGCTGTGCCCCCCTCTTCCTTTCTTCTTCTTCTCCCCCCTCTCCCTCTGTGGTTTCAGCACGATGTTTTTCTGCTAAGCCTGCAAGTGCGCGTACGCGGAGACTTGCCCATTCCTCCCCAAAAAGCCCCCTGAGCCATAGGATTGACGTCAGCAGAGCACCAGCTGTCAAACAATGGAGATTAAGGCTTGGCAGGCAATGCCAAGCCATGCAAGCGCGTGTGCCTTCCTGGGCAGGTGAGCAACATTCCGCGCCAAGCAGGAACAGGCACATTGCATCAACCCGGCTGCCTGCACCTGGACACAAGACCTAACCTGATCCCCAGCGGGGGTCAAGTCATGCCCAGGCAGCCGGCAGGGCTCGGCGGTCCCCCTGTGCACGCCCAGCAGGACACCCTGGGGCGAGGGCACCCTTGCCCTGCGCAGGGCTGGGAAGAGGCAGAGCCCTGGCGCTGCCTGCTCGTGGCTCCAGCCCATGTAAAAGGTTAACCTGCATGCCAAAAGACGTACAGTGCCGGGAACAGGCCTGGGGCATGATCCCTCCCTGTTCTGCCCAGCGCAGGGACAGAGGCGATGACATGCTGCCTCTTGCAGAGGTGCGGCTCAGCCCAAGCCAAGTCCTCACTCCACCCAGACCTCAAGAGGTTCAGCCTCAGGGGTCTGGACCAGGGCTTCTCCTGGGGCAGACGGACATCTGCAGGACCCGCAGTCTGGACCTGCAGCAAAAGCCTGGGCATCAGGGAAGGCATGGGACACGGCCGGGCTGGCACCGGCTTTGGAGAGCAGCTGGAGCCTTGAAAATGGGGTGGGAGCTGCTCCTAGTCCTGCTTGACCATCCCGCGGTCCTGGCTTTGCACGCTAACCCTGCCATTCCTGCCGCTGGCACAAGGTGCCCTGCTGCCGGAGGGGCTGCCGGGGCCTGTCTTTTGCCAAAACAAAGGCGGGAGAACTGCTAGCACAGAGGTCACCCAGCATTTACTATGGTAACTCCTCTCCTCACCACTTGGCTCCCAGGCTGGGCTTGACCTGGACCTGGCTGGGGCTGGAGCTGGGAGTCCTCAGTGGCTGGAACAGAGGACAGGCATAAACATCCTTGTAACCAAAGCTGAACCCAAACCAAAGAGCAGAACACCAGCCTTCCTCCTGACCTTAACTCCTAACCAAATAAGCAAACCCAGGAGGGCACCTGAGGTTAAAGAAATATGATCCACAATGCCCAGAGATATGAACACACAAGGATTTGACAGTTCCAGCATGAACTACAAATCCTGCTGGGCTCGTGCCCTGCTTGCTGGGAAGATCTCCCAGCTTGGTGTGTCTGCAGCACAGGAGGTGTGCCCACTCCTGCTCCAGCAGCAGGAGCCTGCTGATGAGCTGCATCTCGCCAGATGCACAAGGAAGGCACCTGGCTCACCCAGGCAAGACAGACATCGCTGCCTGGGGACAAGAGCACAGCATGCCTGTGGACATGGACAGCCAGTGTCCAGGTCCTGCTCCCTCCCTCTGCACCAGGCTGGGAACGCCCACACCCCTGGAGCAGCAGCAGGAGAGCCAGGCTATGGTGTCTCCTTGCTTGACGCTGACCAGGGCTCCCATAAATCACGCTACCCATGGGAACGCCCTTTGATGAGGTCCTGCTACTAATGACGGTGACATCGCAGAGTGATGCAGGCTGGCCCACACTTCCCCGAGGAGGAGGAGGGGAGGGTGGCAGGGCAGAGCCCATAGCAGCTCAGCTAGACCAAACCTAGAGCATCCTGCCCCAAAGACTCCAAGCTTTTAGGAATGAGGACGTGCCCTTCAAGAAGCAGCCCTGAACGCCCCAGGGCCCTTACACCTCAGGGTTTAACGAGCCATGCAGCTTGGAGGAGCCATCAGTCGGTGGCTCACTGCTCTCCACAAGTTGGCTCAGCTCATCTGTCGGTCTCAGGGGATGCACCCCTCTCCCAGGCTTGCCTTCCCCAGCTCCAGGGACCAGGACAGGTATGGAGAGGTCAGGCCTAATCCAAACTGGCCATGTTTGCTGGAGTCCCTGCCCTACAGCCCAGCCCAGCCCAGCTGGGGTGAGCTTCAGGAGGTCCACCGAGAGCAGAAGGCAGAGGTGCCCAGGGCAAGAGCTGCTCCAGTGGCAGCAGGCTGGGAGGGACAGCAGTTTCTCATGGGCTCCATTGACTTCTGCTCCCCAAGACCGGCCACTGGTCCAGTGGAATTCAAGAGGTCCCTACCCTACATGCTGCACCTTCTCACGCCCTTCAAGCCAAATCTCCTGGCATGCTTTGCCTTTCACCCAACCTTATTGCAGGGCCCGGCCCAGCACAGCCGGATGGGAGGGGAGCAGATGGCCTGTTCAAATCCTTCCCATTTGTTCTCCCTCAAGACACTCTCAAAGGAAAACCCTTGAGGTCATTGTTCTATTTTCATCAAGCAAGGGCATCCAGCACAACTTGTGTTAGGAGGGGCTCTGCTGTAGGCAACCACTCAAGGAGAAAGGTCTGACCAGACAGGCTTAGATGGAACAAGCCACCAAAAGTCCAGACAACCACGACCACATCTCACACACCTGCCTAGAGTATCTGCCCGTGGCTGATGAGACACCTTAAATGTTTCACATCACTCCCACCAAGAAGAAAAAAAAAAACCCACAACCCAAAACCCCTGTATTTGCCCTCTGCAACCCATCCTGGCAGACCACTCATCAGAAATCGTGCTTTCCAAGCGTCAGCGTTCAATGGAGATGGTGCTGGAGTGACTCACACATGGGTGGCTTTGCAAGGAGGTCTGTTGTGCCCCAGACACGTCATGCTCGGTGTGCACCAATAGGTCAGGCTGCCTTTGTCACCCCCACAGGCAGTAGCCTGCGGCATTGCAGCATGCACAGGCAGGCAGATGGCCAAACCTCTGCCAGCTCTGCTCCCCCGCCATGGGTGTCACCACCCTCCCTGCAGAAAGGACTCCAACAAGATGGTTCTGCAGATCATTAAGATGGCAGTTTTGACACCATGGTTTTTTGGCCTGTGCTTCTCAGTCAAGATGTTTCCAACCTGTGCCAGGAACATCCCAAGGGCTTTGCTGAGACACCCAACTTGAAATGTCTGTATTCAACCCCAGCTTCTTTAACCGCTTGATGCTGTGCTGCTCCTCTCACAGGCCTCAGTCCCACCAAT
>JANHGO010000002.1:36888239-36993529 GCA_024606505.1 Aquila spilogaster | reverse complement strand
ACATTGACTGCAATAAGGGGGGGGGGGGAGGAAGTTGGCATCAGGAACTTCATCAGAATTATTATCCCAATGTAAAGCGGGGAGAGGAAAGAGGGAGCTGGGTGGGTTGTCCTGAGCACGGAGACCCCAAGTCCCAGCTCTTAGAACAGTGCTGGGGGGGCACGGTGGGTCCTGAGGAGGGGGAGCTCAAGCCCAAGCGTGTGGCGATGGTAGAGCAGTGCTGGGGTGGGCGTGACATCTCCCTTTAGGTACAGGTTCCCCAAACCAGGGGGTTCCTGGCAAAGGAGGGCAGAAGAGGTTGGAGGAGCCCCAGAGTCACCCAGTGCCACCCATGGGTGCCCTCTGGCCACGAGAGGGGGCCTGACACCGTGGGAGAGGGACCCGTGGGCTGCCCTCGGCTGCAGAGCATCACCGTGGGGAAATCAGCATTGATACAGGATAACCCTTCGGGGTGCTGCCTTCCTCACGCCCTGTGAGCACTGTATGCAGGGACAGGCGGATGCTCCCGGTCTGCAGCACAGCAAGCATCCCGCTTCCCCACCCCATTGCTGCTCCCAGCCTCTATTCTGCTGGAAGGGAAACCCCAGCTGTGATCCCTTTTCAGATTTCTCTTAGGAGAAAACAGGGCTCACGCCTCTGTTTGAGGATTCTGCGCTGCGTTTTATCTCTTCCAGTGTTACAGCTTTGGCTGCTGCTGAGTGCACAGAAGGACCGTGATTTATGGCGCTGAGAAGGGGAGTGGAGCTTGGCTGCAGATCCTCGTCTTGGTGCTTCATTAGGCGATGCTGCTGATGTCCAGGGCCTGGCAGAAGCAGCCCTGTGCTGGCTTTTATGCAGCTCCCAGAGCTGCTTTTCTACCTTGGCCTTTGGGATGGGTTTCCAGGGCCAGAGGAGTGCCTGGCCAAGGCATCAGCTGGGAGGAGACCTCGCTGCCACTATAGGGCTTTTCATCCCACCTCCTCCCGTGTACATCGTCCATGCGGGGATGGTCACCTTGATTGCAGCACAGCCTCAAAATCTGTGTCCCCTCTGCAGGGAAGATTGAGTCAAACTCTTTCAGGCTGACCACAGCTTTTCTTTTTCCCTGCATCAGCCACCTAGTTTCTCTCTATCAAGAATAGGGTGATGCTTTCATGCAAAGCCCAGAATAGCTCTGCTTTTCTACCTGCGTTCCACCTAGTATGGACTGAAGGCCACATCCCAGTGCTCCTCCACGTATCTACAGCCTATGCTTCTCCATTTGCCCGCTGGCTTTCAAGGGACAGCAGTGCCCTCACACACCAGCACATATCCACCAACACTCAACTTCACAGATCATCCTCACCCAAAGGGAAACGTGTACTGAAAGCAGAGGTGCTGCTCTTTGTTCTGGTCTCCATCCTAGTTTGGAGGATAAGCTCTTGCAGGGAAAGTAAGCAGCTCCCTGCTGCACTGGGAGCTGGTCCAGGAGATCTTTCTTCAAGGCAGATGTTTCGTAGAGGTCTCCTCCAACCGTTATGACTCTAAGTTCATCAAGTCCAGCCGCCAACACACCCATCCCCACCCTGCCCACTCATAGGCTCATTTAGATTGGCAATGACCCCTAAGATCATCTAACCGTTGACCCACCCCCACCATGCCCACTGACCACGTCCCTCAGTGCCACATCTCCATAGTTTTTGAAACCCTGCAGGGACAGTGACTCCACCACCTCCCTGGGCAGCCTGCGCCAATACTTCACCACTCTTTCCGACAAGAAAAGATTCTGAATTGTGTTTGTAATATCCAACCTGTGCAACTTAATATCCCCTAACGCAACTTAGAGACCATTCCCGAAGTTTAATTCCCAGCAGCCTCCCACTAACTCAGACGTTATTTCCCTGGATCCATAGATGTGGATGCAGAAGACTAAGCAGCAGCTTCCCAAACCTTTTGGAGGGCTTCACGGGGTCTAACAAGAAGGATAAGTTCTGCAGTGTGCCTTTACGCAGCCCCCACACTGTGAAATCCCCCATCACTGGATACAATCAGAAGCCAGGAGGAACCTCCAACCAGTACCTGAGTCCCACACATTTAGGTAGCCAATTTAGGTAGCCAAGATATGACCATAAAACCATCATTCCTCCTGACATGACAACCAGGGACCCAAAGACTGATGTCCAAGGTGGGAGTGGGCCTCTTCTCCCAGATAACAGCAACAGGGTGAAAGGTGGTGGCCTTAAGTTGTTCAGTTTGGATGTTAGGAAACATTTCTTCTCAGAAAGAGCAGTGAGGCACTGCACAGCTGCCCAGGGACGTGGGGCAGTCACCGTCCCTGGAGGTGTTCCAGAACTCTGGGGATGTGGCACTGAGGGATGTGGTCAGTGGGCACGGTGGGGTGGGCTGGGGTTGGACTTGGGGATCTTAGGGCTCTTTTCCAACCTCAGTGATTCTATGAGTCCATGCTGAGGGGGGCAAGCCTCAGAGCACATCAAGTTCTTCCTGTGGCATGGGCTGGTGTCTCACAGGCTTTGCAGAAGGGAGTGGGACACGATGCAGGTGAGTGCTGTGGGTGCCACAGGGATGGGCATTGCACCACAGACATCAGTGGTGCGAGGGGATGTGAGGACAGAGGCACCGAGAGAGACGTGCGGCGATGGGATGCCCTTGGGAGGCTCTGCAAGAGGGAGGAGGGAGAAAAGCCTATGCCCTCTTGGCCATGCCTGAGGCTTCACTGGAAATTACAGACCGTGAGAGGCTGGGTTTAATTTCCCAGCAGGCTGCGTTTGATCCGGAGCAGAAAGACCAGTCAGAGGGATGCTCAGCCCCACCAGGTGAGCAGGCTCGGCCGATTCACAGCCCAACCTGCCCCGGGGCCAGTAGCGTGCTGGGAGCTCTGGGGATGAGCAATGGCCCGGCCCCAGTGCAGGAGGTGACGCTGCTCAGCCCGCGGCCACCGCCCGGGGATTAGGAGTGAGGTCAGGGCTGGGTGAAAGCGGTGATGGAGCCCGCAGGTGCCAGCAGAAGTGCGCGTCAGCACCAAACCAGCCTTCCTGTGGCTGACTCGAAGCAGGGGACGTTTAAATGAGTAATGCACGTTTAGCAATTCTCTTAGCTCTGCTCTCCATCCTGCACCAAACCCACCCAACCGGGCCGTGTGCCTGCAGGGCAATGGCAGAAGCAAGGCACCTTCTGGAGGCACAGTGAGGAATCAGAAGGCTGTGATTGGATTATTTTGGCTAGCTGGGCCAGCCACCCCTTCCACCTCCCACTTTGGGGATGCCATCCTTCAGGTGTCATTTCAGGGCCTTTTTGCTCAGTACGTTCCAGAAAAGAAGCACTGATGGGGGACAGGCTCTGTTGTGACAGGATAAGTGGAAATGGTGTTGGACTAGAAGAGGGGAGATTTAGATTGGATATAAGGAGGAAGTTTTTACACTAAGTGTGGTGAGGCGCTGGCGCAGGTTGCCCAGAGAGGTGGTGGATGTCCCATCCCCGGAGACACCCAAAGTCAGGCTGTGGGGGCTCTGAGCACCTGATGGAGCTGTGGGTGTCCCTGCTCACTGCAGGGAGTTGGACCACATGGCCTTTTTTAAGGGTCCCTTCCAGCTCAAACGGTTCTATGATTCTATGGTTGGTGAAATGAAGAGGTGAGAGATTGGAATTAAAACCCCCTCTAGATTCTGACGTGGCTGAATAAACTCACCTTGAATGCTGCCTTGCCATAAACAGGAATAAACGCAAGGATGGAAGGCGATGTGCATCACTCCGAGCAACATGGGTGCTGCCAATAGTAGGGGCCAGCACACAGCAGCGAGATCCCCACGCCCTTCGTGCCCTGCTGGCGCACTTGAAGTGTGGTTCTCAAAATACCCAGGTGTTTGTAGTTGGGCCAGAGCCTTTGCTGCAGGATGTGTTCTGCAAGCCCAGAACAAAGAGACAGTCTCTGCCACAAAGGAATCACAATCTGAAGCATCAGTATCCTGTAGTAAGAGCAATTAGAGGAGGCAGACAAGGATCTGATGGTGCCATTCAAAGCAGGGCTGTATTTCCTTGAAACTGCTTTGAGAGAGCATGATGAGACAGTAATTCAGCTCTGCCTGCTGCCAGTGAACTTCACAGTCACTAAAAAGTCAGGATCAGTGCCCCTAAGCAAGGCTTAGAAAGGTAGAAAGCCTCATATTTTCATTACTTTGCTAAACCCCACTTCATCCACGAACCTACAGACTCAGGGCAACGGGACACCTGGGTAGAAATGGGCTCAGGAGCCCTCAGCTGTGTCCTGGGAATACTTCAGATTGCAGAGAAAAAGCACTGAGAAACAGCATCTCAAAGGCCTCGGAGAGGATGGTTTTCCTTGGTCCTGGTCAGAGCCACGTGCCCACCCCGTCACGTCCCACTGGAAATCTTCACCTTCTTGAAAGGCTGTTGGGTATGCTGACTTTTTACCTTGGAAATGACTCTAATGAGCTGCTCTGCCCCTTCTAAAAGACCTCAGAGCGCTCACACAGCCAACACCATCAGAATGAAAATTAATACAAATTCAGCAAACAAAAGCTGTAATGTAAACTACCCCGTTACCTGAACGGAGCCATCCAAGTGCTGTGCAATGGCTCCGGTTTGATCCCTCCTGAAGCCGTGGATAGGACAGTTAAACCGCAGCTCTGCGATGTTTGTCTGCTTCCCTCTGGAAGGGGCCGTATTTAATAAAAAGCGGATAAAAGAGGGTGAATTCCACACATCCCATTCCTAACATCATACCAACGGTCATACCACTGCGAGTCCTGAAGCTCTGGGCGCTGTTAAACGTGGAGTCATGTATCAAACAAATTGAAAACGGTTCCATCCCCACTAATGTGCAGCAAAATATTTTTATTACATTACATACCAACTTATTCAACGGCAATGGCAGCCAAGCCAGCGGAGATGCATCAGCATCCAACTCGTGCTTTCAGCTACATGGAAGTTTCATAAAACCTCCTTGTTTGGTTCAAAACCTTCCAAATTTCCCCCTGCCAGAGCGATACTGAGTGAGCGTGCATGTGTACGTGTGATCTGGCTGTCACGGAGCTGGGGCTGGTTCACTGAATAAACCAGCTCGTGTTTCAATAAGTGGTGAACCAAAACAAGGCCATTCTCCTCATGCTGGATGCAAGCAGCAGCCGTGAGTAAGAGTTTGGGATCTGGCAGTCCCCGGTCCTGCTGACACATGTTTTTCATAGCTCTGCTGGAATTGGTTTTGACAAACTCATTTTCGTGTGTCCAAAGGAGTTCAGAACTGTACATTCTCCTCTCCTGGAGATGTCCCTTTCCCCCTCTCTCTCGTCCTTGCAGGGCTTTGCTGTTGACCTGCAGCCCCGTTCCCTGGGACAGAGGCTCTGCAGTGTCCTCTGCCCCAAATAAGGTTGTTCAATCCATATGCCAGAGTGGCTTTCCTAGGACCAACCACTGCCACGTGCCTTTCTCATTCCCACTGAAGCATCCTTATGGGGTGCTTCTTCCCATGGGGCTCACTTTTTCAGCTAAAAGCCCCAGATGAAGAGGAAGACTCGACCACATGTAGCGCCAGACATGGGGAGGGCTGGCAGCTCTGAAGCTGGGAATAGGATATGGATTTCACCGGGGCAGGATGAGATCTGCAGCGCCTGTGGTACAGAAAGTGCTATTCAGAGGGGTGGAATAAAAACAAGAGTGTTTTCCATCACAAGATCCTCTCCTAGTGCTGAAGGTGTAGCAGACAGGGCTCGGTTTGAGTTGGCCTTCTCAACATGAGCCATCACAAGTCAAAATCTATTTGTTTTCCTTGGAACGCACAAGTCGAACTGGAACAATGGCTGGAACTGACAGATTTTGTTTCATCTTGAAAGTCTGAAGCACCTTGAAATACTTTCCGATGGAAACGACGTTTTGTTTCTGCTGAAGCACATCGGAATTGCTCCGTCACCATTTCCATCCTCCCCTGGCTGCTCCCGCTTGGGCAGGAGGGACCTGAGGAGCCCACAGACACCAGCACAGCATGGGGCATGAGGGACAGAGCGGCAATCCTGAAGTCACATCCAGGGTGAGAGCGAACCGCCCATGCTGGCACCATGGGCAGAGAACACAAAAACACCCTTTCTGATGGGCAAAACCCAGCAGAATCCCAGCCCATGGCAGGGGTTGGGATTGGATGGGTTGTGAGGTCTCTTTCAACCCAACCATCCGATGACTCTGGGTACTCCTGAGAAGAGGCTACTCTGAGTCTTTCCTGAAAACCATAATGAAAACCATGAATTAAATTGCTGCAAGAAGAGCCCACTCAAAAACATATTATTGCTCTCGGTGCTTATTTATAGCTCCTCCAAAAAGAATAGCGATTGATTTGCATGTAAACATGGAAGGAGGGCATCAAGAAATAAATATGTCCTCTGAAAAGAGCTGTCAGCTCTGATGACATCCACAGCTTGCCTTTACAATTCGCTGGTGGTGCTTCAGAGCCATCCCATCAGACAACAGGCTGATATCTCCCCAAGTATGCCTCTGCCCCATGGCTGATTAGCTTCACCCCAGAACCAAGACATTAACAAAGAAAGATACTCTAATGGCCATGATGGATTACTCTAACCAAAAAGAAATCCGTCCACGAAGATAGATGCTGCGTCCTTGATGGGGCAGGAATTTCTTACCTTAGAAATCCACTGTTTTGAATGGAGAATGTTGTTTTCCCAGTCTGCATCTGACAACCATGGTTTATGCTAGCTAAAGGACCTGTCATTAGGATACAACCCCAGAGCTGGGATCCCAGCAGCAGGAGCCAGGCTGGCTGCACAGCAGCCCCACTCCAGTTCCAACATCCCAACACCGAGCCAAGGGCATGAGGAACCATAAGGAGATATGCTACAACACGTGAAGGGTGTGACTGCAGGACATTGGTGGCCCACAGAGGATCATCCACGAGCAATCATGTCAAGAGCAAGCTGACTGCTCAAGGAGCGAGCTATCTGTTGTCCTTCAGAGCAAAAGGAAGGATTTGGGAGATGCTGTTGGTCTTACACGGAGAACCACAGCCATAGGGGTGGGATGGCAGAAGTCATGGCCCTCACAAGGGGGGGCTTGGTCAGCATTTTGGAGTGCGAAGGCCTGCAGCTCCCTTCTTCCTCCAGCTCTCCTCAGGGACCTGATGTTAAGGAAGAGCAGACTCATCTAGTGGGGTCGGCCAATGCCAAGGATATCTCTGATAAGGACGATGAAAACCTGCATGGACCCTTATGCATTTTTTGGGATCTGGTGTGGAGCCCTCCACAAACTGGCGGTGGCATTATGTCAGTGGGGGATACCAAGCATCCATTCTGGAGAGCTGTCCTCTCGACGAGGGTCCACCTCCATACAGACCCCCTCCTGCAGGACACCCAAGGGATAAGCAGAAGCCCCACACCCTTGCGCCGCCCTAAGCACCACAAAAGGAAAAGCTGTGACACACACCAAATAGCACATTATCCTCATCCTTATCCTTGCAAGAGCATTAACTTCAGCCAGGGATCATTTCCTCAGTGCCTGTTCCTGTTGTTTGACCCCTGGCTTTGCTTTTGGTTCGGGTCACACCAATAAGAAATGTTAGGCCACTTCTGGGAAGCGCGTCCGTCTGTGTTGTCTGCGAGTCGGCACTCTTCTCAGGGGGTGTCCTGACTGCAAACGCTCCCCGCAGCTAAACGGGAAGAGGAACGGGTCACCCTGCTCCTGCACCATCCCCCTCCTTTGGGAAACCACCGCAGGAGATGAAGCCATGCCATCATCTCACCGCACGCGGCACCGCGCATCGGACAACACCTTTCCTCACCCGCCTTCGTGGCTACTCGGTCCTGCTTTAAAATAGGACACAATGAGGCCGCGAGGACAAAAATAGCGAGTTAAATTTAGGTGGGATAGACTGAAAGGCACCACGGACACTTTGGCGTCCAGCGACAGCGCGCCGCAGCCGGGAGGAAGCAAACAAAGCAGGGAAGCAGCAGCCAGGCCAGCTGCGGGATGCAGTTGCTGAGATGGCAGCCAAGGAAAGAAGCTGTTATGATGTCTGTCCCTTGGAGACCCTCCGGACAATGACTGACTCACAGCTCATAGGCGGTATCTCTGGGCTTCAAGCGTCTCCCCCTCTAGAGCGAGCGCCGAGCAGCGCTAACATAGCTGGGCTAGGTGGAGCCCAGTAACAGTTCCTTTCCATCATGACTCAGACTGCAAGGCTATCTCCTCCCATCCCCAGAGCCCTTGCGTTTGGGGTCTTCCAGGGACCCAAGATACTCTCTTTGGCATCTACAGATGCCAGTAGAGGCCAAAGGCACCAGGAAACCCCTCTCCTTTCCTGGGCTCACCAGGAGGCTTGGTGTCCCATGAGCAGCATGGTCTGGAGACAAAGGGAGCAGCAGAGGTAGGACGGGAAGACGAAGATGCCGTGAGGAGTTGGGCTGAGCAGTCCCCATCCGCATCACAACAGCGGCACACATCTCACTTGGACACTCCGAGTAGCAGGAAGGGGTTCCTAACTCACCTGGAGAATTGAAGGAAACCAATCGCTGCAGAGGTTGCTGGGGTGGGCTGCTGGGGGAGAGCTGAGTCACTTCAACATCCTCCCCTATGTTTCAGCAGAAACATCTGCTCCTGCAGGTCCGCAGCCCATCGGGCACTCTGTGACTTCTCAGGGCAGTGCTGGAGCCAAACGGTCAGCGCTGACCCTGACTCACTGCTGGCACATTGCACGCCCCACGCCTCTCACACAAACACACTCCGGCCCTGCAACGCTCCGCACGCACGGCTGAGCCCAGCACAGCCCCCAGTGCTGCCCAGATGAGCTTCAGGGCTGGTGGGACCCGGGACGCAGATCCGTCCGCAAAGTGCTGCGTGACACAGATGGACAAAGCCTGACCCGTGCTGGGGACCATCGCTGGTTAGGACTCAGCATGCTGGCCTGGCAACGCTGCTGTCCCTAAGAGGTATTTTGGGAAGACCCAAGGGTGGCCACGTCAGTCAGCCTGTTAACGCCCTTCCTTTTCACACAGGAAAGCTCTCAGAGAAGATGCGAAGGCTTCTGCCCCCTGCAACGCTGGACCCATCGTTAACCCCGAGCAGCACTGCCTGGTCCTGCTGCCTGCTCCCTTCTTCCCCCCCTTGCAGAAGAGACCTTGCTCCCCAGGCAACCACCCCATGGCCACCTCCAACCTGCAGCCCCCAAAGCAGCCCTCATCATATCAGCACAGGCTTGGTTCAGCCAGGATATTTCACAAGAGAGTCCAGCAGCACCGAAAACATGAGAAATCATTCCATAAACAGCCTGCTGTTTTCATACCCAGCTGGAAGTTGGCCCGGGACGCCTCGTTCCAAAGCGCAGCCCTCCATCACCTGAGATAAGAGGCTATGCCACTCACCAAGCCGCATCTAGCATCTTCCCCAGGGGAAGCAGCTGCGGGAACCCCACCTTTGGGAGAGGAGAGTTTGGCACAGCCACAGCATCACTGGGGTTCCTGCAGGATCCCATGCATTGGTTCCCAGCTCTAATTTGCAAGTGCTGCTGGGGGTGGCACAGTGACGCTGCAGGTGTACAGTATGGAGACTTCTCCGTGGTCTGATTGGCTCAAAGCTTGTGTGACATAATGTCATTTTAAAATGACATTTTAAATGTCAAAGGAATGACAAAGTTTCCCATTCATTCAACAACGTCCTCTGGCAAACACTGCCCCTTTCCTGCTCCTTGCCCCTGGGACGCATGGTATCCCCATTGGGTCTCCCATGCCACCATCCTCCGCAGCACTGAGTCCTCCTCCACTAGGTGCAGCACTGATGGAGGGGGCACCTTCTCACGACACAGAGGAAAACACAGGTCTGGAGAGGCATCCCCTGCCCATGCTTCTATTCCTCACTTAATTGGGAATACGCTGGGCTCCAGCGCAATGGAGAACTGCAGAAATGCAAACATAAAGGCAGAACTTAAAGAAACCAACGTAACCCTGAAGTCTGGAAAGAAGCACCCAAGTTTCAGCGAGGGAAAAAACATACACCAATGGCCCAGAATTAGGACAAGTGAGGAACTGGAATCTGCCACCATGGTTGTGTTCACGTTGACTGTGCAGCCGGGCTGACACAGAAACCCACTTCGTCCCACAGTGATGGCTTCCAGAGCCCAAAGGGACACCTTGATCCCAGGCAGGTGGAGGCACCTCCTGCACCAGCACTTCCTACTCCTGCTTCCCAGCACTGGCTCTGGCCAGGAACGTGACTCTGGACCCGGTCTGGCCTGATCCTTCCCATATCCTACTCAGCCAGTCCAGCACGACGTCAGCATTACGCAGGCTGGAGAGCACACAGGGGAGAGCAGAGGCGTTCACTCCTGATGGGAGATGGAGCGATAGGGACGTCGCTGTGTATTTTGGCTGCCTCGCACACCGGGCAATCACACCCCACTGCTCATTCCACTCCTGGCTCGAGGTTTGCCCCATTTCAGCTTCGGGAAGAAAAACCCGCTAGCACCACGCTGCTATCTGCACCGGCACTCACCGCAGGCGGGTGGATCACCTCCCCATCCTTCCCCTACTCACCAAGCAGGCTGGGGCCAGGAGGACACGCAGCAGCAAGAAATGCCCGTGTGGCCTTAGAGGGCTCCGGACTCACCTCTACCACCGCCAGTGATTACGATGGCCATGGGCCACAGCTGCATCCCAGAGAGCCACGACAGCAAGCGAGGGACTGGAAGCAATCCCATCCTTCTGTTATTTATTTTTACTCATTAACTGAGGGAAAATAAAAACACATCACGGACACAGATTATTTTAAACACACTGCAGCCTCCCTCGCCAAGACAGGAAAGTCACCGCATAGCCCATGCAGTCTGGTGGTCCCTTTCTTTTCTGTAGCGGATGGAAGCGAGCGTGATGCCAGTAGGATATTTTCCCTGCCTCATTGTTTTCAAGCTTTTTCAGAAGTTAAGTGAGTTTCCATGCAGCTAATAAAGGGGCAGGTTGGCATCACCTTAATGAAAACTAATTAAATGTAATTTAGCCTGACGAAAATATTTGTGCTCCACAGGGAACACCCTGTAGCTGGCTATTAAGAGGCAGGAAGACAGTGCTTCTTACAGAAACAAGCTTTCGCATTGGTGACTCTAGAGCTAGAGCTTCCCATCAAGGCTTGTGATGGCAAACAGCCTGCTTAACCAATCTGATTCTTGAATTCCCCACCCCCACCTCAAGTTTCATGGGCTTTGGAAAGAGGTGTGAGGACACTGGCAAACAAGGAGTGCAGCCTCCATCCATCCCCCCCAGGGCTTCAGTGGTGCTGTGTTTCCCGACACGTGAGCACCCGGGGACGGGCAGCCAAGTGGAAAGCCAGAGAGGTTATCAGATCCTGGTAGGAAATGCTTCCATGGGGATGAATCCTCTTTAAACAGACAAAACCCCTCAGACAGAAACAACATTTCTCCTGCTCTTGCTTCATCCTCACCTTTTGTTCTATTCCTGAAAGCTGCAGGATCTGGGGAAGTACTTTAAGGACAAGGTAGTTCCTCCCCAAAAAGATGCTCTGTGTTTAAAAAGCACTCCAAAAGCACGCAGACATGCAAGCAAGCTGCGATGGAGTCACTTGACTGAACTAGTCAGATTTATCAGATGATCTCAGTTTACAGAGAAGGCCATTTCTTAGAAGCAAACTGCAGGGAGCTGCCTGCCTGGGAAACAAAGAAACCGTTCTGGTGTTAGGAGGGTTAAGCAGCCCAATTTCCGATGGATCCATGATTGTGTATGTTACTTTCCTCCTCCGCTGTCCCCGGCACTACCTGGTCCCCCCATGATGCCCATTAGTGGGGCCAGGCCGGTGCTCTGGGCAGCAAACGGGATAGATCCTGCTCACCCCTCACTTCTTCATTTGCTTCTTGACCTCAGGTTTGAGCTGAACTATCCCTGAGCCCTTTGCAGTGCCGTCAAGGGGATCATCGGGGGGCAATGGGCTTTTACAGGAGGAATGAAGAGTCTTGGTGTCCCATGACACAAAGTACAGATGAAACATGCTCAGCTCTCTGCCCGGATTAATGCAGTGGCACAAACCTTCCTCAAAGAAGATGAGGATGTGCATGGCCTCAGGCTGTTTCCCCATGGTTTTTATGACATCTGTACACATGCAAAACCTCGTCTTCCTCAACTGCTGCTTGAAGCAAGAGGAAACCATGCCCCTCTTTTCCTCCTTCTCCTCTTGCTCTCCCTAATTACTGCTCCCAAGGCTTTCAGCTCATTAACATCTGTGCTTATTGGCTGCTGGATAAGCTTCTGCAAAACCCTGGTGTTGGCTTGCGACCATGCACTGGAGCTGGAGGTAATACAGAAGGTTCCACTGGGGCGGAAGCAATTCACATTGCAGAAGGATGAGATGGTCTCCTCCTTGCAAGGCACGAGGCCAAGACCCCCTTGAAGGCACCGTGTGCCCTCCAACCCCCATCACGTCACTGCTGGATGCAGAAACCACACGGCGGTGTGCCAGCCGCCGAGGCTCTAATCCAAATGGGGCCCTATCAGGAGGCTGTAGCCTCAAAAGGCAACGGAGTTCTTGAGCTGACACTGAGCTCCCCATTGAGCAAAGAGGAGCTCAGTACCACCAGCCCCCAGGGACATGGTGCCTATCAGCACAACTCCGAGAGAAAGCCAAATCCTGCTAAGAACACACTGCTCAATGGTGGAAGTGATCAGCTACTGTAGCCATCCTTGAGACAAGACCAGCAGCCCTCATGAGGAAGGTGAAGCTCAGCCCAAACTCGGGCCAGGGGGTATTTTGGAGAGGGGATGGTCCAGGATCTCCCCAACCTCTGCAAAACCGGCTGCACCAGCAGCCATTCAGGCCCTGCAAGGCTCCAGGCAGTTTCAGAAGACAAGCCAAAAAAACCAATCCAAAGCACAGATCCCACTTCTTAATGGGATGGAAGGACAGCAGGGCTGACAGGCTTTCAGGAGGGGACAAGTTAACAGAAGACGAAACAAGGACAAAGATAATCACTAAAGAAAAATCCAACCCAGAACAGCTGAGCAGCACTAGAGCTGGGGAGAGAACAGGGAATAGCACTGGGCCCTCTGGTTTCTTGGGAAGAGCACATTGGAAAGGAGTGTAGGACAAGCAGGGGGACCTGAGCTGATCTTTTATGGTTCCCTTGCAGGCAACTTGGTGGTCCCATGAGACTACAGTCAGGAAAAGAAGAGTTTTTCCATCATTACTGTACCAAGACAACGTTTACAGATACCGTAAGCACGGCCTGAAAATCCAGGAAAAGGGATTAAAACAAACTAACAAGAACCAGGCCAACAGTTCCTCACTTGCATGGTTTCGAACCCACCTACCCCACACTTTACTCCCGCGCCATGACGCTGGCCGTATCTTTTGGACACGACTGTTCATTTTCCCACACCAACTTTTGCTGGCTCTTCATCTGAGAGCAAGTTTTGTCACCTTCCTGCCACCTCCCATCAGTTACCAACACCGGTAGCAGCACTGAGGTCAAAGTCTGTAGAAGAAAGAAGCGCTTCTCATCAGTATTTGTGAAGAAAACATCACCTCTCCTCTCAATCTCTTAACCAACGTTAGTAAGCCAACGCGGTGCTGAAGATGAATAACTGCCAAAACAATCCTCCCGTCACACTTTCTGGGAGAGCTCCTGACACATTTACTTACAGTAATTTCCTCTAATCTGCTAATGGCGCTGAAAAAATTCCGCGAAATGCTTTCTGAACAGTCAGAAGCGGTGGTGGGGTTGGTCAGCTGGAGCGCATCCTACGCACAACACTCATCCTCCTCAGCACACGTGAACGCTTGGCACGGGCGCGACGGCCGTACCATGGTTTGGAACCGGTTGGTTGTGGGCAGGGGATGAGAGGAGTGAAATTCCGATGAATATTAGCTGGGAAATGATGCTTTTCTGCCACTGACCCCGGGAGCGAGAGTCAATGCGTGGGCAAGAAGATATCGCAACAACAAGAGGATGCTGTGGGTTCATGCTGTCCTTCCTCAGGCTAGAGACTTAGCATGCTATTTTCTTCTGCAATATCAAGAAACGCGTTCAGAGGACATTTCATTAGCGACCAATGGCAGCTGCTACGTCCATGAACAAGAACTGGCATTGCACAGGAACTCCCTGCATACTTCTGGATGCCTCATTTGCCGGGGGAGGGCTGACGCACAGAGGAATCCAGCTTTCTCCAGAAAACCTCACTGAGGCACAACCTCTCGCATTTCCCCTCCTCCAAACCAAGAAATAGCTGAAAACTCGGATACTTCGCTAAAACTCAGCCCCGGTGGACACCATCCAGCTTTCCATTTCCAAGTCCTCAAAAATACGCGGTCAGGAAGGAACACAGACCAATGCCAGTGGTGCTAACATAGCGCAAAGGCAACCCAAGTCAAGATGTTAAGGAGTTTGCTCGAACGGCTTCTTGTATTCCTTCACACAATCGAGGGCTGGAGGCAAAAGAAAATTACTCATTTCACGAATCCGCTCCTCTGAGCCCTTTGACCCCTCCTGGCTGTGGGGCTCCAGCTCTACACACGGAGCCAAAACGGCTTTAAGGGTTTCCACTTCCTAGGTACGACAAAAGGGCTTTGGGACAGCTTCAGCCAAGCGGCTTTCTGAGCCAGGAAAGGAAAAAAAAATCCCTTCGAAGCTACTTATGGCGGCTCCCGGATTCCTCCTCCTTTGTCTCCTCAAGGATTGCTTTTTCTGAATGAAAAATGTAAGGCCACTGGGGATGGCTGTGCCGAGAATACAAACCCAGGGAGTGGAGCAGATGGTGTCAGAGGAGTCCTTCTGGCTGGCAGCATGAGCAGCCCCTGCCTGGCTGCCGCCGAGCAGAGGGCGAGAGTCATTTCCCTTGCGGGAAAGCTCAACTGCATTGACCAAAGACCACAAGCCACTTGGGAGCTGAAGTCCCACAGCAGAGCAGACAGGATTTCCAGCTCAGGAGAACAATTACCATCAGGATGTGGTTTTTAAGGTCACCAGTTTGTAAGAAGCACCAGCAGTTCGGCCTGGAAGCAGTGATCTCCACGCCAAGAGTCCCCGGAGAGCCCTTCACAGGCTCCGAAGTCAAATGGTACAGCTTTGCAAGGTGAACACAGAGGAGCTGGACCACTCCTGCACAAAGGATGCTCCGCTTTCTTTGGAGCAACAACGGCAATGCAGATCACCGTCCACATCCTTTGATGCATGGAAGAGGGGTCAGCCTGCAGGACGGCCAGGGTGGTGCTCCCATGGCTTCCAGAGCTTATTTTGCAGGAGCAAAGCAGCAGAGCTGGGCACACGCTGGCCAATGCCAACAGTGATGGGGGCATGGCTTCCAGGGAACATCCTGCAACAGTCCCACGAGGCAGGACAGTGACGTCCAGGGCTGCTTCAACCCCATGTGAGAAGAACAGCTTATCTAATGATATCTGATAAAGGAAGGGACAAAGCCACACGTCTGCCCTGGGCCTCCAGATGAGAACAAGAGGGCAGCAGTGACCCAACATCCAGCTCCCCGTATCAGCAGTCTCAGCTGGATGGAAGAGAGGGAGAGGGACCAGAAAGGCAGGTGAGACGCTTATGGGACACACGCACCGACCCTTGGCGTGGGCAGAAGGCGCTGAGCAGCATTTCCCAGCAAGCTGGAGGTGTACGGTGGCATTCTCCTCCCCATCAGGGATGCCACCCAGCAGGGTAGGCTTGGCTGTGAGTCAGCCAGCAGCTCGCAGGGCAGGGTCACGCCGTGCAGGAGCAGCCCTCGTGCCGCGCTTACCTCCTCGTGCCTTCTTCTTCTTCACCCCCCTCTCCCTCTGTGGTTTCGGTGCTATGTTTTTCTGGTACAGCTGCAAGCACGCGTATGCGGAGACTTGCCCATTCCTCTCCAAAAAGCCCCCTGAGCCATGGGATTGACGTCAGCAGCGCGCCAGCTGTCAAACAACGGAGATTAAGGCTTGGCAGGCTGAGCAAAGCCATGCGAGTGCCTGTGCCTCCCCGGGCAGGTGAGCAACATTCCCCTCTGAGCAGGAACAGGCACATTGCAGCAACCGGGCCGCCTGCACCTGGACACAAGACCTAACCTGATCCTCAGCACCGGCCAAGTCATGCTCAGCGGCAGACGATGGGGCCCTGCAGTCCCCTGCATGCACATCCCAGGGTTTGGGCTGTGCACGGTAAGGACACCTCAGCACCCTGCAATGGCTGGTAGGGGCAGAGCAAAGCCCTGCTGCTGGCTGAGCACAGCTCCAGCCCATGTGAGGCCAACCTGTGTGCCAAGAGGTGTACGGCGGTGCGAACAAGCCCAGGGCACCATCTCTCTCCGTTCTGCCCAGCGCAGGGACAGAGGCAGTGACATGGTACCTCTTGCAGAAGCATGACACAGCTTCACCCAGAAGGTTCAGCCCTTGCAGTCTGGACCAGGGCTTCTCCCTGGGCAGAGAAGGCTGAAGGACACGGTGTCCCGTATCCCTTGGTGTATGGGGAGAGGTGTGCAGAGCAGATGGGCTGGTGCCAGCTCTGGGGGCAGCTGGAGCCTTGAAACCATCTCTAACGTGCAGGTGACCAAGCACTGGAGCAGGCTGCTCAAAGAGGTTGTGCACCTCTCCTCCCTGGGGATCTTCAAAAGCTTCTGGACACGGCCCCGGACAGCCTGCTCTGGGTGGCTTTGCTTGAGCAGAGGTGGAACCAGAGGTCCCTCCAACCTCAGCCATTCTGCAAGTCCATGGAAATGGGACGGCAGCTGCTCCTGGTCATCATGCAGAGCAGGATCACAGGATGGGCAAGCACATCAAGCTTCCTATTCCTGCTAATGGTGTCCTGCTGCCATGACCTCTCATTTCCCAAAAGTGAGGCAGCAAAGCCACAAAGGCAGAGGTAACCCAGCACAGCCTCCGCTAACTCCTCTCTTCACCACAGCCAGAAGCACCCAGCACCCTGGCTGGGCTTGACATGCTCCTACCCAGGGCTGGTGGTCCTCGGTCATGGAATGCAGCAATAGCCCCAGAACTAAAGCTGAACCCAAGATAAGAGCAGAGCACCACTGTATCTCTTGACCTTAACTCCTACCCAAACAAGCAAACACACAAGGGCACCTGAGGTCATGGAAGAAATATGATCCACTACGCCCAGATATATAACACGAGGATTTGACAGCTCCAGCACAAACTACAAGTCCTGCTGGGCTCATGCCCTGCTGAACTGGGAAGATCTTTCACTATCGTGAGTCTGCTGTGCAGCAGGGATGTTCGCAGGAAAGTACCTGGCTCCTCAGAGACAAACACCCCGCCAGCACAAGGGCTCCTCCCAGTCTCGCTCTGCCCAGCTCCAGAGATCAGAATGGCCACAGAGATATCAGGTCCTGGCCATGTCTGCTGAGTCCCACGTTACAGCCCAGACAGAGCGGCTTCAGAAGGCTGAGCTGCCTAGGGACAGCAGGCTGGAAGGGCAGCAGCTGCCCACAGGTTGCATTGACTTCTACATCCCAAGACCAGTCCACGATCCGATGGGATTTGCAAGGCCCCAACCCAGCTCTCAGCAGCCAAACCTCCTGGCACGCATTGCCCTCACCCAACCTTATCGCAGGGCCTGGCCCAGCACAGCCGGATGGGAGGGGAGCAGATGGCCCGATCAAGTCCTTCCCATTTGTTCTCCCTCAAGACACTTTCAAAGGAAAACTCTTGAGGTCATTGTTCTATTTTCAACAAGCAAGGGTATCCAGCACGACACTCATTTGGAGGGGCTGCGCCGGAGGCAACCACTCAAGGAGAAAGATCTGACCAGTGTGGCTTGGATGGAACAAGTCAGCTGAATGCCCCAGTAATGAAAACGCACCTGCCAAAGGCTGATGAGAAACCTTAAATGCTGCACATCACCCCAGACAAGAGGAAAAATAGATTGTATTTTCCCTCTGCAACCCATCCTGAAGACTTCTCCTTGGGAACCAGTGTTGGGTGACACGCACGTGGGTAGCGATGCAAGGAGCCGTGCTGTGCCCCAGGCACACCCAGCTCAGTGTGCATGAATAGGTCAGAGTACCTGTGTCGCTGGGATGAGGTGGGTCTGCGAAGCACGGTGATGGCAGTTCCAATTTTGCCTTAGGCTTTGCACTCACGATGCTCCCAAAATGGGCTGAGAAGTTCCTGATGGGGTTTGCCAAGGCAATGAAGTTGAAGTAGTCATACTGATTCCCTACTCTTTGCTCCTCTTGCATTGAGATGCTTCCAGGCCCTACTGAATGGAGAATGGGAACGTCCAGGCCAACAGCACCACACCAAAGAGGAGTCCCAATAGCAGGAGGGTGAAGCTGCTAACACAACCACAGCTGCCAGCTCCTCCTGCAGTAAGACGTGGTGCAAAGGAGCACCACGCATCTTCTAAGGTGCTTGTTCACCAGCTGCATGAGCACACCTGTGGGAGGCAGGGAACAGGGACACCACGAATAGTGGCACAGTGAGACGTACAGCTTCCAGGACGGGCCACAAGAAGTGAGAAAATTCAATGGGGCCATCATTAAGGGTCCAAGAACAGACTGGTACTGAACAAAAACACGTGGTGGTAGCAGCAGGCCAGGACACCACTAGCTCAGGGAACAGCAGCTGCCATCGGAAGCCCAGGATGAGATATTTCTAAGGGAAGAGACACAGTACACGTGCTGACCCATCACCATGGCAGAGCTGCAAGCGGGACCCACTGTACCTACAGAGCCCCATGCCAAGCCCAGCTCTGCCCTCCTAGCTGGGCTCTGGACCACCGTGGCATCCCCAGCACCCCAGGGGACCGCCTGCCCCTCCACCTATCCCTGGCTGCAGCCACCTCTGTGTGCAGTGACTGCAGGGAGGAACAGGGCAAGCCATCCCGACAGTCTCATCCTGTGCTTTGGCAAACACAATGCTCCATCCCAGCGCCGCCAGCTCGGGGTGTGGTGCGGGCAGGTGGCAGATGGCCACCGAAGGCTCCATGCCGTGTCAGCTGCTCCCCAGCCCTCTGGGTGCCCTCTGTGATGTGGTTTCTCCCACTCCCCAGCTCTGCACTTCCCACGCATGTTCCCCACGAGGTCTGCTATCCTGTAAAGACAGACTGACAAATGTTTGTTGCTTGACTTCCCCTCCATCCCTCCCCTCAGGCTGCACTTTGCCTGCTGGCCCCAGGAGATGGAGCAGCTCCTGCCCCTGCTCGTACCATTTCCTCCTCCCCAAGAGAGCCCAAACCTTTGCTGCGCTCTCCGTCCTTCAAGTGCACAGCTTTCCTGGAAAGAGCTCAGATGAAAGTAACAGTGACACCAATCTCGGCCAGCGAAACAGATCAGCATTTCCCCCAAATGGCGTGGATGAGGAGGAAGAAAAGAGGAAGGAATGGAGTTTGTTTTCACGCGCCCGGGAGTTGTGCAACAGTCCAACGTCCTCTGGGCAACTGTAAAAACCCCACGCGCCCCACGCTGGTGAGCTCACGCCAGACTTATCTCCGTCAGCAAATAAAACAAAATAGTCACCCGACTATTTAAGTGGGAGGACTTTCTGCGGCTCTGCCTTATCTCTGCACGCAGAGTGAAACCATCCCGCTGACGTGAGCCCCGTCTTCCGAAAGGGAGCTGGGACGCGATGTCCGATGCGTGCTACGTACCTGCCTGGGACCACACGGTTGTGACGCACAGGGGAGGACTCCTCGGCCCAGGTTTGCCATGCGGTTGGTATTTACCAGCGCTGCTACAGCCCAAGCAAGACCATCCTTGCGGTTGCAGGGCTGGAGCATCCCTCTGCCAGCAGAGGACCAAGCTCACAACAGCACCGGGAGCTCACCACTTGGGTGCCTCCATCCTCCAAGCCCTCCTTGCCCTCATTCTGCCCTGCTGGCTGCCTCGTGCTTTGTATGGTCAGGGCACGCGGCACCATCCCTTACCATAAGAGTGACAGTTCCTATCTCTCCGTTTACACAAAGGGCTCTGAGCAAGTGCACATCCCTGTGGGGCCACCAAGCTCATGGTGGAGGGACCAAAACGCAGCCTCAGGGAGCACAAGGACATAGGGAAGCCCAGCCTGCGCGTGTGACCCTACCCCAAAGGGCAGCCAGAGGGCTGGGTGGTGACGGGGAACATTCTGGGAATCAAAGACGTGCTCACACAAGCAAAAAAGCGCTCACTTCTCACTTGTCAGCTTCACGTGATTCGACTGGACTCGGTCTTGAAGGCCTTTTCCAGCCGAGATGAACCTATGAGTTGTAAAGGAACTTACCCCGAAGATGCGCTCTGGTAATCCCAGGGTGATGGTGGGGGCTGCGGGAGGTCCATATGGTCTCGAAGGAGATCACGCTCAGCACTCCTCCTCCAGTCAGTGGGATTTGTGCCTGGGGCCACACGCCGTGCTGCCAAGGTCCCCCACCAATGCTCCCTGGGCAGCACTGGGGCTGCTGGGGGGTTCTGCAGCCACCGAACAGAGCGAGGGGGGTGGGGGACAGAGACAGAATGAAAACATGAGGTTGGGAAATCAAAATGCTCAAGATAAATTAAAAAAATGTATGTATATAAGCAATTAATCAACGCTTAAAACCACTTCCTCCACCAAATGGTTTCAATAGATACGGTATTTTTGCAGCCGAGCGCTGAGCAGCAACAATTTCCTGATTTCCTGTGCTTGCGCCGTCCAAGCGACCTGGGCACTGCTGGAGGATTTACGTCTTACCGGTATCTGCTCCTTACACGACTGAAAAACAGTTTTTTCCTCCAAAAGAAGGGGAATAATCCTTTTTGTTGTTGTTGTTGTTGTTGTTTTCATCCCCATATGGAATAAATGAATTGGAGGTAAAAGAGAGATATCTCCAGAGCCCAGCATGGCTGGGATGCAAGCTGCCCCCCAAGGGATGCTCACAGCCGGGTTCCTGCCCGCTGCCCCCACTGAGATGGGCAGGGGGGCCCAGGGCCAGAACCTTGGGGGTTCTTGGGTGTGATTCACATCAGGATGTGATCACAGGCACGGGGTGTTTTAAGAAAGCAGATGCTAAAACGCATCATTCGGGGAGGTGCTCCAGAGCCGTGGAGATGTGGGACGTGGTCAGGGGACATGGTGGGGTGGGCTGGGGTTGGACTGGGGGATCTCAGGGCTCTTTCCCAACCGTAATGATCCCATGATGTGTCATTCGACAATGGCAGAGCAAACAGGGAACATTTCTGCTCTGTGGAGCTAGAGGAAGGCACAAGCCTTGTGCCAATTCATCTCAGATGAACTTTGCCAGAACACAGGAACAAGATAAAAAGAAGTGGCAGCACTTGAGCTCCCTGGGACTATGCAGCATCTCATCAAGGGCTGCAGAAAGGAAACGCAGCTGTGGGAGGGAAGGCAGCTTAATGCGCTCTCCCACCCACCTCTCCTTCCTATGGCTCCAAATCTCCCCCCTGGGATTCAGCCTCTATTGCGCAGAGACGCTGAGAAATAAGATATTATCCACTAAAAGCTAAATAGTAGCATTCAAGCTGCTCCGGTCCAATTCAAGCAGAGATTTGAGGATAACAGCACAAGATTTCTGCAGTGGTCACTGGCCTGGGGCGGGAGCCAGGAGAATCTGATGGCAGTTTCCCTGTTCTGCAGCCAGCTGCACAGTGTGGTACCACAATAGGAAGGAATACGCGCAAAGAAATGTTTTAATTAACTTGATTATTTTTTTTTCCTTAAAGCTCATAGATTTCAAGATTAGAGAAACACACCCAGAATGGTTGTTACCATCCAAAGGAACAAAGGAGCTTTGGAAGTGATGTGTTTTTATGAAGACTCAGACGGTATCCACAAGTCCCTTCTTGTAACAAAACTTGGAGCTCTGCATGCACAACTATGGTCATTAAGTTCTCTTTTTATTATCATTAAAGTGTCTTTAACTTGTTTGGGAGTCATACTTAAGGCTCCCACTGTGGATAATTGTTGATGATGAGATGCACTGCTCATTAGATGAGCGTTGCACAGGGAGAAGGGCAATCCTAACAGCCACGCAGACAGGCATTAGACACAGCACGTTCATTTGTCACTGATGTGGAACAGATTTGAGTGCACTTGCAAGGCACAGAAACACCAGATCAGCTCAGCAGGAAACCCAGCGTTAGGTTAGGACCAGAGAAAACAGGAGGAGAAAAGAAACGTCATCATATGGCTGGGTAAATCAACAGTCTATCCACGGTGAGGTCACCATCCCTGGAGGTGTTCCAGAGCCATGGGGATGTGGTGCTGAGGGACATGGTCAGTGGGCACGGTGGGGTGGGCTGGGGTTGGACTTGGGGATCTTAAGAGGTCTTTTCCAACCTCAGCGCACTCCTCACATATCCTGGTAGGGCTGTATGATCTACTAGCTAAAGCCAAGTAATTAAAGGAAGATACTTTGCAGTCAAAGCACCCGAGGATGTGAGCTGGGAGCCCACAGGAAGGATGGAGGACATGCAGTCCCACCAGCGTTGCTGCTGGACTGAAACCCACACTAATGCAGCAGGTGCATCAAACAGCTCCAGAGATGGTCCTCACCTAAATGGACAAGATCCATGACATTAACACAAGGGCAGTTTGTTCCGACCCAGCAAAGTCCTCTTATTTCTAGGCAAGAAGCTGCATCCAAGTATTCCAGTTGTTCTCCTTTGTGGCTAAGAACTTTTAGAAACCGCAACTGAAGAGCCAGAGCTCAAGCTATGAGCGTGGTCAGACATTGTGCAAAGGTTGGCCCTTACCCAATCTCCTCACTTGGTGCCAACTCCAACCTGAGCTACCTCGGTACACAAGGAGCTGGAGCACACATCACGCAAGATTCCCTGAGGCACGAGAACTCCCTACAGAAGCACAACACGATTGTACGTCAGAGCCAGTCCTGTTTTCTCCAAATAACGAGTGGAGCTGGAACTCACAGCTTCTTCCCAGAACTCACATTTCTCTGCTGCATCCCAACACGGACGCTGCCAAAACAAAGCCTTCACAGATAGGGGCTGAGACATCCCAACTTAGAATAACATGGGAGAAGAGAAGGTGACTGACCTGAAGTGGCCTTAGGTTTAACTTAATCCCACAATGAGGGCTGCCTAACGCGGCTGACAGTGACCATGTTTGGACCCTTCAACATCCCATTCCTGGCAGTAATCCCTCTTCGCACGCTTATTTCCCCTACGCTATTACCAACTCCCTGGCAATACTGCAACACAGGCAGCAGCTTGTCCATCAGCTGCACTCTGTTCTTACTCAAAAACCTCCTCTTCAAAGCAGAACAGTTCTAAACGCAAGCGGGAGCAGAACTGACACTACTGAACCTGTCCAAGACCCTTCCTCTGGCCCTACAAAGCATGATGAAGACAACAAACAAAGCAAGTTTTGCAAGAGCTGGGCAGACAACCGGGCTGCTGCACAGCTGCAGCACAGTTCGGTCACTGGCACAAAGCAGCTCTCCAGCTTACAAACTGCTCTTCAGCAATTTTATGGCTGGTCCTGCGCGCTGCTCAGGATGAGCAGAACTTTTTCCTGTCCCTGCGCAGGGTCCTACTGAGATGTTTCATGGAGACAGCTGCTTATGCATCAAAAAAAGTAACTGTGGACAGTGCCGTGCCACGACATTTGCCCAGTGTAGAAGATCGAAGTCTCCTGTCAGGTCAACGTTCCCATCATCACCTGCTATTTGCCTATCTCACTGCTTCTGCTGCATTTATCATCCTTCTCATACACCCTTCAAATCAATATTCGCATTTACAGTCAGGTTTCTGCCTCCCCTCCTCCAAGACATCTAACATTTGTGCAAGGACAAGTTTGGTCAGTCCACTTCCCTGTTCTTTCAAGCCCTGTCTCAGTCAAACACTATTATTCAGTCAGCTTTACAGCATTTCCTAGGAAGGTGTTGCCAACTTCTGTGCCATTTGCATCACTGAGGATAGAAAATTTGTTTGTTTTCCTTCTAGAGCATGAATCACCCCCAACTTTGCTTTCCCATATCTGTGGGTTTCTCTTAGTTCAAAACCAAGACTTGGAGGACAGCTTTACTTCAAGTCTCACCAGCTCAGCTCCCTTTTGGCTTACGGGAAGGGCATCTCTGGGACCAACCTGCTTCCTGGAAGGCAAAGGTATGGGTAAAGGGTTCAGGCAATCACAAAGTACTCACAGCGGTGACAGCAGCAAAAGACTGATGGTGTCTGGACAGAGGTGAGAGGTGGAGATGGACAGTGCAGCAAGCAGGGCCATCAGGATCAGGTGAGTTCAAAGACACTGTTACATGATACACCTGCACAGGGCATTGCATGTCAAGCACACACAGAAGAGATTCCTATTCACTTTCACCCAAGCCTCACTGCAGAAAAGCAGTCAGCATCCAGACCTTTGGCTGCCAGCCTTCCCTGGGCTTACTGCAGAGGAAGACGCAGGACAAACTTACTGGAACCACTGCCTCACCTTTAATCCCTGCCCCTCATCCTTAGTGATCAGCTTCTGTTAAGCAAGCAAGCCCAGGATCTGCACAAAACTTGGCTGAAAACAAACAAAACACCACCACCAACACCACAGAACAAAAACACATCACCCAAAACCCACTCCAGAATAAAAACATTAAAAATACCTTTTTCCTTTTTTTTTTGGCAGTTGTTGGACAGCTCCCCAAGGGCAGCCCCATGCAGAAGACCTGGAGTGGATGTCCCAGGTCTCTCCACCATGCGGTGTTCTTCCTGTTCCTCTGGATCACAGCATGCCCCTGTCCCAAGGGGCTGCCAAAATCTAAGGGGGCTTTCACTGTACCTTAAAGAAGGGATCTGAGGTGCAAGGGAAGTTGAGACAAACAGCACTGATGGCCTCTCCCCACTCGCTATCCAGAGGGGATAGAGTCCACGACAGCTTAGCTCAAATGCAGCCTGCGGAAGAAGCCTCACCAAGCATGGAGGCCACGAGGTGTGCTCCTTTTGGTCCGAGTCATTTTAATTGTCACCTGCAAGGCACTGTATCTTGTTTGAGCATGAGAAAAATGTGGAGGCCGAGAATAGAGATATGCCGTCTGAGCTGAAAAGGAGGATGGGGGGGCAGGAGAGGAGAGGACAGGGTTATTTGATGCACCCAGCCTCTCCTACCCCAGGAATGCATGGAAGCAAGATAGCTGAATAAGAAATACACTTGGGGTAGTTGTAAGGTTTAACTTTGCATTTTTCTTGGGTTTCTCAGTGGAAAATGTTTTGGAGCTTTTATAAGCCTGACATGTCCAATTGCTTCAGCAGCCATGCAGCCCTAAAAAGGGTACTTGCTATCTGGAGCAAACTTGGAAGGAGAACTAGCTCAGAGTTAATGAGTCCAAGCTCATTTAGTTATGCAACTGGGGACATTTCTTTGCCATGAAAGGAAGAAGACAGAACTCACGTTACTGCCATTTCCAGCTTAGATGGAAGAACAAGAGCAAGCAAAAGAGCACTCGACTGGTGCAGCCCTGGTGGGACTGTACGCCGCCAGCATATGAGAACACATATCGAGCTGTGCCAGGTCCTAAGCCCAGTACACTCAACATCAATCAGGCAAAAACCGACTAAAAAACCTACTGAGTCTCACAATTAAACCTTGCCTTCTACTTTAGAGCTACTGCATAGTAATACAAGCCCCTTCATTCCAGCAGGCAATATTTAGTAAATGCTTAACAGTGCTGGACACAAGATATTGCTTAATGGCAGGATACAGTTACAGGTCATGATAAGCAAGGTCCACTCCCTACAGGAACAAAGCTACAATACAGAAGACAGATGAGCCATCAGAAATAAAGTACGTTCCCTCCACCTCCAGAACGTACTCTCCCTGCAAAGCCATTTCATCCTGCTATTTGCATGGAGGCACTGCAGAGAGAAGACCCCACATGCTTACCAGGGAGGAGGCAGAAACAGCCAGGAGCATCACCACGTGAAGCACACAAATGGCTGGAGGAATGTCCTTATCTGGTTCTAACTACCTGGACACGCAAGTACATAGGAGTCTCACTCCCTTAACAGCCACATTGCAGACTTTTGTTGCCAGATTGCTCCTTATCAGATGCTCTGTGGTTCAGTTGAACTGTTTGTACTAAACCTCGATCACATCAGTTCTCGCGTCAAGTGAGAGTGTTAATGTCAGTATTGGTATTCCTGTGTGGCATAACTTGCCTGCTTTAGCATTCCAGAGCTGTCTTTCTCTGGGAGCAAATTTCAGATTTGCACCTGGCCCCAAGTACGCAGATCTACCTGCGAGGAGCATAAGCAGTATGAGATTGCTGCACTCATACCGCTCTTCCTGTGGAGCTTTTCCACCTCCCCCTTTACAATCCTGCTTCTGTTCAGAATGATTCACATCCGTCAGCTGCTGCAGAAAATCCTCAAAACTCACTGCCCGTACACAGATTCCACAGTCCCAGCAATTTTTCTACTTTCTTCTGGAAAACACAAGCTGACTCAAGCCCTTTCCCATGCATGCAAGTTTAGAGTACACCATGTGCTGCTTTTCCAGAGAAAGAGTTGAAAACCTATTCACAAATCCTAGGACAAAGGCTGACAGACAAACACTTTGGGGTGGAGTGCTGATGCCCAGAGCCAAATTCAAGAAGAAAATTAAATAAATTTCAATAAAACAAGGCCATATCTAGTAGAAACAAGTGGCAACACCTTCACATGCTCCCTCTGTTTGTTTGCCACGTCAGCCTCACCCTTCCCTGAAAACCCAGGAACAGTTGTGGTGGGACCAGAGGACAACGTGAACATGAAGGCTGGCCAAGACAGGTAAGAAGAGTGCTTCAAACCTCTGAGGCCTCTCTTGGATGAGTTGCATGAAAAAACTGCTCATGGAGCAGCCATTCCCTTGGAATTGCTTTCCAGGTCTATTTCATGTCCCTTACGTATCATATCCACAGCTCTCAACCCATCACTGTTGACAAATTGAGCTCTCCTAAGCCTCTCCTTTAGCTTTTTTCAAGATAGGAACACTACAGCTTCCAAAACCAACTCATCCCACCTTAGATTATTTGTTTGTCCCTAAGGAGCCTCCCCAGCCCTCTGTATAACACCTCCCCATACAGCTTCAACACTAGCACTTCATTTGAAATGGCTTTTGCAGAGGTCTCCAGTGATGTTATTCTACGGAGAATCCACATCAAGCAGCTGTCATGCTCCAGAGAGGTGAGCAAAGAGAAATTCTCAAAGCCCATTCTGCCTTTCCCCAGAAATTTGATTCGTGTTTCCTCAGCTGTTTCCTTCAGCTCTCATCTCCTAGCTCTCCCACAAAGCATCTTCCCTGCACTTCACGTCCAAAGAAGCAGCAGCTACAATATTCTCCATCCGAAAAGCCTGTATTTTCAGTCCTAAATGACCTCCTCCTCAGAGTCTTCCTAAAGCATCACAGAGCTAAGATTTATCACGTGCAGCAGTGAAGAAAAATGTCACCACGAAAGCTGTCTGGAATCTTAGCTACAATAAATGCCTGCACAGCATCTATTCAAGGTACTTCTGCTGTCAGTAAAATGCATACCTTAGCTTTAACTCCTGTAGGTGAAGCACGTTTAGAGGAAAGCAGAGTTTCCAAAAGTGCTAATAGTATCTATACCTCAACAACACACTCAACACTTCTTTGTCTCTACTGATGCTCACACTCACCTGAGAGTAGATAAGAAACTGCCTGCTGACGTAGTTTACTGTACCCCCAGCTAGTGCTGAGCAAGCGGAGTAGCTTGAAGTGCAGCTCATCCACAACCCATCTTAAGACCACAGCAGTTAATTGTCACTTCAGGTACCTATCAGAGTAGCTGATCAGGTACCTATTCATCTTGCAAGATACACATCTTGCGTGTACACTCAGCGAAGCACGTGCTGTCCTGCATAATGCATACCATCTTCACTTCGAGCTGTTTTCTCATCTCAAGTAAACCTTAGATCCCATCACAACAAAGTACTGGATTCAAATAGCTCTGCCACTGATGGCTTTAACAACGAAGTCATCGTAAGCAAGTACTGACAATGTGATGCTGGGTAGTTCTCCTGGGTCAGAAAGGAGAAAGACCACAGAAGTCCACAAAAACAACCCCTTACTGCTACCCTCAAACACAGTGATTCCAAAGCCAACCAAATAAAAGCAGTTTCAGTTCACTCAAGTAAACAAAACCACTCACAACGTGCCCAAACTCGAGCTACATTAGAGCCAGCAGGAAAATTTCCTTCTAGGATAAAGCAAGACTTGGATCAGTAGCCACAGACAAGTGGCATCAGAGTAGAGATAGGAAAGCTCCGGCATTTTGAGGGACACTCCATTTTAGTTCAGCAAGGCAAAGTCTGCAATACTAATTAGAAATGACTAACTGCCTTCAACTAGGTTCAGCTTTCAGAACCCTGGAAAGAACAAAAGCTGCACACCAGCACAACTCAGCCAAATCCAGTTGCTTGTACTTGCAGACCAGAGCCTCTTCAAATGCCACGATCACTATGGAGCCTGTCAGGGCAGTGGTCCCAAACACGCAGTTGCACAAACACTCTAGGTTATGGGTGCTGTACTCTGAAGATGGCACAAGACAAAAGGCAATTTTTCACTCATTGTACTCATGTGCAACCTGTCTCCGTATACAGCCTACAATACATGTGGAGGATGCATTCTACAGTTCACATGGAGAACTGAATGTTATTCCGTATGTAATTCTGTTATATAAAATATGAAAGTCATTGAGACTCAGTCAGTGGATCACCACACATCTTCCTGG
Source organism: Aquila spilogaster (assembly GCA_024606505.1). Lineage (NCBI taxonomy): Eukaryota > Metazoa > Chordata > Aves > Accipitriformes > Accipitridae > Aquila > Aquila spilogaster. Next base: position 36,964,902 of record JANHGO010000002.1, on the reverse strand, counting down.
AACATCTTGCTCAGTCTTCTTCATATTTAATCAAAATAACCTGGGATGGAATGGATATTTGAGTTAATGAAGGCAGCAGGATGGTATATAAAGGCTCAGGAACTGGTTCTGCAGGGAGGAAGGCAATCCACCTTGTCTCCATACCACCTTTACCCCAGCGCCAACCACCAACCTCAGGACACAGGACAATGCGAGGGACCAAGCTTTCACATTAGATGTAATAGAAAAACATTCTTTACTCTGCAAGTGTCTTTACAAATATATATTTATATATTTAAGCCCGTTTCAGGCCATAAAAGCCCATAAAAAACAACCAGTACCTTTTCAACAAGAGAAATTGTGATACAGAAGTCTGAGGTGAAAGACTCCCAACACAAGGGCTGCTTTGGCACTTCTCTGAAGGCCTCTATTTAGCACATAAAACCATCTTAAAAATGACGTCAGCCTTTTATCTGTAAAGGAGGGGCACCATTTTTAACCCCAACCCCCTCCCCTTTACTACTCTCTGAATGAGGTAAACTGGAATCACTTTTACATCACCACTCACTGCTTTAAAAAGGGGATATTGCATCCTGAAGACCAGCTTTTCCAAAAGACATTCATGAATGGGTTTAAAAAAGAAAATAGATGCCGCTTGTGGATCCAACCACAATGTGCTGTTGTCTCAAAATAGAAGTAGTTGATACTAAAAAGCTATTCCGGATACATACAAAGTACAAACACTAGGGCTGGTCAGAAAGATTCAGTTTCAACATTCTTAAAAAGCAGGGAATTTTTTTCTGTAGTGTTCTTTTTTTTTTTGCATTCATTCCCCCTACCCTCACTTTTCTACCAGTTCCATATACCCTTCAAAAAAAAAATCACGTGTCTGTTGTAAGAGTGCAAAGTTCATTCAAACCTTGTGTTCAAGTTCACTATCACTACACTTTAAAAATCCTGCTGGCAAATAAAAAGGTCTCGATTTAACTTAGCAAAAGTGATATCTAGAAAATATTCAACATCAAGAGGTCTTACAAAAAAACTTCAGACTACTAAAGCATTCTAAGGCACGGTGTTTTGGAAGAAGTGCTTTCTCCCTTTAGTGTTGCTTTATACACATCACGTGTGCAAGTCCGAGTGATGCATGGAGCTGCAAATGTATGCCATGCCTTCTTCCCAATTAGTGAATTGAATCTTTTCCTGCAGTTTCAGACATAGGCTCCCAATGCTGCGTGGAATTCAGTTAGACATTGCACCAGCTGCTGAAACTTGGGTCTTTCTTCAGGATCTAGGGCCCAACAGCAGGCCATCACAGCAAATCTGAAAGACAAAGACAAATACAAGACATGAGAACGTACTCCTGGCAAACAGTCCCAAGCATGAAAATGAAAAATGATGTTTGGCACCAGAAAGCCTGCAGACCAGAATGAGAAAAGGAATCCTGTCTGTGATACACAACGCTGATTCACTCCTGCAGAATACAGACACCCTGAATGATCAATAAACGTGCTATGACTGGAGGTGCTGGTTTGATTTAGGATACAACTCATAGGCAATTCAGGAAGAAGCAATACATAATTCACTGGAAATTGCTGAAGTACTGTAAAAGCATAGCTCAAAGCATTTCTGCGGTAGGTTTGCAGGAAGGAGATTTGGAAGAACATGAGAGGCAGGAGGTGGTGCCTGCATTCTTGCCTTCTTCCATTCCATTAAGATCACGATTAAACACTTCAAGTGCTGCTGTTTGAGCTCCACTACACAGAGTGCTTCTCTCTTCAGTCTTGCCGAGAGAAGTGAAACTTCCTCTGCCTATAAAACCAGTGGCTTCCTACTACAGCCCAAAAAAAAACTAAGCAGAAAATCTCTAGCTTCTTTACCTCCCTCCTTTCATCTTGCTGATTAACAGCATCTCATCAGTGTGACAGAATAAGGAAGAGAGCTGGGTGGGGATTAAGTGAAACTCAGCAACAAAAAATTTTAGTTTGCATTCCTCAAGGCAGGTCATTGTAAAGCTACACAAATACGCAAGGGTCAGCATAAATGCAGAATAAACAAGCAAGGAGGAGGCAGACCTGGCTGCCTCATTGATAAGGTTGGTTTAAGATGCTGGTTCCAACACAGATATTTTACCCAGTCTCCAAAGATGTGCACTTACAGTTCATCAGGACAGTTGATTGGCTGAGCTATTCTATAGCCATCCTTTAAATATGCAGCCATCTCAAAAGGGTCAATATCGACATAGGGAGTCTGTCCCAAAGTCATCAGTTCCCACAGTGTTACTCCGAAGGCCCACTGAAAAGAGAGCATGCAGAACACTTAACAAATCTAAGGAACGCTATCTGTATATTTCAGGCATAGGCTCAGAAGTACAACTCCTGAGAAAAACAAAGATTTTATCTACATAAACCTGGCATCTGGATCAGCATCCAACATGCCATTCAGCCTCTCCTACTAAGAGGAGCTTATGACATAACTAAATATGATAATAAAAATAATTGAACAATCAATACAAACACAAGCATAGTACAAGTGAAATGGTTTACAACTTGGTATCAAGAGACCAAAGAAAAACAGAAGATTCTGATACCGTACACTGAAGATTCATAGCTGAAGTTACAAGTGCCGAGATCATCATGATTTATTTTAAAAGAGGCAGAACTGCCTTTTCTCCCAGCCTTAAAATCCTCTTCATTTTAGTGAAATGAAGGCTTCGGTCAGGGGATGTCTAAAGTAAGGGGCGATGTCAATGGACACTGATGAAAAGCACTGAGCTAGAGAGTGGCAAGTGCACAGACCTGGCCCGGCTCTGAACAGCTACCTATTAGCAGTGGAGGAAGGCATGGGAGGAATCCTTTTTTTATTTGCAGTTAGGAAAACTGACAAGGAACAAGTGATGCTGCACCTAGAATAAAAAGCAATTCAAGCAAAACTATTCTGAGAATATAGCTACTTCTTAATCTATGAAGGAAGCACACATGAATGACATAAAAAAAAATCAGAGTTTCATGGTCACCACAGAGAGGAAATTAAAATTCCACAGGAATTATATTTTGTTTTTATATGCTTTGGCTGACCAGTACAACTGCTGGCAGAGGAAGAATGCATTAAAAGTGTTTCAAGCCAGGAAAACTATTCCAAAGAAATGCATCCAAAAAAGCACTAACTGCATCTCAACAGATAACACCTAAATCTGTTTGCAGCAGATTTCATCGCCAATAAAGTTGCATGAAGTCGATATTTAGAACTGTTCCAAGGGAGCAAACAAAAAACAGACTTTGAGAAGTATCCAGGTAAATGCAAAAATAGTATCTAGGGCACGTATTTTCTACACTCAGGAAAAAAAAAACAATTTCACGTGCTTTAAAATTCACTAGCCATGTATGTGAAGTACAGAACCACATATTAGAAGCCGATTTGCCTTTATCTCTGTGTAATACAAAAAGGAAGTTTGTGTTAAAATACTGCAGAACACAAGCTGAATTGCACTAAATATTTCTGAAACAGTTCTGAGACTGAGATGCCTTCTTCCTAGCAAAATTGTACTGGCAGTGCTATATAAGCTTATTTCCAAGCCCATTCTTCGTGAACAGCAAATGCTTTCACATTCCAGATTTTAAGAAGAAATCAATGTTTTTACTGATCTCATTTAGTATTATAAAAACACGCATTTATGGGCAACTTCCGTTTCCTGGTTTGTTTGGTGTAACAGAACTGCATATGAGTACAATGAGTACACAAGTATTTCTGGAGCAGAGATGACTCCTTTTTCTTTCAGTTTTTTTATTTGTAAGTCTTGAGGACAGAAAGAATGGCAAAGAGGAAAAACACAACCAGAGCTTTTCAGAAGTTTCCTAACCGAGCCAATTTTAAGTAGATTACAATCTCTGGATGTAGCCACTCTTCAGAGAGTTAGGAGAGCATCCTTACCAAAGGAAACATCCCCTTAGAAGTGGGAAGCGGTTCAGACAATTACTGCTCAAATCAACAAAGGCTGATGATCTTCAAGGACAAAATTCTGTGAGCAGAACTATCTGTTCTAATGTGCAGAATGCTGAGCAAGCATAGTACAAGGCCACCATGGATGCAGTGGCAAAGCTCAGGCACTAAGGAAGGAAAGAGAACGAGGATGCAGGACAAGGCAGCCTGAGAAATACAGTGAGAACGCATGTGTATGCAGGGATGGAGTTTGGAAAACCAAAGCTCATAAAGTGCATCAACACATGATTCAGATGGTCTCATCGTTGTTGAAAAGCCACAAGAGCTGGGGGAGGTTGCTGATCACTGGAGAAAAGGCACTTTCTTCAGGAGGTAGGGCACAGGGAACTACAGGCCAGGCAGTTGAACATCAGCACCTGTGATGGGCAGAGAGCACAATATGCTGGATGCCATTGCACATGAAGCATAAAGGTGACCGGGAACAGTCAGGGTGGATTTACCAAGGGCAAACTGCTAGGTTAAGCTGACTAGTACTCCACTGCTGAGAACACAGTGAACAGAGAGAGCGAGATGCATGTTCACCTTAACTTCAGCAAGGCCTCTGAAACCATCTTCCATAGCATCTTATAGGTAAATTAGGGAGATGTTCTCATTAATGTGGTTGGACTTCTGGACTCAAGATTGCTGTGATTAGCAGTACTAGTCCAACTAGCAGCTGGTTAGAAGCATCATTGCTCAGGAATCAATACTTTTTCATCTTCATTAAAAAGCTGTACTCTCGGGATGTTTGTGGATGATGTCAAACTGGGCAGAGTAGCTGGCAGGCTGGAGGTCAAGCCTTCTGCAAAAGAACCTCAAGGAACTGCAGGAATTGACTGAATCCCAAAGTTCAAGAAAAGTAAATGCAAAATTCTACTTCAGAGATGGAAAAACACATGCACCAGGACAGGCTGAGGCTGACTACATGGAAAGCAGCTTTGCAGAAGAGGACTGAGGGTCCTAGTAAATAAGTTGAATGTATCAGCAGTGTGTTCCTGAAGCAAAAAGACAACTACATCCTCAGTTTTGTCAGCATGAGAGTAGTCAGTGGGTCAAGGGCAATTATTTTCCCCATCTTTTCCCTACCTGCCAAGTACTTTGTTCAACTTGGAGCTTCCTAGTACAAGAGAAAACACTGACAATTTCATCTGTTGATCATGATTTCAAAGCCAATCTCCCAGAGGGTAAAGTTTTCAAGAAACAGTTTCCTTCAATCTTCAGCAGACTCTGAATCATAGCAGACAAGCGCCAATACAGGTTTCTCATTGAATTTAATTGTCTTTTCTGCTAACACTTCCAAGTAGGACAGGGTGCAACAGACAATTCTTCCATGGAAGAAGCACACGCTTGGCCTTCAAATTATCTATTCTGCACAGCAAATGGAGGAAGGGTGCACAGCTGCTGTTTTGGATTAATCACTGCTATCTTTTCTGATCCTCCAACTGTTGTAAGAAGTTTTACAGGAGAAATACGTTTACACATCTCATGTACTTCATTTTTTTTTTTTTTTCAAGAGAAAAAAAACAAAACCAACCAACCAAACTTACCACATCACTAGCACTGGAAAATTCATTGTTAACCAGGCTTTCAAGAGCCATCCATCGAACTGGTCTGTTCTCGTTATCTCCCAGGCAATGGTAGTCCATAGGAAATAGGTCTCGAGATAGCGCATTGTCCGTAATCTTAACCTGAAGTGCATCATCAATGCTAATTTAAAAGAACAGAAGTATTTAGCAAATGTGGCACTACAGTTTCGCAGAAAATACTTATGCTCCACCTTAATTTCACTGCGGAATACTGATCACACAACATTTCAGAGAGTTAGCATTCTGCTAGACTCAGACACACTTACTCTGTGGTTATCAAACACTACTTAAGGAAGTATTTATTCTGTGTCAGCAGGTAAACACTAGAAAGTGGAAGCCTTAGATTAAATAAAATCAAACATTTATAAATGCAGAAAAGTACAAAACAAACAACTCCCTTAATTATTATTGCTCTCCTGGAGATTCACAATAGAATTAAATTATTTCAGCTATGATACCTCTGTATCAATGATGAGCTAAAGACTCAGGCTAAACAAGATCTAGCAGTACCTTGTTAAAGCAACCACTACCATTTGCGGCCTAAAACCTCGTCCCTAATCAAGTGATTATTTGCTCCAATAAAATATTTATTCCCACAAACACTGCCTCAGCAAAAGATATGACTGTTGTCAGAAGCTGAATGCTGACTAAGCAAGACTTGTTTGTAATCAACAAGAGATGTCTTAACTAGCACAGAGGAGCCTTTAACAGGTTTTTATGGAATAAACTTGCCTTTATGGAATAAACTTGCCTACTACCTTTCTCCCCCTCAGGAATGTTAAGAGACTGTGAATTAAGCTTAAAAGAAAAATTCAAATAAAACTCAGTGTTCTCAAACACCTGACTTCAGAATACGGGAAGACATTCGTTCTGACATCTTGTGACAAAAATATATGAGTAACATCGTGATTTTTATTTCTAAACTTGCATTTGCTGTCCTTCCATTTGGGTTTAATATTTTTTATTTTCATAAGAAAAAAATAAATATAAATGCTCATTTTGTGTGTTCACTGCTTCATTGACCCAGGTACCTTCTTTTTTATCCCATATTTATGCATTTTCAGGTCTGTTCATTGATCTCAAAATTTACAGACTAGGAAATTTCCATATGTAATCACTCCTAAGAGGTACAGATGAAGTTCAGAGAAATTCCTAGAAGATCTGCCTATAAACAAGTACAAAGGATACTTTTCCAGTGAGTACCGAGCCCTGACTTGTGTAATCTGTATGTCCATTCCAATTGGGCCCAAGACACTTGACAAGAAAAGTATTTCACCCCTTCACAAACCTGCCAAGAGCACTGCAATCTTAGCTCCCTTCCCAATATTAGCACAGACCTGATACACTTCATACCAGCTCCTCCCAGCTTATCCCCACATGGAGGTACTCTCACGGAATAAACCTTGGAAAGAAAGGAGTGGCAGATGAACAAAGCCCTTCATGGAATCCTGGCTACTAGCAATCTCTTTTTTTCTATGTAAAAAGCTAAAGCTAGTCCAAACGTTCTTGCGCTGCACAGCAGGGCAATAGCTCAGCTCCAGCTTGCATTTGCCACGGAGAAGGAGTGCCAGATGCACTATGGAGTTGAGTTATATTGACAACACTGAGGATCACACATACGGCAACTAAAACAAAGCTGAACTTCGCCCTAGGAGGGCAGGGAGTAAAGCTGTCAGAACGCTCACCCTTGCACAGGAATGCACAAGTGAATTAATTTGCTGCACTGAAACAAGAGGTTGTCACAAGGCAGTTTCCCTGGAGCACTGCTTGTGATCTCTGCCTTCTGTGGCATCACTTCTTTAATACACTCATCAGAGAGAAAAAGCAATAAGAACAGATGAAAAGAACCTCTAAGAAACTCTTATCAAACTGAGCATCCTTACATACTGCAAGAGCGATACAGGATTTTGCTAAATGGGCTCAGGGGCACCAGTTCAAAAGCACAAGGGATGGCTACAGAGTAGGTGCTTCTGCTTCCTCTGTCCAACAATACCTGGTGCAAAATCTGTCCGCTAGCAAACTGCTAAAGAAACTCCAAGTTACTATCAAGGCTTAAAGGAAGTCATTTAGGCTAGGTGAGCATTTGCAAAAAATAAGGAGAACCAAAATCTAGTACAAATCTTTCAGAAGAGGATGCTCTGCACTCTTAAAAAACAAGCATTCCATTTCACCCTATACCTAGAAGAAAATTATACTGATAGAACCAAATTATACTGATAGAACCACCTGCACAAAACAGGAGGAAAAAAAAAGCGTTATGTTTTGAAGCAGAGATCAGGTTGTTTAAAGGAAGTCCATCTTAGCCTTAGTTATTGACATAACACTGTTTGCACTATGACTCTATCTTGTTTGGTACTTACACACAGTTTCTAGCAGCCAGGTCTTTGTGAATGACCTCCCGTCTGGCCAAATAACTCATTCCACAGGCAATCTGAATAGCCATATGTACAAGATCCTGCTGGGAAATTGCCTGCAAGAGCACAGAACAACAATCAATACAGAACTGCAAGCCCAATGCCTCCTAGGCTAATTTTTAGTTTGTATTCTAAGGGCCCTCCCCTCTCTCTTAACCTTTAGTAACCAATGATTCTCTAGCAGCTGATTGTTGAACAGACACTACCATCTTCAGAAAATTTATGAAGACTCTTTATTCTAATTTAGCCTTTTTTTCCTAGTTGACATGGCGGGGCAAACATCCAAATTACAATTTTTTTGCTACTACATAGTTCTTCCTTGGATTAGTGATGAACGCAGGCAAAAATGGTCACTTTTACCTGCTCACCACACTCTCACTTCCTGTTGTTTGGAAACCAGCTCATTCTCAGGCAGCAGAACACAAGCAAAAGACAAAATTCTCATTGATGTCTATGGCCGAGTACAACTACTAAAGGCTGTTGCTCCTTCCACTTCTACAGCATCACAGTTATATAAAACTCTTGCACTACATCTACATCCTAGTTTCTCTCTTTCATTTCTACAGTATTTCTGAAGCTTTAGTGTGTAGGTAGGTACAGCATTTGCAAGACTGGGGATAAAATAAAGCAAATACTAAGCTAAATTAAAGAAGCCAGTGTATTATTGTTTAACAGCTTGTTAAAAAGAACAAAAACCACGTATTATTTCACAGAACTCAAAAGTTTGCTTTTGGTACTTCCACAGATGTACTTATTTGAAGATGGAAAAACACAAAACATTCCAGTTTTTGGTACGGTAGAAAGTATGGTGACACCTCTGAGAGGCAACTCCTATTTGACATAACGCAGATTACAAACTCCATTTCCAAATTCTTGGAAAGGGATGTTGGTGTGCTGAATACAGATTTATAACCCAGATTAAGCAGCAAAACAGATAAATCAAAGTTGGAAGATCACAGCAGCTTATCATAATTTATTGGCCTTGTAAATTAACAGAGGTAGGCAACCGTGAGAGTTTCAAATTTGGTATATAACAGGGGCAAATGCTGACCTCAGCAAACCAGATTTCATTTTGAATTTGATTTAATTCAAAGACAAGAGGCAAACCAAGGTGAAGCTGAAGAGAAGGAAAGATAAGGCAATCCCAGCAAGAGGAATAGTTTTAAAATACAGACAAATCCACGACTGAACATATGTCAGATTTCCTTCCAACTTTTTTCTAAGTTGTTGACACCAACTCAATTTTTGCTGTAATGGCATTCTTAAAACTTCATGATCATCTAAGAAATCTTTTTTTCTTTCTCACTTCTTGTGAAACAAATGCAGCAACTTCTATGGAAAACATGGTAAAGAATTATAAATGCTGAAGAGCACCAACAGCAGGAAAACAAACCAATTCCCAGAAACCACTTCCCTTCCATTCTCAGGGTAAATAAATACAGTTGTTTTACCTAATAGCAAATCTACAGCAGCACGTCATACATTTAACAGAACTGCTTTATGCTTACTATAAAACAATGAACTACTATGCATTAAGAGATAATCTATTCTGCAAAAGAACATTTCATTTAATCTGATACTTCTCTGTACACGTCTTTCCCCTGTGTATTGCAACTTGAATCCACTATCACGTATCATTTCCTCTACTTTGTTAGATGTGTTGATATACCAGCTGCTACCCTGACCAAGAGTTTAACTCGGTTGTATGGTCTCTCAATAGCTACGATAAAGGCAGCTAAGAATGTTTTCCTTGTATGAATCAAAATTACTACATGCTAAGGAACTGCTTGTCAGTTCTTTCGTTTTCACAGGACAGGATGAATACTGCAGCTACTCCTTTCAAGGTACGTACACAGATGACAAACCAGGTCTTCTGAGTAAAAGCTGAATGGGCAGGAAGTGACAGATTTCTGAGTTTACCTGAGGATTGTTGGCCTCTACCAGCTTGCACTGTCTCAAGAATAGTTTAAGGTTTCCCCAGTTCATGTACGGCAGCAGCACCATTGGTTTTTCTCCTTCTTCTATACAGACATGAGTGATAGGCAGCAGATTCCTGGAAGACAGGAACAGAAATCTCTAGCTCTATGAAGCTAAAATTTGACCAAAATCTTCTCAATACCGAAACACACTAACTGAAAGTAATTCAACATCAAGTAAAAGCATTAACTTTGTGTTACAGATTGCAGAGCACAAAGTCTCCAAGTAACTGAAGACACTGGGGAGGATTTAGAAGGAAAAAAAAAAAGCATAAGACATTACTGTGGGGGCAGTGGCAGGAGGTTTAGGGGTACCAGGGTACCATTACTGCCGAAGTAACTTAGGAGTTCTATCAGGGGTGTTTCATTCCTCCTCCCAGCTCATATAACCTCCCCCTGCATTGTTTATAAACACCTTCCTGTAGCGTCAACATAGAAAAAAAACACAGAAACTTGAAGCAAACATTACGTGGTTTAAAATTTCCGTGAGGCATTTTTAAGAAGCTGTATCTTCCAGTGAAAACACAGTAGAAGGCTTTCAGTGAGCTCTGTTATTGCTTGGAACTTTGAAAATTCATATTTTCGTAAGCCTGATAATCAGGTATTACGTCCATGAACTCTATACACCCATTTAGCTTCACCTTCAGTAAGAGGTGCTAACAGTTTTTTCTTCCGTGTGATGTCTACCAAGCTGGGTCATCTGAGGAATTTTACTTGGAAAAGTTTAACAGTTGATTTTGAATGATGGGAGGGGGGTTATTTCGCCTTGTTTTCATTTTAAAATACGTTCCCTCAAGATGCTGCTACTCCTCTTAACACAATTCTGTCTTTTAGGTAAAGTCTTAACTATGATAATTCTTAGAAAAACAGCTTCTAAATCCACTGTAGTATTAACAGTTCTCTTTTAACTACTTTCACTTCCTTCACATGACCAGTGAAAAGGCCAAACTACTACTAGTGAGTATGGGTTTCTTCTTACCTGTATCCTTGCCAGCAATGAAGATCTTTAAGGCCAATTTCAGCCTACTGTGCCACATAGGAAATTACAAATAATACAAGACAGACTAATAAATTAGCAAAATCAACCTGCATATATACTTACTCTCCTCATTACCACTGAAATGTCACATTTAACAACCAGCCTGTGCAAAAAGAGCAGTGTAAGCCACCACTTTTCTGTAATAACTGAAAATGAAAGGAATATCTAACCACATGTCACTGCTCAGCCTGACACACCAAAACCAAGACAGCTTTAAACACAAGTATTATCAGCTCACACAGATGCAGTATGACTTCCAAACACTGCTTGGCTTACCTGTGATGAAGTCCTCTGAGTTTGCAACTTTCAGTCAGCATCATTGTCACCTGCACCTCTGAGGCTTGATCTAATGAAAAATTAATAATAATAATAAAAAAAAATCAGAACCACAGTTGTAACTTTGGAAGCAAACCAATCTATTATCTGAAATTTGGTCCAGATTTATAAGTCAGTTAAGGTCATTTGTGCACAAACAGAATTTGTTTACTTACTTTTTTTTAAATTGAATTTAAAAACCCAGACAAGCAAGCCAAGTTCTAGGGCAGATTTCTGCTTAAACAAATGGGGTGAAGCTGAAAAGGAAAAAAAAACACTCCAGGTGCTGACAGAATGTACTCTTGCTGCTTCCTGACAGCTTTTGGGCACGCATGAACTGCCTGCACTGGCAGCATAGGTGAAATCCTGCACCCAAGGCCTACACTGCTGAAAGGGGGGGGAACACACCAGGTGCTTCACAAAAGCACATGAGACACGAATTTGCTACTGAATCACAACATGGACTTCTGCAATTCACTTCCATGTCAATGGAGACCATATATTCCTACAGTCATTTACTCCGTACACTCTACCTGAAACACTTGACTCTTGGTAACCTTAGAAATGTTTGCAGTTCTTCTCTCAACCTTTCAAAAGAAAAAAAAATCACTGCTTCCAGTTGGAAACCAAGTATCTCTGATAACTCCAGCAACCAGAACATCAGCAGCACTGGCTGCACTCCCATTCCCTGGAAACATTTCGGGGTCTATTTTTCTTTTCTGCTGGGCAAGGAGCAATAGGGAAGCCTAAAGTAATGCAAATCAGGGCTCTCTCAAACCCACCCCTCCTCATATTTAGGCACACTCTTCAGTACCTCCTTCGTGTTACAACCAGCACTCGTGTGCCTAGGCAGCAAGCTAGCACAGGAGAAAGCCCAGTGAAAGCCAATCAGCTCTCTATGCCACATTAGGATGAATTTACATATCTCAGATGAGTCAAACCAACATTTTACTGCCCCGAGAAAGAGTAGAGAGGAAGAGAGGGAATACAGAACTCATCTACTCTTCATGATCTTCCCTTCTTCCTCATGCCAGCTCTAACACCTCAGTGGTCCTTCCCTAATTAACCTGTAACGCTGCAAATAACAATGTGACTCCTGTCTGAATGACGATTAGTGGTGCAAGCAGGTAGTGTAGATGAGCACGAGGTAGGGAAAGAAAGCACAAGACCCAAAGAGAGTGTGGCCTCTCTGTCAAGAGGATGGCAAGCTACTAAATGGGCCCTAACTGCAATAAGAAAAACCAACAGCTTTCCACATCTGCTGGAAGTGCAGGCAGCTTTGGGCACAACACAGCCCTTTTGATGAACCTGGGAAGGGTTCATCATAAGAAAAATTGTGTAACATGTGAGCTGCAAAATATCAACTGGATTGAGAAACTGCCTAAGCCAGGGAGAGAAAGGGTATCTCGAGGCAAACTACTGCAGAGGCTCTCTCTCTATCTTAGCTCAGAAGGAAATAAAAAGAAGGCATGCCTTCCTAGAAGTATCCAAATGCTAAAAAAGGAGGAGATTGGAAAATGGACATTACCAGTTCAGATACAGATTCTAGGCAGAAGCACTGAACTCTGGCTATGCTTTGAAACCCCTAAGGAACATCACTGCCCAGCCTCAAAGGACCAAGACCACAAAATTCTGTAACATGAGGTTCTAAGTGTCATTATATCAATGGCAATTACGGCTGTGGTGTATTACGGGATGTATCAAAATGGTGATTTCCTTCTCTTTGATCATAAATATGTATGAGGGGTAGGATATTAATAGGTTCTTGCAATAAAGAAAGCCTCACGTGAGCATTACTTCAACGTCTCTGGTCTGAAACCCATCAACTGCCTGACAAAGAAAAGGTCCTATCTACTGTGCAGCAACAGAACTCAACTGATATCAGTGTTTTATATGTGACAGATTTCATCTGAAGGGGGTAGACTTCTAAGGTTTGTAAACAATTGAGAAAAAGCAAGATGCTACATTAAAATGAATGTATACAGGCTTAAATGGCTGAACCATCCTGCTGTTATAAAGAGCAAGATGCACTAAAAATGAAGGCATAAAGGCACATTACAAGAATCTGGAGGAACTGCCAGCAGGCTACTTGTATAAAGCTTCAATTCTAAATACGTGAACCACTCACTCAAAAAGAACATAGCCTCTTCATCCAAGTGTATAACGAAGGGCTGAAAGAGATTAATAGGCATGAGTTTAGGTCAATGAACATGCTCATTGCTCCTTGGCTCCGTGCTTGCTTAACTGGTTTGCTTTTAATTACAAGATCCACCGTGCAATAATTCAAAGAGCTAAACCAGAGATTATTTAAAACTGGCTTGGAAAATCTACAGAACAAGTTAATCTGGTTCGGACAACACACCTATTCACCTCTTCACACCAATGCTGTTACAGACAATGCTGTCCTGCTGATGCCTTTCCCTTTCCATCACCAGGGTGTTTTTCAGCAGGTCACTGCTAGGCTTTATTAGTGTTTTTCAGCTCAGAGAAACTACATTAGAGCTGCTGAGCACCCAAAGGATGACTGACTCTGGTTCAAGTACATATGGAAATCTAAATCTTATCTTGTGGAACAGTCCCAGAATCAGCATTGTGTTTTCTTATCAATACTATTTCCTTGTTTTCTGTATGGAAAAAAAACTTCACAACACCAACCAAATCAACACACAAAGGACAAACAATAGCAATAGAACACTAATCTTTCTCTAACTTAGATCTATGCCAATACAGAAGAACCACACAATTTTAATTTATTGTGGTTTCATTAGATAAAATTCAAAACAGAACATAAATCATCACTTTGAACATTTAAGTGGTTCCAGTCAAAAGAGGTCCAAAATAGAATAAAAACCAAAGTAATGCTATTCCAACTGTCCCTGTAGCAATAAAAATCAGTTTTATGGCCATTTTCTTTGGTTACGTGAAACAAAGTGCATTTAAACTCATTTATTAGATTACACCATTTCTGAATGTTCAGCAGACAGGTCTTCATAGATTACGAAGCTGAACATGCTAATAAAACATTTAGCTGAAACTAATTGTCTGGGGATATTGACCATCTCACACTGAAAAGCCACACAAGCACCTCACAGCACTTCTGGCTCTGATATGGGAAACATGCAGTGCATGGCAGCACCAATGACAGCCCTGACGTAGCAATTCCAGCTAGGTGAGATGCAAGGAGGATTTGCTAAGGCAAATTCCTGCCTAGGCCAAACTCTACTGAAAGCATCCCTTAAATACATAAGCATTACATGTAAGCACACACATTTTAGTATTTTATTGTTTGTGTAGCCACACAAAAGAAGACCTGTGGAATGATCTCACCAAATGCACAAGAATGCCCACAGGCTTTTGCAGCTTGTTTTCTTCCTGCATGGGATCTATGAGGTTACTTGATCTGAACACAGCCACACATAGAACCAAACAAGAGGAGAGCTGAGGAAAAGAAAGGGAAACCTCTCACAGGCCCAGAATCCTCCTAAATAAAAGCAGTAACTCAATGTTGCAACAAGAGACCACAGTCTCCCATGTACTAAATTCACCATCAGCAAACAGCACCGGGTTTCAGCTGAACACTCCTGGGTAAAACAACAAGGCTTGTTGCACAACTTCTTCAAAGCCTTAAAAAAGCTAAACTACCCTTTGAGATACTAATGCTACTTGGGATTAGGAGTACCACAGTACTCAGCAGTTCATGCAGCTGCAGCCTGATGAACATAAGCTGAGCTTTTGTCATATCACTGCTGCTCAACCCTGACAAATCATCATCTGTTTTCCTCCAAGCTGTTACACACCAATAGTTGAGTAACTGAAGAGCAAAACCGTGAGATGACATGAATTAGGGCAAAGATTTAAGAGCCAGGGGTGATTCTAGATCTTCAATTAGGACCAAAAGGGCTCAACTTTTGGAAGGGGCTTAACAGCAAGTTTACAAACTTTAAGACAGATGTAGGAAGATGCTTTTACCCTCACTGTTACAAGGCAATGACTGTGAAAGTCTACCTTGGGGCACAGAGCAAGAACAGACTTGGATTTCTGGAAGCTGTGATAGGGCTGCAAGTTTATCTCATTATATTATGTTATTTGTAGATAGCCAGGCACAATGGGGCTCTTGGCACTACCACTGCTATCTATGAGACTAATCTCTGGCAAGTGTTAGATCTGCTGAGGCTCTCCCTGGTTCATGGCCAGAGAGCAGCTATTGGATTTTTACCCATTTACAGAAGTTCATCTACAAAACAGCGTTTTAAATCCTCATTTACCAGCACTCTTAAGTCATGTGAATCACAGAATTGTAGGGGGTGGAAGGGACCTCCAGAGATCATCATTGTGACACTCACAAAAAACCCGACATGTTCAAGAGGAGCTCTGAGATGACACTAAAATTGCACCAACTTGCTCATTACGAGACCAGCAGCTCTATCAATTGCTGAACATCGTACCCCACATTCAATGGTTGGTAATACATCAGGAAAGAGTCACTCCACACCTCAAATTACCTACCAGAGATGAAAAAGCAGCAATTACTTGACTATTGCAGTGGTTACCTGATTAGCTGGATGACTTACAAGAACAACATTATAGGTCAGATCTTCCAGAATCACACATTAGCAAACACTGTATTACAACTTCAGGCTTTAGACTGTAGCTTGGTCATTAAAATAAATTACTTTAAAGAGCAAGAAAATAAGGGAGAATCTTAAAAGCAACACAGCCAAAAGTTTCAAAATTCAAACAAGTTATTCCAGAGCCTTTCTACAGCCTGCTATGGGCAGTTTCTGTCAGCAATGCTATAAGAAGTAGCTGTACAAATCATTGCAGCCAAGAAATCTAAGCTTCTGATGAACATATTTCTGGACAGCAATATCTGAACAGATGTTTTAAGCCACATAAAAAGAGCAGAGAAGCACGATTTGGGGATGGTGTTTTTTGCCTACATAACAAGAGAGGAACCTAGAGTTGCAGCAGCAAACAGCAAGTCAAAGGCTCTTTGCTCACTGATCTACTTCAAATGAATGTGAAAGCAAAAATAAATGGAAAACAGAATGGGAGAAGGAAGATAACTGATTTAATGTTTCAGTGTCCATCAACTGCTAAGGGCAGCAGGTAAGAAAAGCTGAAATACAAGTAGTGGTTTTAACTCAATGTAAAGGAGAGCATATTCTGGATTATGAGAAGTTGTGGTTTTTTTCCCTTTAGAAACATAAAATAGCAGACATTTAAATTAAGAAACCCAAGTACAGAACTTTGGACATCACCTGCCACTGAACTTTCTAAAAATGTAGACTGTACATACATAACATCTCAGCACACTTTCTAATGAACTAGGACTGAATGACACACAGTGCATTTTTAAACCAACTTACAGGAATTTGCTATCTTTCCTTAATTCTTTAAATTCAAGCATCCTTCCTTTATGGAAAAAAAGGTAAGAAAACTCAGAGCAAAAGCAGAATTTTTCTTGGTTTTTTTTTTTTTTGTTGTTGTAATGTTTTCCTCCAGAGAAATAGGATCCTGTACTCTGATTTTGAGAGGTTAAATACCTTTTATTTTAAGAAGGTATTTGTGTGTGTGTTTCGTGTGTTTAAGGCATGACCTTGTAAATTTTAACAATGAACCACTTACAAATGTAAAGTCAATGCAGTTTAAAAATTGCACCTTGGGAATTGTTGTGTGCACTCGAGGTTGTAGTATACAGTATGTATAGTAGAAGTAAGAAATCCTTTGATTTTATTAATGCAAAGCTTATTAAACATACATCTCATCTAACTATACCTTTTGTTTTCCCACTTTGCACAGTCTGCTTCCTCAGGAACTTTCTCATATCCCCTAAATGTAATGCAGAACCCCCAAAGATCACCAACTTGTACTCAGGTCACAAATAGGCCAAAACAGACATCAAGTGAATAAGAGCAGAAAAAGACCTGTAAGCTATGGGCAGTTCAGTCTATTCAACATACAACTTAACATCTAGTAGGTTTACTTGTACCTACAACACAGCACAAGCTTGCATTGCTGTTCTGTTTTGACTTATACTAGAGAAGTCTTGTGTAGTACAAATGCTCTGAAGCCAGCTGTGGTCCTGAGATGTACTAGCTGAATTCACTGAGCTCTTTCCAAAGCTTCCACCACAACCTATGCTGAGTACATGGGGTGTTCTTTGAGCAGCCACTCTGAGCTAGATTGACAGTAAATAAAAAATAAAACCCAACCAACAGTGTAACGCTGTAATTAGCCAATGCTGCTGAAAAAGAGTCCTTTAGTGACCTATGATGACGTGAACAAAACTAAGCTTTGCTGAAGTTAGTAAGAAGGGGAGTCCTAAGAGTTAATCTTCACCTACACTGTGTCTTTGTTTCCAGGGCTTTTCATGGGTGGACTGTTTTCAAAAATTCCTTTCTTGTACAGAAGAAAAATGTTAAGTGGTTAGAAAATGAAATGGAAGTAGCCAGGTTATCTCAAACAGCAAGATGGGTTGTTTTTATTAAAAATGTACCTTGGCCAGAATATGAGTCAGGGTTCTGTATAGCTCAAATTCACCTCGTGTATTCCTGGAAAAATACAATCCCGTTTGTTCTCCAAAGATTTTTCTCCTTTGCAGGAAAAGCACCATCAAACAATGTATTCCAAAAATCAAAATACGTAACTGTGTTCCTTTTCTGAGGTACAAAGCTCTACAGATTCCCAAAAAAGCCTATTTCACATCACTGTAAAGGCAGAAGAGATCTGACGATTACAGGCAAGAAATGTAATTCCAGCTCTGATAAACAGCCCACCCAAGACACTTCCTAAGGTTTAGGGTGGTTGGAAAACATCCATCAGAAAAGAAACTGAAGCATTACTACTACGTAAAACAATTCTATTGCAGAGCAAGAAACATGGTGAGAAATCAGGTGGCAGTTAAGTCTCTCACGTTCCTCACAAAGAACCTATTCAAGTCATGTTGATCCATGGATTCTGACATTCCAAAAATAGTACACACACGTATCCTTGTTCTTACTGATAATGACATGCATCCTTACTCTTCATGAAAGTCAATTATAGAAAATAAAGGGAAGCAAATTATCCAAAAATAAGTCTGAATGTGAATAAAGCTGAAGCTTTTATAACGACGACTAGGAAATTAACACGCAGTGAAACTCTGAACTGTAACTAGAAAACCACATGACCTACACGAAGGATCTAGAGAAGGTATAAAAAGAACGACACCTTTTCCCCTGGGCGTGTAGCCTACATACTCCCACAGTTATTAGAGCTTCCAGAAAGTCGCTTCTAATTTTGCCAACCGATACCTTTTTTTTGTTGTTCCTTTTAAGTTTTTCTTTTTGGCACAGAACACTCTGCATAAGGAAAGACTCATGCATCCAGACATGCTCTCAAATGATAGATGATATACCATTAGAAAAAAAAGACAAATTACAGTATTTCATGAAGATGCAGGTAGGAGCTTTGTCACTATCCAAGGCATGTTACAACTTTTCTTTGGAGCACACTACAGTTAGATGAGAGAAAAAAAACCTTTGTCTAAAGGATCTGGAGTGAACTTCTGGTACTCAGGGATTAACTCTACCTTCACACTGTATCCTTACAACAGATAAAACATTGAGATTTCAAAAGAAGTGTTTCCAAATTGCTGTCCTACCACCTTACAAGCCACAGATGCAACAAGAAGTCACTGAATTGGTCAAAAAGCAGTTTGGTGGCTTCATTAATTGCTCAGATAAAAGTGCCAAGACACTGAAGAGTCCAGTCTCAGTGACAAATACTGTGATGTCTCTCAAAAGGAAGTAGAAGCAACAGTCCTAACATCAATTTAATGACTTCCTTAGTACAGAAGAGGTCTTCTAAAAGCCAACACATGAGCCGCCCATGAGGCCTTCCAGTCACCAGCATACTGTTTGCTGGACATTCTTGGACATATCCAGAGGATAATCACTTATCCACTATAGCTTTCTCACTTCGCACTGCGTAAAGTTGCTACATTTAATATGGCTTCTATTGGTAACAGCTAGTCACAAAGCCACTTGTGTGCCAGTACACTCGTCTTCATAATGGGGCTGACAGGATGTATCCAGTGACATAGTTGACAACTACACCAACTAAGAATGCCTCTAGCCAAAGCTTAAATACACTAGAGGTTTTCCTGTAAATTAGACAGTCTAATTGTTTCTAATGTTCCTGTACAGGCATCAGATGTATCAGTAGGGCACCTTTTAAGCCCTTTCTTGCTGACAGTGTCAAATAATTCAGTATAAAAATGAGAAGACAAAGCTCCATTAGTCTTTGAAGGAAGTTATTCTCACAGTATTCACCATGAGAAACATCATAGACAGTAGCTTAGCCCCATTAATAAAATCTTTTCTACTTTATTACTGGAAGCTTGTTCTTAGAGAAAATAAATGAGAGAAGTTCTGGTATGGAAACAAATGTACTGATTCTCTTTGACCTATCCAGGTACTATTCTTCCAAAGGGTTGCTTCTGCAGCAACTACACTAACCTCAAGCTAGTCAATGCAATGTCTTAAGCTCTGATCCTGATAAGAAAGCTGTATTTTCTCTCAGGAAGGTTACTGGATTATTTACTCCTTGTACTTTCATCCCCATGACACCTGTTGAAAGAATTTCAGTTCCCATTTTTCAGAAAGTCTGAACCCCTTCACTATTTATTTTTTTTGTAACTGAGAGCATCATTGGACTCTACCAATATCAGAGCACACAGCAGGGGAAAAAACTAAGATACAGCGTATGCTTTGCTGTGGTAACTTAGCTACAAAGTCTTTTTTTCCCCCTTGTTTCTTTTCCACTACCCTTGGGCTCCTTTTTGCCTCCAGGAACAGAGATACTTAAGTCAGTGCAATAGTTTTCACATCCATTTCTCTTCTGCGGTTCGACCCTACTCTGTGTTTGTGCCAAAACAGGAGAGTGTGTGTGGTCACAGGACAAAGTAGATCAAGAAAAAATCAGGTTAAGAGAATTTTCGCACTCCCTTTTTTTTTTCAAGCAGATCAAATTCCTAACTTAGTACATGACCCAGCTGCACACACAGCCATCGCAGCCAAGGTACAAAGAGGAAACTGCTTAATATTGGCTCTACAAATACACTGCTGTAAGGAGAAGAGGGGATGTTTATTAGTTTCTTTCCTAGCAACATCCTGCTGCCCAAACCAGTACAGTTTCACAGACAAATATCAACAGAATCTATTATAAACTCATTGTCTACATAGATACTTGTTAAAGCTAAGAAATTCTCTAGAAACAATTATGCAAATACCATTACTCTGTTAATACTATGGTGCAGTACGGAGCTGCAGCTAGCAAACCTTTCACTGCAAAGCATTAGGAGAAAGCAAGACATGGACTGCGTCAAAGACAGACTGTATCTAAACTATTTCAAGGGAAAAATGTTTCTTTAAGAGCAGACTGGAAGGCTCATGTTGGTAAAGAAATCAGAAAAGCAGTGTTGGGAAGCAGCCCAACTAAGACATGTTTTTGCAGATGTTGTCTTGTTTTTTTCTATGCTATCAAGTAAGCATACAGATGTCAAAGTGTCCGAGTTCACAATTTTAGATGTTACAGGAGAACAAACACAAGAGTGTTTGTTCACTCTGCATCAATGGAGAGAACTAAAATAACACAGCAAAGGGGATCACAAGTTAAGGTAACAGTGGTGAGCGAAGCAGCAACTTCGAGAGCTTTGTTGAACACAGAGGAGCACCAGGCTCACGTGACATGGGATAAAACTTTTGCCATTTACATGAAATAAAGAAAATGAAACCCTAAACTGTTTGGCAGGAAAGGACAGAGAAGAGCAGAAATTAGGAAGAGTTTCCAAGATAGTGGAAAGAAGCAGAATTTTCTTTAATTGAGGATGCTCAATTACTTCTTGCTACTAAAAAGTCCCTACAAGATACTAGCATTTTACAAAGTGGATATTATTTTTGTTATGTCAGAAAAATAGCCAAAGACAACTTCAGTATTCAGAGTCCCAGCTACCAGCATCCTGCCAAGCAGGAATTTTCAAGATCCTCCAAAGGGTGACAGATCCACTTTTATAGAAGTCCTCTTTGGATTCAACAGGGAAGAAAAACGCTACAGAATGAAAATGTACCACCTCAGAGGCACTCAGAAAAAATAAATGGAAGTGTCTTGTCATTATGAGACTAACTGACAACCTTGAAAAAAAAAAAGGCCCAATATATTTTGGAGCAGCAGGTTCAGGACCTGGCATTGGCCTATCTTCACTGGCAAAGCGTACCACCCTGGCTAGGCCTACATCAAGAATCACATGCAGCTAAAGAATGCAACAACATCCATCTCAGACTGCCATAGGACATATTCAAAGTAGGGATACTTTTTAGCTACTTTTATTCCAAATCAGGTTGATCTTAAATTCCTCCCCTTTAAATAAGTGTTAATCTTCTTCCAAGTAGCTTCCAAACTGAACCCATTTTTATTATATATTTTACTACATACATATACGAATGTGTATATACACATACATACACAACCTGCTTGAGAAATACCAAAAAGTTCCTTTTTTAAGCACAATGTTCTCTTCAACAAGATATAGAATAAATGGGAACCAGAAAGATTCAAGAACAATAAAAACCTTCAGCAGCTTTATGAATTCCTACTCTCCTCTTTTAAATTAGTATCTTTTAAAAATTACTACCCAGGCAAAAATAAATAAAACAAGTTGAAATTCTTGTAGAATTAAAGAAGCTGTAAAATGAAAAAAAAAACACAATGGCAATAATATACCTAGAATATACCTAACATACAGTAACTGGAGGCACTAGTGAACAAGTACATTGTTCCTCCACACAACATTTCCGTTTGCTGGCTGACAGCAGCACCCAAATCGCTTTCAATTTTTAAGTAGTTTTCTTTTGTATGTTTTGTGAGGGTTTTTCTTAATTGTTTTTAAAGACAGATTTGATACACTCAGCACGCAACACGGTCCAAACAACTGGACAAAATGAAGTCCCTCAGGTAAACGTACCTTTAACAGTTTTCACAAAAACTTGTTTTTCTTTACTGGGATCTTTCTCCTCTATTAGAATTCCGTGGAAAATGCGCCCAAATGTGCCTGTGAAGAGAACATAAAGTTAGTAAGCACTATATGCTTAAAACACACTGACAATACTGACAGAATTAAACACCCATTAAAAACCTTAAAATGTATCTGCCAGAGCAGAAAGTTAGGAGTAACGGAAGGTAAAGCTTAAGCCCTGAATGCCCCAGTGAATCAACAAGAGTACTGACAATAAATAACTCAACCATCTCTCCACCAGCAGGAGTTGGATTCAGAGCTATGCGGAGCAAAGACTGAAAGCGTTACTTAACTTCAGCAAAAATGAATCAATGACAGCAACAGAACCCACTTAATTTAAGTACCGACGACACTGATGGTTGGTTTATTTGTGGCAGTTCACAGCCTCTGCTAAAACTTCCAGCTCCATCTTTTTTGCACTCAGTCAAGTCAGGAATTCCCCAGGCATAACATTCCTCAGATATACTTTTTTTTTTTTTAATGTACACAGAGAAGTAGAGCATTTGACAAAACAGTACCTACATGGTGCAGTTTGAGAATACAGCACCACATTATAAAAATTTGATACTCTTGCTTCAAAGATTTATTTTGGTTTTACTTTGTTTTCTGGCTTCCCTTTCCCCCTCCCCAGTCTCCCAAATTTTTCCACTCACTTATTTTAACAGAATTACTTCAAGAAAAAGAACTATATGGAACAGCTGCACATATCCCAGCATAAAGTTTGACTCTCATCTGATTCCTAAGTACTTAGCAGGGTGAGTGCAATATTTTTATCATCTACTATGAGATCGCACGTAAACTTTGTGAGATAGCTGTGATCCCATTTGCAGTCATCAGATGGCTCTGAACATTACAGCTACAGGCAAAGACAGTATAAAGAAGCACAGCCTTTAACACCTTCATCAATGACCTGGATAATGGGACCGAGTGCACTCTCAGCAAGTTTGCTGATGACGCCAAGCTGAGTGATGCAGTTGATACAACCTAAGGATGGGATGCCATCCAAAGGGATCTGGATGAGCTTGAAAAGTTGGTCCACAAGAACCTAATGAGATTGAACAAGACCAAGCACAAGGTATTGCACTTGGTTTAGGGCAACCCCAGATAAGGGGAAAAAGGCAATATAGCACCCATTTTTGAAAAGGGCTGAAAGGATGACTCGGGGAACTACAGACCTGTTAGTCTCACTTCAGTGCCAGGGAAAATCATGAAGCAGACCCTCCTGGAAGCTATGCTAAGACATATGGAAGAGAAGGAGGTGATGTGGAATAACCAGCATGGCTTCAGCAAGAGTAGGCAGACCAACCCTGTCGCTTTTTATGATTGCGTAACTGCATCTGTGGACATGCAAAGATCCACTGACATAATCTGTCTGGACTTCTGTAAGGCCTTTGACATGGTCCCCATATCATCCTTCTCTCCAAACTGGAAAGATATGGATTGATGGGAGGAATATTTGATGTACAAGAGACTGGTTATGAGGTCATACCCAGAGAGTGGTGGTCAATGGCTCAATGTTTGGATGGAGATCACTGACAAGTGGTGTCCCTCAGAGGTCAGTACTGGGAGTGGTGCTCTTTAATATCTTCATCAATGACATCAGCAGTGGGATCACATGCACCCTCAGCAGTTTGGGGATGATGCCAGGCTGTGTGATGAGATCAACACGCCTGAGGGATGGGATGCCATTCAGAGAGACCTAAACAGACTGAGCAGTGGGCCCAGGTGAACCTCATTAGTTTCAGTAAATCCAAGCACAAGATCTGCATCTGCATTGTGGCAATTTCCTCTAATAGTACAAGCTGGGAGATGTAAGGATGGAGCACAGCCCTTCTGAAAAGGGCTTGGGATTAAAAGAGGGGAGGTTTAGATTGGACATAAGGAATAAGTTGTTTTGTTTTTGTTTTTTTTACAATAAGGGTGATAAGGCACTGGAACAGGTTGCCTAGAGAGGCAGTGGATGCCCCATCCTTGAAGACATTCAAGGTCAGGCTGAATGGGGCTCTGAGCAGCCTGATATAGCTGTAGGTGTCTCTGTTAATTGCAGGGGAGTTGGGCTAGATGACCTTTAAAGGAAGGATGCAAATCATCGGAGTAGATCCAGAGGAGGGTCACGAGGTTGATCAGAGGGCTGGATGCACCCCTCCTACGAAGAAAGGCTGAGAGAGCTTGGGGTGTTCAGCTTAGAGAAGAGAAGACTCTGGGAAGATCTCATCGCGGCTGCATCCCTGAATGTGTTCAAGGTCAGGTTCGAGAGGGCCCTGGGCAATATGATCTAGTGCGCAGCACCCCTGCCCATGGCATGGGGTTGAAACTGGGTGGGCAGTAGGATTTCTTCCAATCCAAGCCATTCTACGATTCTAGGATCCAAAATGCATCCTTCACATGCAAGAAGCTTTTTGCATAACCATTGGAATTGAGAACAAAGCTACCTGCTTAAAGATTAAAGCCATACATCAAATCAGAATGTTTGACAACCTCACCTTGTTTTTCAGATGGGGATGTAAAGCACTTTGCAGTTCTGCCTCTAAAGGATGACTATCTTAGACCTCTAGCTTTGGAAAATTTGGTTTCTTATCAGGCTACAGGGATGCAGACAAAGTTGCAGTAGTAACAATTAGTGACAAAAATCTAAATATTTAAGACTATTTTCTAAATTCAATATCAAGAAAAAACAATTATTGTTGTAAATGAACACTTCTGAAATGAAAATTAAGTGACAAAAGAAATCGTAGTTTAAATTTTTCATAGCAGAACTGTTAATTTTGCATCTGTTAAGACTTCCATACTAGCTATTAAATGGAGACTGACTGCATTTAGATGACAGAGGCACTTTTCCCCCCTTAAGCGAAGCTCTCCTGCAATAACTTTGCAGTTGAGCCACTTACAGCCCCAGCTGATTACCTCACTCCTAAGCCATCCCACCCTTTCATTTATTTTTCTTTTTTAAACGACCAGATTATTAACACAGACAATTATTTACTTTGCATAATTAGTCGCTCCCATGTTCTAATGCATCTTAGAAGCCTCTTCCCCACACCCCCCCACACCCCAAATGCAAACATCATCCATCATTCTTTACCTCCACAAAAGTTATAAAGATCAGCAACATCACCCATGATTAATTTCAGAAAAACCTTGCAAAAAAAAAATATATATATACATATATATAAACACCACATCGTAACCAACAAGCGTCCCGAGTGTTGTAAATACCTTCTTGGAGTACATCTTTTAGAGTTATCCTCTCCCTGGAGATGGCTATATCCTTCACTTTAGCTTTTGCTTCCATTAGAGTGACACTTTTAAGATCATTCTTCTCTATCCGTAATGTAGGATAACCTGAGGAGCCAGCAGAGCCAAACAAACCAATATAAATACCCTTATTATAAGACCACAAGCACATTGCTTCACCTCAGCACCACCTACAGGTACAAAGGCATGCAAGCAGTGTGTACTTAGGAAGATCATGTATAGTATTAAACAAAAAAATGCACAAGAGAAGCCACATAAAATGTAGTAATCACACAAATCCATATAACACTGTACAACCGAGACTCATTATTAACACCAAGTAAATGAAGCTCCTTCTTGCATACTGAAGCCAATTAACATAACACTGCACTTCTCTCTCAACAGGAAAATAAAGACTGAGGTTAGAGACTGCTGAAGATTTGCTGGAGTCAGGAAAACGCCTTACCCGGTACTGCAACAGGAGCACAACCAGAATCATCAGTGCCCTCTTCAGGGCATGAGACACATCTAGCTAGATACACCAACATACTCAAAAAGGTCTGAGTGTTTTTGAAGCAAGACCTTGAATTACTGGACAAAGTTTGAGAGTCACTTTCATGATAAATTTTAAGTGTCACTGAAAACAAGGTTAATATGACTGTGGAAGGTCTAACAGTGTTGTTCCTGTTTATTTCCTGCATCTAAACTTCTTTCTTCTTACACTCAGTTTCACTGCTCCCCATGTTACTGGTGGTATCCAACCCTCGCCCCCAAAAAAGGCATTCTGAAACAATACAGACTGAACACAGAAAGCCAATGAGTGTCATCGAGGTACAGCTGTTTCCACGTTCACCTAGGTGAACAGCTCAATTGTCACTAAGGACATAGTCACCTTTCATGGCAAGTCTTTTGCAAGAGGCTCTTAAATGAATTTCCAGGGATCAAACTAACTAGATGACATCACTTAGAGGGCCAACCTGAGGTGGACAGCACATCAACACCACACTGTGATTTGGGATAAGAAGTGGTAAATACAAAGGCTAGCAGGTGAAAAGAGGGGCAGATGGGACAGTAATTAGGAAAACCAGCTTAAAAATTATTTGCGTGCTATGGTCTCTTCCAAACTCTGTGGAAAATAAGTTTTTAATAGATGTATTTGTGTTAATGCTTCTATCATATAAAGTTCCCAGGCAGCTTTTTCCAAAACAGATGAACTCAGATGACAAAAATCTCATTTTGCTTAGGGAGATATTCATTTAATTTAGAAGAAAGCCAAGACTTTCCCAAAGCTGCAGGAGTTCAATCCTCAGTAGGATTGAATCCACCATTGATTGGGGTGGTTAGTATCAATAGTAAGAGCAGCCGGAAGAAAACA
This sequence comes from Aquila spilogaster, assembly GCA_024606505.1. Taxonomy (NCBI): domain Eukaryota; kingdom Metazoa; phylum Chordata; class Aves; order Accipitriformes; family Accipitridae; genus Aquila; species Aquila spilogaster. Next base: position 36,937,953 of record JANHGO010000002.1, on the reverse strand, counting down.
GAAGAGACTATGGGGTCTTACTGCTTGCTTAAAAAAAAAGTCATTCATCATTATTTAGCTGGCTCTAAAGGATAAATATTGCACTGTGTAAAGGATAGACATTGACATTTCTTATTAGATAGCTGAAAAAAGTCTCTTCAGTTATTAATACAAAAAACTTCTGTGCATTACAGAATAAAGGATCATTGGCAGCAGATGACAAAAAGAGACACTTTCTTGAAAAGCTCAGCAACTCCTACTCCATTCAGAAAAACAACTGATAGAGATTAACAAAGAGAGCGTTCGTTCCCCTGCCAGGCTCCCCTATTTTTCCCTCACTTTTTACCACAGACCCTCACCTCACTTCAGATCTTTTAGAGCAGTACTTTGAGCCAGTTTTGTCTGGGCTAAGTCCTGCTTTCTTTCAGTGTTCAGTCATGTAGATCCATACCCCACCTTAAGCACCGAAACTGGTGTTCATTTTGCTAGGCTGCACACCAATTCAGAGATCCAAGTCAACCAAAAAACAAATCACTACAGAAGAAAATCAGTTTTTGGCTGGCTCTGCTCCCTGATTTGGTTAGCAGTCCAGCTGCCTAAGTGCCAGCACAAAGGAAAAGGCAAAGGCTCACAGTCAGTGCAGTCTTCAATGAGACTGACCTGTCAGGGAACTGCACACCAAGCGCTGCACAAGTCTTACTTATCTTCAAACCCTGAATGCAGGAAAGGTCCCTTCAATAGCATTGTGCTGTATGGGATAGCCCTCCACTAAAGCCGACAGACAATAATTGTAGAAGTAAACACTCTCTGCAGATAACAAATACCTCCAAGAATTACAGAATTAACACACGACGTAGCTAGTATCAGTTCCCAGATTGATCCATTACAGAGCATATAAAGCACTGTCACTTTACCCTTTCTTTTTAATTCACTGCCTCCCATCCCCTTAAAAAAAAAATATTCAAGAAAAGCTATTTAAAAGAAGGCATGAACATATCGCCCTTGTAAAGCTTTTTTGCCCCAGTTATTTCCTCTGTGGGCAAAAATAAAATTCCATCAGGCATTAAACGCTGATTGGTTTCCCACAGCAAAGATCAATCAGGCTAGGGCTAGGCAGACCCCTCCACTTAATGTTACCCCTTCCAACTCTACACTTTCTTCTGCTCCATACTGCAACACTGGGTGCTGCAGAAGGGAGCTTCTTCCCAGGGTTAACAAACAGATGCTTGCAGATACTGGTGCAGCCTTTCTGGCTGACTGATTTATGTGCAGGAAGAACATCCCACTGAACAAAACAGTATCACACTCATGAGACGATTCCAGCATCCCAGACCATACACAGTCCTCAATCTTGACTGTGAATGGCAAGGGTGGACAAAACATACATCACATGAACTCAAAACAGAAACTGACATAGCCAGGAGATTATTCCTGCTTTTCTGTCTTCCTTAACACGGAAGCAGTATGACCCCTACCACTAACACTCCAGCTGTGCATACAGTCTGTGGCAAGAGTCTGTAATTAGATTAACACTTACTGGTTACTGGTGTTGCATTGTTTGGCGTATCAGCTCTCAAGTACTGTGTCGTCTGTGTGGAAGGTTGGGATAAACCCTGCGAGCTACTGCTGTCGCTAATGCTGTTTTAAAAACAAAATTGGACATGAACATAATTGCATGCTACTGCATTAAATTCAAACGTAACATATCAAAGTTAAACACAGAAGATTTTCCAGTCTGAACTTTGGAAAAATTGCATTTTTGTTTTAAATCTCACACACATCAAATTGTATTTTGAGCAAACCAAAAATCTTAGCACTTCTGTCCTTTGACCGTGAATGACTTCTTCCTTATTTTCATGCAGACTGTCTATTTTTTGGTTTGTTTTCCCCACCTTTGAAAAATGGAGGTGCAAAACTAACAAAACATATATTGCAAAAGCCATCCTCCCACGCCAAAACAACAAAACCATTATACTCCAGAGAAGACTTGTATGTCTACTTCTTGGTGCCAGTATCTCACTGAGATGCAATGCTAACTTATGAGAGTCTGCAAAAAGTGCCCTCACACAGTAGCAGATAGGCACTAGTGATACCTAACAGACTGCAAGAAAAGGTTAAGCATAACGATGCTTCCCACTTATTTGATGCCCTTCGGTTCCTGTGCTGGAACAAACATCAAAGCATTGTTCTGCGGTTCACCCTACACCAATTTATCTGCCTCAGCTCTCTTGCAGACCGAAATGTCTAGCCTGCTTTGCCATTTTTCACTGATCATCCTTTCCCCTTCCCACAAGCCCTACGATGAAACTTTTTTGCAGTGGAAGACCCATAGCTGCACACAGTGTTCAATTTAATATGTATTAAGATGTTTTCTATCTTATCCACAGGAGAAAATAATACCAAAGAAGTTACTGCAGCCGGAACGGCCTCTCTTGCAGAATAATTGACATTTGCATTTGGGACTGCTACTGAGCTAGCAGCACTAGCTATTTCTGTAGGATTTTTTGGACATATTTGCTGATGCCCTCAAGGATGTTATGTTTGTGAAGCAGGACTTCCTTTCCCTTTCTTCTAGGGTGAAATGGGTAAGTGTCTTTTTTTTTTTTAACCACAGTTGCACCTACTAATATATTTTTTTTTTCCTGTTTCTGTGCAGAAACTAATTCTCAATAGAAAGTACCAGGCTTACTGTGATCCACAGAGACTTGTAGCTGACATGGATTCTTTTTCCTCAAGTTACTCCAACACTTGTCTTCCAGCTACAGAGTTCCAGCATATTTTTCTCTGTGCAAAGTTAAAAGCCACAGCCGGCAGCCTAGCTACTCCATCTTAACTTCTGTCAGAGTTTTTGAAAGAATACCCTCTGGTGCTAGCTAAAATGAGTGATAATAAGTTGCCATTTGAACTATGTCTCACAGTTCTCCACTGTGATTCTCCAGCAAGTCCCCCAGGAAGAAGTGTTCTGGCACAGCCATCACAGCCAACGCTGATACAGAACTTGAGTTTCACATTCTCCTATGGCTTTACCTTCCCTGAAAGCTCCTTTTGTAACCTGATCACCTACCAGCCAGACAAATTTCTCTGGCTGGCTTCTTGATGTGGGCAAATCTGAAAAAAGAACTGTTTTTGCCTGCGGCAAGTTTGAGAAACATCTTTTTTGGTCCGCTTTATTGTATTTTTAGGTTCAACTTGTCTGTATTTATTGTCTTCTCACTCGCATGCAATCTCAGCTTTTTAAGGACTAATTCTTGCTTTTAACTACGCCCATTATCCTGCTGTTAAGCCATGCCAACTTTCTCTGGCACTTTTTCAAGTGCCTTTGATAGGAGGTATGTAAGCATTTGCTCTGAACTTTCAATACAATGTTCTCAAATAGTCCACATGCAGCCCATAAACTCAGCTGCCCATTTTTAACTTTTATTTAACAATCTCATTTTTATTTAGCTCTGCCTTTTGAAATTAAGGGCAATAGCAGCAGGTTTTTTCTTTTATCTTCTGTTGCTACCGGGAGGTCGTTAACCCTCACAATGTTATCATCTTTGATTCAGAACCCCTTTGCAGAAACATTTAGAGCCTGTTATTCAAAACAAAATCAAAAGTTGTTTCTTCTCCCGTGCATTCCTGGGCTCGCTGCTCCATCAGGCAATCACTGATCATATATATATTACTAGTGTGTAACACTGAGGTTAAATTAAAACACTGAAGCAGTTTCTCAGCCAAGCATTGAGATATTACTTTGCAGGGAATTTGCTGGCTCTTATTCATGCTGCAAAAATCAAGTCTAATACAGTGGAAGAAAAGGCAATTTGATCACTCCGCTAGACTGAGGCACAGCCTCTCAAAGCCTCTTAGAGACATACATTTACACATACTAAATTTAATGCTTTTCTTTTATGAAGCAAACAAAGCTGTGCATTTTTCAACACTCTCTATTACTTAAAAATCTTCAGTAGACTACTTAGGAACAAATGAACTGAGGAAAGGTGACAGGTCATTTGGTTAGATGATCTAGCACCAAGAAAAACTCTTCAGGTACCACTGCTACCTAGCAAAGCTAATCCCCCAAAATCCAAGTGATCTGGGAACACAGAAATAGCAAAGGGCTGAAAGAAAAGCAGGCAGGCATCTGTCCAAGGCAGAGGACAGCTACCCTGAGAGGCTGCATGCAAGAACAAAAACCATTCATGATATCCTTTCGAAGAGGGAAACCACCTACATGCCAGACTGCTTCTCCAAACTATTCAGTTTCAAAACTCCCAGCTCCTGCACAGTTGCATCTGATGCAGCTTGTTCAAACAGCCTCCAAGAGAGCTTCAGTATACTTCTTGGTATTCCCCACTCAATACATTAAAAAGGAGATGTGTGGCAACTGTACTGCCCCCAAGTTTGCATTACAAGGTCTTCTCTCATATGCGCCAATTTGGTTTAATTGAATCGAAAAATACATCTGGGAAAGAGACATTTTCAGCTTTGTAACCAAACACTTGTAATTCCCAGACTTTACACTAAGATCAAAGTGAACATCGGTAAATCAACCAAAACAGAGAAAGCTGAAATTCAACACCTGTGTTTTACTGTCTCTACAAGTTCTCAGCATGTCTAGATTCCAAATTTTTCTTCAATCCTGACAAGTGCTGCAGATCTGATTCTGTCCCCAGTGTGCCCTGCACACAGTTCTTCTCACAAAAATCTGACAGTCACAACCCTCCACACCATAACCTGCAACTGCTGCCTTCCTGCAGTACAGCACTTAGCACAACTACATACTAGAAACTGCAAGCTACTACAGAAAGCTTGTATTTGAGGACGGAAATCCTAAAAGCCTGCATGAATACATCCCCAGAAAAGCCCTTGAAACCCTGAATACATACCTGTCGTCCAACTCTATCCTTTTCATACTGTGGAGATGCAAGACAGCTAGTATTATTGCCACCAGGAATATAACAGCACAGCACACGCCTACGCTGATATAAAACACGCGGGTAGAAGTGGTGGGAGCTGCATTTACAGGATCAACTGAAATACAAAGGTGAAAAGCTTCTGAATCAGTCTCAAAAAAAGAAAAAAAAAAGCTACCACTGATATTCTGTTGGTTCTCAGCAAGCAGACACAGCAGGATAACAGAACTGCTCCCAAACTCATCACATGCATCCCCACTACCGAAGTCCAGCAGGAGGACACAGAAACAGACATGGGTGTTCCCTCAACTATGGGGCACAGTGGATCCCACCCTTCTGAGCAGCAACACAAGCCTGAAGGACGGAAGCAGGAGAAGGCATGTTTTATCAGTAGGGTTCCTGAGTAACCCTAGCCACTTCCAATTTAAAATCATGTATTGTGGATTACAATGGCCCTGGAAGAGACTGTGAGTAGAAAAAGGAAAACTGAGCAACTATCCACTGCTTCCCAAAGCATTTTGGCAGAAGTGTTTATGTTTCAGGTGCCACAGAATGAGCACAGTCAGTCGATTATAGTTCCAGACAGAAGGGGAATGAGAATAAAGGAAACTAATTATCAGAAATGAATGAACAGAAGTCAAAACAGCAAACCACACAGGCCCTGAAGTCAAGAGATTGATCAGAGTAATACACAGGAAAACAGATCCCCAAAGATATGATTTAGAAAAATGTTCTTGTGAGAGTAGGTGTAGTTTCCCTCCTCACTAGAATGTATTCCCAGATAAAACGATCACCAAAAATCCCACTAAAATACTGGGTTTAGTAGAAACAACTTGGGGGGTTGTTTTCATAGGGAAAGCTGTGGAAACAAAGAATATCCCCAGTTTTTATTTTGTTTACACTTGGAGTAAGTGATACATTCAAGATTACTTACAGATAGCTTTGCTGCTATTTTTGTCAGATGTTGGAGATTTTACTTCTGGTTCAAGCTCTAAACAGATGAGAGAAAGCCATTAAGCTTGGTAAACATGTATTACTGTAGTTCTTCAAAGGAAATCAGTTGCCTCATTTCATGAAAAACAAATCTGGTTTTCCAAACAGACAAGCTGACTTAATGACTACAGTTATTTCTAGATTTCCATTTTAAAATGCCTAACCACTATATAGTAGTGATTTAAAAAAAAAATTACACTGCTTCAAGACACATGGATCAGGTATTTCACCACTAACATGTAGGTCCACTGAGGCTATGTTTGAACCCACTGAATCTACTTACCCTTCTGCTTGTCCAAGAAAGTGCAAAGCAGTAGAGAGTAGAAAAGACAGGAACAGAGTGACTGTATATATGTACACTAAACAAGAACCCCACAGAATCAGCTCCTACAGGATAATAATTTCATTATTCATTGAATGTTCAGTGAATACTACTCAGATTCTACCACAACTTATCTAGGAAGAAGTTAAGGGATGCATCCCTGAGCACCTTGCCTTCTCAGCTGACGCTGCAATCATGAGTGTTTTAAAACTGAAGGATGACAAAGGATATGCCTATTTAAATATTTATTAAAATAAAAAGAACAAAAGCCACGTGGACATGCTTGGCTTCTTGTGTGAAAATGGCCCTTCGGGAAGGGGATAAGTCTTCATTAAGCTTATTATAGGTCACTCTAATTATGGAAAGTGCAAATCAAAGGAAAGCGGGCTGCAGAGATCGCTTCAGATGAACTCACTGAGGTTCCACATACACCTGAGGCAATGTAATGGATTTCTGTGAGTGCAAAGACCCAGACCCACATCCTCATTCCTGCTCCCAGCTGCAAACAGCTACCTCCTCCCCAGCACAGTCCCCTGCTGACTCCTTAGGGAGCTACTTCAGACTGATCAACTTCGCAAAGAGGAAAGCCAGAAAAAGAAAAAAAAGATCTGAGAATTTTGCTTCTTTTTTGAACCTTCCAAGGACATATTAGAAATGCCTTGAGCAAAACCACTAGCAAGTTCTCACATACTGCTACCTTATGCACTAAATTAAATTAGAAATCCCCAGATGCTCTACACCACTCAACACGCAACTTTCAAAAAAAAGCTACTGACATGATTATGAACCCACAGAAACGTGATCTTTTTAAGAATTACTTCTGAGTAATTTAGGAAGTGGGTCTACTTCACACACCCTGATAACAGTGTAATGCTTGTGGAAACCCCCTGCGCTCATTCAGTGGCTCAGTAAGGTAAGAAAGCATAAGCAGTCTAGACTTTTCCCATTTAGAACACTTGAAAAAGCACCTAAGAAATCCCAAAGTGAAAAACTTCTATCCTTAATATTATTATCAGAAAGACCTCCACTTACACTAGAAGGAGACACATTCTGAATTAAGAATAATCTTCTCACAACATGAATGCCAAAGAGCATAAGCATCAGTGTGATGTGCTAAAAAACCAAACCTCCATGCACAGTTTGTGTAAGTGCATCCTTGGGCATTCTGTGGACTCAACGCAACACAATACTTGAGGAATTCATTCATTCACCACTTTATGCTTCTACCAACAGTCCACATTTTTTGTCTGGAAGCCAAATTATTACTATTCTCTCCATAATTTGCTCTTGTGGATTGCTACTCGTATCCTTAGTCCTTCCCATTCCCTTTATCGAACCTGCACGAACGCTAAAAACTGCCGAGTATTTGAAACAGTGCCTTACTTTTGTAGCACATTTTCCTTCGTTTGAAATTTAAAACTGTGATGTTTTTGGATGAGTTTATTGTCAAGTTGAGCTGCATCAATATTGTGACCTCAGAGTCGAGTCTGCCAGTGCAGGAGAGTTCAACACGAAACACTGCAAACAGACAACAAACAGGCAGTACAATTACATTGGAGCACATCTCAGACATCATGGCAAAGGAACTTCACAGACAATGTTTTTCATGTATATTTTTAAAAGAACTTGCTATTAATGCTATTTAAGTATCTGTGCCTTGTGATTTCTGACAATCACAAAAGTCTAAAGGGTATAATTTTAAATCAATGTAATTATGTGTCATATTACAGTTTACACCTGTGGGTAGATGACCACTAGCCATCCACTAACTTCAGAGCTGAAGTGCTCTCACAACAGAAAACTCTCATCACACAAAAGCAGAAAATTCCTTTTTCCTCGTTGCTTTTTCAGATCCTATGGAAGTTAGCTTCTTTCACAATAGTTAAGTTTGAATATTTCAGTCTGTGCAAATCTGAGAGCAATCAAAGCTTGAACTAATCTGACAGTATTTATTTTCTAGCTTACATACCAGAATTATTGATGCCAGCAGAGCAGACACAATAAGTCTGATTTCCTGGTCTCTGCCTCCATAAAGAAGTGGTACAAAGCCAACATCAAAATAAATACTTTATTCCCACAAAGCACAAGGCAATGAGGAACCATCACTGAACCAGCAAGGAACCATGATCATCCGCACACTTCCCGAAACAAACACTGTTTCTATTAAGAATTCTACGGAAGACCTAGTACTCGAAATAGTTTTCTCAGTTTTAAACTTACCATAAACACTTTCACATGTTAACAGCTCTCATACATCTTAACATTGTCTCTGTAGGCTAGCAAAATTAAAAGGCATGGACTTTAAAGCAATTGCTAATTACTACTGTTAAAAGGGAATGGGAAGCTTGTGTGTGTCTAAACACACACAATGTCATGTTTCTTTTCAAAGAAGATCTCTACCCTCCACTAAACAAAGGGAAAGACAGTACTCTCGTACTAGCAGTCACAATTTATAATATTCTTTCAGAAGACTTGTAAGCATATAATGTTTAACAGAGAAAGGTTAGAAAGCTAGTACTATCAGTACTAGCTCTACAGGAGGTGTGGGGTTATTCGTTTACCTGAGAGGGTGCGAGGAACTTCTCCTTGTAAAGAAATGTTGGCCTGGGGCACAGCCATAGCCATGGGATTATCTACCTGAAATCCCAGTTTATACTCAACCTGTAACAACAGTTGGGAGATTGAAAATAAGTAAGAAATCTTTAAAGTGGTAAGAAGAAATGCTATATACTGTTTTACACTTTTTCTTAAAATAAGAATAAATAAAAACCCTTATCTTATTTTCAGGGAGAAGGGGGGAGGAGGAGGAAGGACGGGGAATGTAACAACCCCAGGCACCAGGGCATTCTGGGGACACCCAGCTGGGAAGCAGCCTGAAATGAAAATACCTAAGAGTTCTGGTGGATACCAAGGCGAACAGGAATCAGCAATGTGCCCTTGCTGCTAGCAAGGTTGATGGTATTCTTGGCTGCATTAAGCAAAGTACTGCCAGCAGGTCAAAGAAGAAAAGTGATCTTTCCACACTCTGCTCAGCACTGGTGCACAGACTGCACCTGGAGTACCATGTCTCGTTCTGAGCCTCCCAGTACAAGAGAGACCTGGATATACTGGAAAGAGTCCAAAGCAGTGCCACCAAGGTGCCCGTAAACTGTTGTCAGGTGCTGAAGGGCCTGGGGCACCTCTCCTGTAAGAAGAGACTGAGGGAGATAAGGTTCCCCAGTCTAGAGAAGAAAAGGCTCAGGGGGATCTCTTCTTTGTCCATAAATACCTGCAGGGAGGGTACAGTGAGAACAGAACTAGGCTCTCCTCTGCAGCACCCAGTGACAGCACAAAAGGCACAGAGCACAAACTGGAACACCAGGAAATACTTATGTGCTACATGGTGATATAGCACTGGCCCAGAGAGGTTGGGGAGGTCTCCTCCTTGATCTTCAAAAGCTTCCGAACATGGTCCTGGGCACGCTGCTCTGGGTGGCCCTGACTGAGCACAGGTGGCAACAGAGGACCTCCAGAGATCCCTTCCAACATCAACTAGTCTGTGATTCAGTAAAAAAAAATCCTATTCCAAATTCACAGACAAAGATGAGGAGGCTGAGGGCAGGGACAGCAAAGCACATAGCTCCTAGCTGAAGTTGTAGCAACTAGGAAACTCCCTCAAAGGTCCTGTTCAAATGGCAAGTGACTGAACTGTGTGTGAAAGGGGAACGCAGTATGAAGCAGAAAGGCATTGCATGCAACAGCTTTTGTGGGTCAAAATTCACATCCTGTAAGAATCTACACCTCAGAGGGAAGAACACTGGCAGATGGAATCTTCAGAAACTGCATTGGTGAAGGTATTAAACATTACTGTTTTTATTTCAGTCTTTCCTGTTTAAGAACAGAAGAATAACCATTGCTCAGATTAAAAAAAAAAGAAAAAGTCTGGCAGAGACAAAACAGATCGTTTCACCTACAAAAATAAATTAAGTAACTGGAAAGCCTTCAAAATGTAAAGGCATATGCAATCTTCATGGCAGCTGTTGCTGCGTGCTCCAGCTACAGTAATTAACTGAAACAAAAAGCCCCTTCCATTTATTTGAGGGTCAGTAATAACATACTAGATGCTAATTTTATAGATTCTTCTCATCTCCAGGAGTATGTTTCTAGGAAACTCTAAAATACAATTGTTCTACATTTGATTTCATTTGATTTCTGAAGGCTGAAGCCTCAGTTCATGACTGCTGCTTCTGCATGTTCAATTCACCACCGAAGACATTACACAGGCAGTAGCTTGTTTATTTATTCTGGAGAAAGAAATATAGAATGCTTCAAAAGAAACGCTTCACCTTTCTAAAACAAGAAAGGGACAGTTTCGATACATAACTATTTATTTTCTGCAATCAAATAAATGAAAAACTAAGTAACTAAAACAATATGCATATTTTTTGCACCTACCATATACTATTTTCTGCAAAGAAAAAGGCAATTATAACAGTAGGTGATCACTAAGCAACACAGACCATGCACTAAGTACTGGAACACAGAAGTTCTGCCTGCTTACCTTGGATTTAGCATGCCAACTGAAGTGAAGATTGTTGGTCTCGCTGGGAATTAAGAGGTTGAAGGACAATGCATAATGATTAACAACATCATTCCTCACGTAGGATAACTCCGCATCTAGTCCTGTAATAAGAACAGGAGGAGAACAAGTAAGACACAGGAGAGAAGCAGCAGTAACACACCAGAACAGAACAACTCTCAGCACCACCAGCTCCACTTCTTATTTGAATGTTTAAGCAAATACTTCCTCAAGTCCATACGTTCAATTGCAGGTTTGGAAACCAATGCTCACGCATCAGCATTAACAAAAATGCTCCAAGCCCCTGGGAAAGCAACAATTTCACAGCAGGTGAACAGGTAAAAGCTAGAATGTCATGGAAGAAAACAAGACTCTTCATACGATTCATAACTTACAAAAGAGTCGTTACAGACTCTTATGAACGAACCTCTGTCTATCACTGGGAATCATGCATCCAACTTTCTCTTATTTACAGCTGTGTACTCTCAAAATAAACTGCTATGGATTGTCAGCTCTTTAATTGCAGGTAATTCCTTCTGGAATAATTCACTTCTTGATTGCTCTCCAAACCTCCCAGGCCAAGACACATATGTGCCACGGAATCAACTTCAAGGCAATTAGATGAGAACACAAAGCACGTAACGAGAGAAATGACATCTGTACACAAATTAAGACTAATATTTAGTGCTTACTATTTGCTTTCTGAACTTTTCAGTACACCTAGAAAACTGAAAGGCCCACACAACTATTTACTACAGAGCAATGAAGTATTTTCTCTAAGATGGACACTCTGATATTAACTTTACTTAAGCTGTCATTACTGTTTGCTGCACAAGGATACAGTGAATAAAACACAGGACTCAATGGTTTGTCCTGGGTATTATCAGCAATTTGTAGTAAAACAGTCACTACAAATTAGCCCCATTCCCTGCAGCTGTAAAATTATTTTTGGCTCTATATTCTCAGGACGAAACTATACTGTATTTGTAATCAATGCCATTTTGTCTCATTTCATGTGCTGTTTTCACTAAACACTAACCAGCACAGGATACATGACACAGCAGGAGAGCACTGGGCAAACCAGACACAGGTGCAGGCTTCAGCCGTGAGCCACACAGCAGGAAGAGTTCAACTGAAATATCAACGGTACAATTGAGAACATAAATAATGGAGTTGCTTTTACTATGGCTAGATAGTCAAGAAGTCTGGAAAGGCCTTCATAGATATGCTGCATTTGAAGAGAAAGTTTGCTTGAGAGTTTCCTCTTGCTTTGTGCAATAACTGGATGTGTGTCAGTGCAAAGTGTTGAGTGCTTTCTTATTCCAACACTTGGTTTAATTCACCTCGCTTTCACAAGACATACCACTACAGCCAAGATATTCTTCCTTTTATTCCCTGCTGGCTCATTAACGTCCTGAAACATAACCAACCCTGGAGTATATAATCACAAATACTGGGGGGAGGAAGGGGTGAGAACTCTAGAGATGTACAAAACGCATCAACAGAACAGTGCAAGCCCAGGGACACGTACTCTAAAACAAGACCCTGAACAGGAAAAGATGCAGGTGATTGCCTAAGTGCTGACTCTAGTCAGACCGAGATGGTATTAAAAACATATATAAATAAAGCTTACACTTCTCCAATTTGTCCATTTTTCCACTGAAGAATGAAAGGGAAGTACAAAAGCACACCCACCAGTAAGAAATCAAAGCAGGGGGAACATACACAATCACACACACACACAGAACCAACATAAGAGCTCTGAAAGCATTTAAAGGGAAACTTTCAAAACAACTTGCCCAGCTAATTATTATGTGGGCAATTACTACTATAAGCTAATTATTAATACGTATGAAATCTGCATCAGATGTGGACACCATGGAGTGTGTGGAAGAGCTTCCATGTACCAGACACTTGCCATTGGATCTGAACAAGATAGGAAAACATACAGGCATCAAGTGATTAAACCAAGTATTTGTAACAAGCTCAGTATGTGCAAAGTTACTGGAATAACTCACAGGACAGAAGGAAGAGCAGGTGTAACAGTGAAAGCGGAACAAGGAAATTGCTCTGGGAATAAAACACATTCTCTTGCTTGATGAAGTGTCTCGTCAGTGCCAGAGGTTCAAACTTCCAACACCATGAGATTTTCACGGGGACAGTCCTCAATTTAATATAACTTTTGTAGAGAAACCGTTCATAGAAAACGAGCAGTGCACAGCAATAAAACTGGCATTAGAAAAAAAGGCTGAAGGTATTTACGCTTGGCAGCCTCACGTGCAGTAATATCTGAAGGCGTACAGAAACAAATTACCCTAGAGAAGATCAGTCAAATCTTTAAGCTTTAATAGAAGCAGCATGCTACAGTATTGAGTAATTTGATCACACAGACCACCAGTATTTTAATGCCTGTACTCCCATGAAAAGCTAGATACTAACAAGTGATGTTAATTACATGACTTTAAACAGCATTATGTAAGGGCAGCATGAGAATGTCAAGTTTTATTGCTTCCAAAAATTACGCTTCAATTAAAATACTGGCACATAAAAATAATTTAAGAGGTTTTCCAGTACAGCTCTTAACTCTTAAAAATGAAAACCAACACAGAAATCTGCCTGGCTCAGCATCCTGTCTTTATCAGGAACTAAATGAAGATGCCTGGGAAAGAATTCAAAACCAAAGCAAACACATTGTGGCATTTTACAGTAGATCCTCCTCGCTTCTGGTGTTCGCAGATCATGAACTTCCCCAGCTAAAATAAGAGACAGCATCTTTCAACAGCTCCCACAAGACTTCTTTGTCTATGAATACAGATAAATGCACTCCCAGTGGTGCTTTTTCCCCTTATTGTACCACCAATTGGAACATTTTCTGGCAGCACATCTTTCCCATCACCCATCCAGCACCTCTCTTCCCACAGATTCTGACTGGGAGGACAATGATCAGCCTTAGAGAGGAGTTGAACAGGTTCGTGTATATTGAGAACCGGCTGGGAACTGCTCCTGATCAGGAGTTTTGCTCCTGTTAACTGCATACCCTTCTACACAGAAAGGAACTGCACTGGCCTCACTACTTACATTTCCAGACTGATTAAGTGATACCATTAACTCTGTCCAGAGCCAACACTAAATTGATTCAGAGTCTGCAGGAAACACTCTAGGCTCCATTACCGTGACAGTTAAAGTCTAATTACAGAATGAAGGCAGTTCAGAACTATTTCACTTTTTCCTTCAGACACTCATATTCACTTCTGCTTTGCAAAGTTACTTACTCAAACCTTCAGCAAGCCAAGTGGAGGGAGTAAAGCTGGCAAAAAACTAATGCAGAATAAATAAATGAACAAAAAGAATGTGGAGGAACACTTCTCAGTCTATTTAACCCCCTGAATTAGTGAAGATGCTCAGGAGCATTCAAAATGGAAGACTGCAGCAGTGCTAACTTAGTGCTTATGCTAAAATGCCACTGTGACCTTATCCAGATAGCACAGGGTTTATTTCCCCCCCCCTAAACCACGCTCTAGGCAGAGGTAGCTTCAACTGACAGCATCACATTCAGCAAGTCAGAGTCAATACAGAGCCTAAGCCTGTACATATGAAAAAAAGTTGCATCTCTTTGAAATACAATAGCAGTCTAAGACATAATCAGCCTAGGTAGAAGGTTGCTAGGGAACAGAAGACGGAAACAAGCATCTCAGAGTTCACGAATGCATTAATCCCTGCAGTCATTTTAATCCAAATGGTATCAGTCAATATAAGCATAATTCTGCAAGATGTAAGGTTCTTCCTAAGATGTTAAACACTTTCTCCACCTGACAATCTAAGTAGGGCAAATACACCAGAACACACAGGAACTCCTGGAACAAATCCGAAGGGGTATGTAATATTTTATGTTGTGTAGAGAGTGATAAAAGGAAAAAACAGGCAGCTACAGAAGGAGTAAACAGATACCTTACAAAGAGATGGAGAAATTGGGAAGTTCTTCAGTAATGATTTTTCAAGCGAAGGAGTAAAACTTACAGGAAAAGAATCTTAAAAAGAAATAGCAAAAATTGTAATGTTACCAACTGCAGAGCAAATGCTTCTATTGGTTTAAGCAGAACATTGGCAATCAATGAACAATTGTAAAACAACAGCTACAGCATGCTTTGCCAAGCATCCTTAAATAAGGCCAACTGCAGAGTGCACAACACCAATGGATCCAGTTTCTCACTACTTGGACTTGACAAAGCTACACCAACTCTTGTGAACTATAAGGCCAATGCCTTGCTTCCACATCAAGGTAAAACAGACACCCTTTCAGCCAGGCAACCCATAAATCTCATTATTAACTTCCACATCTTTCACAAGCTTGAAAGAATAAATTACAGTTGAGAATGAGACAGAAGAGGCTTGCGAACAAGGTGTCCTTGCAGACAAGCTGTGCAGAGCTTTGCAAAACCCTCTCCACTTGTATGTACTTTGTAAACTCACCAAATCAGGCTTCAGCTATGAAAGCCGATGGACAACTTGAAGTTATGAACTTTGGACTCACTGCGCAGGCTTAATACGCTAATTAATATTAACTTCTCCGCCCTGGGCAGCATAAAGTTGGAGTTAATTACATATGCGATGCACGATAGGAAGACCTGAGTACTTCAACCAGTGAGGAAAGGGAAGGGACCATACGGTCAGGAGATAGGGATAAACTGAGAGACCCTATAGGGCAACGCCCCTGGTAGACTCCATTTATTCGAATAAAGAAAGCTAAAGACTCTCCTCTGTCTCTTTTAGGAATAAAGATACTAGAGCAAGCCTATTTGAGAAAAAATTTTCCCAACAAGCACAAACAAAAAGGTGAATTTAAGCAGCACCACAGAGAAAGTGTCATTCTTTGCACTGTTTAACATAACAAAACATCTGAAGAAGCTCAGAAAGGAAAGGGAGAGGCCGATTTTCCTTCCCAAATGCAAAAGATGCTGGGCAGCCCTTGTGTTCTCGACAAAATTGGATCATGTCAGTCTAGCAGTCTAACAAAACACTTCTTTGCAAACGCCCTTGTGCAAAAGCAGTCTAGCTTCAACTCTCCCCCTCCCCCCCTTTTTTTTAAGCACAACATACAAAAGAAGTTTGCTGCTGCCAGCATGGGAAAAAGCAGAGTTTATTCTTACAAAGCAAATCTGTCCTACAACATGCACTAGTAGAAGCGTGCTTTTCTCGAAGAAGAGAGCTTTTAGGATAAAACAGCCCCAGACAACAGACTTCAAACCATCACAGTGCAATTCTGACAGATCCTGCCTAAAACATAAGGGATTGAAAGCGAGCACGCAATGCAAGAGTTAGGTGAGACTGCAATGAGATCAGTGCTCATACTCATATTGCAACAAGTAGTATTTCACAAAGAGCAATCTGGGTAACAGCAGCTGACATCATTGGCCCTCCCACCTGTCTGCCTCTGGTAGATTGCTGCCTTCGTACAGAAGGGACTGAAATGAATGCCAGTTTTCTTACATGCTAGTCTGTAATTTTAGGAGTTTATAAACAGCTGAGAAATCCCTGCAGTGCGATGTCAAACCTCCACAGCCGTCACAAAGCGAGCTGCTCCTGCTACGGACTCACAGCCACTGAAATAAATTAATTGCAAAGGGATACATGCTTACACAGCTTACTAGTTTTGTATAAACACTGCATTTGTTCAGGGCTTTATGGGTTTCAGAGAATGACACCTCCGTTCTTGAGCATCTCAGCTGGGTTACAGCTCTGGCCAGTGCAGAGGCTTACGCCATGGGATGCACATCCACACAACCCATCAGGCTCTGACATCCCTTCACCACCATTTACCACCCTGGTCTGTGCAATAAATCCCTTAAAGACAAAGGCTTCTCCGGAGCAGTAGCGTAGCGAACAATTTACCTCATTGAGGAAAGACAGTGTATACTTTCATCCTCTCTCCTCATTTTCTCCTCATTAAAAATGTACCAGAAATCTGAAATATCAGCGTTATGACCAAAGCTTTGCCAGGGACTTCCTTCCTTTGCAAGGATTCCAACAAGTCGGTGCTCAAAGACTTGTGATACTTTAAGACATCAGGATAAGCACAAGAAAACGTGGCTGAAGAACTGAAATCAGCTTTTGGATACAGAAGCCTCTTTAGCAGGGAAAGAAAATGTTTTCCCAGAGCAGCTATTCCTAATGTGAATGTATTTAATCAGTTCCATTCAACAATCAGCATAAACAAGACTGAAAACACAACTGGGAGATTAAAAAAAAAAGAGAGAAAATCAAATACAAACTCCACATGCGTAATTTCATTTAGAAAACAGAAAATTACTTCAAATTTAACATGAAGTATCTGAAAATACAAACGTTTCTTACATCCTCTTTGTACATATCCAATATACTCAACAATAAAAGCAGACTTTCCTTTACTAAAAGGACCAATAGATGAACATCTCCTATTGCATTTGTACTTCTCCAGTGTTACAGTCTGCCAGTTATAGATGCTCATTGGGAACTGAGGCCAAAATATGTTTTTAAGCATCTTGCAGGTTGTGAGTCTCTGGAAAAGATGAACAATGAACAACAGAAAGAAGAAAAGAGTAAAATCTTAAGCAATGTGGAAACGAGGCAGAAGCAGCTTTTAACATTCATCACTCAGATGCTAAAGATAGTCAAGAGACGCTGTGCAGTTGCAAGCTTGAAAGACAAATCACCAGGCAGAACCCATCAGTACTCATTAATACACTTTCTGCCTTTGCTTAGAAACTTTCCTTCCCTGACTGTCACAGTCCTTCCCCTAAGTCCTGGCACTTGGGGGGTGCTGCTCTCCCACTGGAGGTGTACACCTCACTGCCAAAATCCCGATCAACTCGTAAGCTCATCTTGCTCTGCCTGGTGACCGCAGAGCACACAAACACTGGTTATTCACACTAAGGACTGCTACACCTATGCAGAGTTCACTTTCCACCAGCAGGAGATGGAACACAATACGCAAGGCTTTCAATTTGAGGAAATACTCAACATAACTTCAAGGCAATGACTGCATTCTTGCAAACCAACCAAGATTCCATAGCAGGGAATCTTAGTAGGAAGCAGCTAGCAAACAGGAAGAGAAACTCCTAGCTGAGAGCTCTCATTAAATCCTCACAACTCTTCACTGGCAATCACCCACGATGCACCTTACTCATGCCAGTTTCACCTCACTGATGCAATTCACTTTAATGATGCTGAATTTGCAAGTTCAACACCACTGGCACAGGAGGTTTTTCCCACCGCAAGGCATGTGTGGAAGTTGCAGGGCAGGCACCTGGCAGGAAGCCTCCCCGAGGAGGTGACGTTTGCTGAGGTGAGAGCAAACTGGTCTAGATGATCTGCAAAGGTCCCTTCCAACCCCAACCATTCTACAATTCACACCAAGGTTGGCAGTTTTTAACTCTGTCTGTGCCAAAAGGCATTAATTGCTTTGAGCAGCCAGCTGCCGCCTGTTTGTCTCTGAACAATGGCAACAGCTCCATCTCAGCAGCTTGTCTGCTTATTTTTCCTTCCTTCACTTATAGAACAATCTTCATTTTCCTGACAGATAAGCTACAAAAGCAGCAGAAAATGCAGTTAGAAGGTAACACTCCTCTTTATTGGGAAAAAAAGACCAAACCTATCTCAGAAGAATACAAGTAAACTCCACATCTGAGGACAGTTTCTAAATGAGATTTACTCATTTAAGACTTAAAAGGAAAAAAAACAATAAAACTCTCAATAAAACCCAGATTCACTGTGCTACTAACAGCTGGATCAGTGCACCTGGGTCACATGAAGGGCTGATTCCAAAGTGCAGATGCGGAAGAGATGCACAGCGGGCCTAGGTTAAGCCAGTACCGTAACAAGCAGGCAAGGGCAAGTGGGATGGCTGGGCATAGGGACGGTGCAGGTACAGGGCTGGAGGTGACAGAAAGGAAACTCTGATTTGTCCACTGAAGTTTGCATTAAGTTTTTAAGTGATACACAGCTTTATTTCCAGCACACCTTGAAATGACCATTTCAGACAAAATGTTCACTACTATTGCACGTCTCTTTGGACTGAATTGGTGCAATACTCCCAGCCAAAGTGTAATTACCCGACCAAGGTATGCCAGAAGTCATCTGGACTCATGCATAGCATGTACTTGCAATATTCCAGCATCTCCTACTCACAGAAGCTGTACCACTTGCAACTTCTATTTTCATTTACAGCAATCCACCCATGCATTGACCCAGTTACCTCTGCAGGAAAAGCAGAGCAGCTCAGCAGTGCAAACCACCTGCTGAGCAGTGGCCCTGCCAGCAGCCACAGACACGGTGACTTCAGGAACAAGTACCCATTAATGCTGCTTTCATTCTATTAGGAGTTACTCTACTGGGCCACCAATTAACTTCATAAAGGCCAAATCAGATTTCAGAGGATTTTTTGGTTATCAGTCTGCTCAGCCGCACCGTTGGTCCTGCTGGCATTATGTGTGCTGCGTGGCTGCAGCTTTTCAAGCCAGCTAACAGCAGCTCCAGTGCTTCCATTGCTGCCCTGATCTTTCCCAAGCAGCGCAGTGAAATCAATATACTGGTTAATTTAATTACGGCTATTCAACACCCAGTTAAGTGGCAGTGAAATTCTAAAGCATCGCATTAGTTTCATGCTGTTGCCTCTGCTCCCAGATCTCCACAGCAGCCAGGGCAAATATGTGAGTTATCCGCTTGAAAGAAGGACAAAGGCAGAGATGGAAGAGAAATAATGCGTTTGAAGCCTCTACCACTGCGCCCTTTGTACCGCCACAAGGCATTTGCAGAGAGTGTTAGCGTTCATTCTTACATGGGATCTGCTGGTACTGCAGCCATTCGGGAAAACATGGGGAAAAAAAACAATTCATGAGGCACATCTGATTAAAAGCACTTCACCCTCCTCGCCTCCACAGCTGGGAACTGAAGTACAACTTCAGCAGTGCACGCTACGTCACTAAAGGAATAGTCTCTAACTAAAGGCACTCCACTGCAAGAACAGTGGCAACCGCCATGATATTTCAGTAGGATGTTCAGGTAGGAATTAGTCATCAAGAAATCCTCTTCTGCTAGAAATCTGAGCTATGAATATTTGGAATTCAACCACTAATTCAGTTTTTCCAGTACCAAAACACAACTCCGAGCAGCAGAAAAGGGAAGAAAAATGAAGAGCGAATCCCACACACCCGATCTTTAAAAGCACCTGCATACCAGTGAGCACAGCACAGCCATCTCCACAGCTCTCAGTCTGCAGCACAATACCATCCAGGGATTTTTCATGTCTGTGAGCATGATCCTTACCTCCTATACACCCCCCTACCCAGCTGGTGTTTAACAGCAGCTTCAGTCCTTGCCTTGCTCCCAGCACTGTGAACCCTTTTAGCAGGCTTTTCTCACGCATGCAGGAGCTCTTTGCCTTCCCTCTTCCTTGTTTCCATTCTGCCAATGAACCAGAGGGAGAGCATGTGTTGAAGGAGGCCAAACAATTACGGATGATAAAGAAGATGCTGCCCAACAGAATGCATGCAACAAACCACATCAGTGAGAAACGCAGCTTTGGGATTTTGTTCTCCTGTGAGGCCAGCCTTCAGTCTCAGAGGTCAGATTGCTTCCAAGTGCCTGATGTGAAAGTTACAGGAATCACACAAATTTATCAGCAGGCGACCTTGGCCTTGCAGGAGCCAAAATGGCTGCTTCCTCCCAGTGCGGAACAGAGGTAGCAGCACGAGGAAGGCAAGTCCCAGCTGCCAGTAGCATCCCTCCAGATGGGGCAGTCTCCTGAGGCAAATGCCTCCTCTACAGGGGAGGATCTGGACTGAGCCCCTAGCATTTTTACATTCCATCATGTGAGCTGGCGTGATAAACTTGGCCTCAGAAATCCACTCTCCACCTCAGCACTGCTGCATAGATCAGCTGTAAGAACTCCAGGACTCCCTGGACCTCCCTCATCATGGCAGTCCCACAGAAATAAAGGATTTCAAAGTAATCCTCATTCAGGCCAGAAGCTGCCTCCACAGGCTACTGGAAGCCCCTGGAAGCAGATTCTTCTGCCGGTTTGTAAACATTACAAATAGGGGTTTATATGACTGCACACATCTCTGAAGCTCTCCATACGCAATTTGAACTGTGTAAATTAAAAGCGAGGTAACGAAACGGAAAAAGGCAGAGGAACTCCAAATGCAGCTTGTTCTCATAAACCTCAAAACAATATTGACATGAACTGTGGTACTCGGTAAATCAGATGGACAGGCAACCAGGCACACTAGAAGGCTCCAAACCGAAAACAGATTGCTCAACTTCATGATGCTAGCAACTTGTCACAACCTGCTGCAGCTTGCAAGAGACCAGATGTTGCTGCACGCATCCTCACAAAGCCCTGCTACCCCAGATCCCTCTGTTTCCCCAAGGTGGGCTTGAGGGCTGCTTGCCTACAACACCAAAAACCATCTCAGAAGCATCAATCACAGACTGTCATTAGATTGAGGGGCTTTACGAGGAGAGGTAATAAAACAATTGTCCTGAAAGCAGCACATCCAATTAAGTGGAATATATGTGAATATTTTGAGGCCAGCAGCAACAGCTCAATTTCATTCAAGTGCACAGCAACTGCCAAGGTTAGAAGCTTGCTGTCCATCTAGCAGTGTGCACCTACAGAAATTTTTAAGTTCCTTTCAAATGATACACTGAAGCATTATCATGTGGCTTTATGCATTTCTGCAAAGACAAGTATGTGGACTGTAGCAAGACAGTCTCTGGGTGCATGTATCAATGCAAAAAGCTACTGTTCTTCAGCAGCAAGCACTTAAAAGCTAGAGACTTTAAAGATTTAAGAACATTTACCGAGTTTTGAACCATGGGTCCCATATCACATAGATACTTGCTTCAAAGCCCTAGGGTACACCAATATCTGCTCCCCAGAGGACATCTCCTTCATTCTCCAGCAGTGACATAAAGGCACTTCAGTGTATATTGTCTACCCTGAATGAGTATCACGTACAAGCACCTGTACTTCACACATCTCACACAGCAATTTATACTAGGTGTTACTAACAAAACTCATTCATAGCACAATCCTAGCTCAGTGGTGGTGCTGCAGGCTGTGAAGCAGTGACAGACAGGTGTGAACAGGCTTTGAACACGGCTCTGAAGCAACTCAAGAATCACAAGAAAAAAGAACTTGACCTTTCAGCAGTTTTAACATCCAGCACATCACAGCACACTGACTTCCAGGTCCCTTTCACAACAACCAACCAGGTAACAGACAAGAGACAAGAGGTTCTCCAGTCACTGTAAATAAATGCAGTGCAAGTGCCATGAAGCACTTTGGCAATGAACTCCTGTTGCTAACTCTGCAAAACAGTAACATTAAGAAACCAGTTCTGCATCAAAAAATGCTACCTGAGAGAGTTCAGCAAAGGGGCACAAAGATGCTGAAGGACCTGGAGCAGCTCTCCTTGTAAGGAGAGGCAGAGAGAGCTGGGGCTGCTCAGCCTAGAGGGAGGCTTAGGGGAAACACACCCATGGCCATAAGTCCCTGCAGGGAGGTGCAATGAGCACAGAGCCAGGCTCTGCTCAGCGGTGCCCAACGCAGAACACAAAGCACCGGGCACAAACCCAAATGGAGAAGGTCCCCTCTGGACTTCAGGAAGCACTTCTGGATCGTGCAGGTGGTGGAGCACTGGCACAGGTCACCCAGAAGTTATGGAGTTCCCTTCTTTGGAGAGGGTCAGAAGCTCCCGGACATGATGCCGGGCACCAGCTCTGTTTGAGCAAGAGGCAGGACCAGGAAACATCTAGAGATCCCTCCCAGTCTGAGCCACTGAGTTTGTGAAAAACAAAGCTAAATGGCTGGAACGTAGCAGCATGACTAAGAAATGAGCAAACAACCCTCTGCTACAACACGTCCTGCATCAGTTTTGCACCTCACTTAACTAGACAACTCATTTTAGTAAGCTGCACGCTGCTTTAAATGAAATTTTAGAGCACATAAGAGAAGGCCAATAGTAATTTAACTCTGTAATTAAGCAAAAGCAAATATAAAACCAAGCAGAACACTACACTCAGTATGAATAACCAGAAGAAACTAGGCCAAAGAACACTAACTTTGCAAGGTCAATGCAAGCATTGTAGGACTTGTGACTTCGAGATTCTCCTACATTCTCAGGTTAGCACGATGACATGGTATTTTCCCCCACAGGACTTCAATCTCATTAATACTCAGGCTAGACCTGTCTCTAAGAAGCTGTGTGATGAGGAAGACTACCCACAAGACCAATGCCAATGCTGAAAAGAGTGCAGTCAACAAAACAGAAACAAAAATAGTAATAATAATTTGCAGGGACAGAAAGGAGTGTCCTCACACCTGAAGCACCCCGGAGGTCTTCTGCAAGCCTGAACTGCAGAACTCCCAGGCCTCACAGCCAAAACTCAAGTTCAAGAGAGATGCACCTATTAAATGCTAAGTAATGCTGTCTATGTACTTTTAAAAGATTGGATCAACTTCATAATGAAGCTGGATACCTAACATTAATGGATATTTTTGAATCTATTCTCTACATCTTAGTTCATTACTTGCAAAACAGGGATACAAGTGCCTTTAGATCACAGGATCCTGCAAGCAGCAGACGATGGAACGTTGCAATAGATGAACATCACACTCCGATTTCCCAAGAAAATCGGAATGAAAGCCACCAAATAAAATACAGACCCTCTACTGAATAACCCATCACTGATTTAAAGTGATCTGTCCTGAGTGTTTAACATCACAGACAGACACTGGAGAAAAGCGATACAATCACACAGTGTTATCATGCACACTGAGCTGTACGTTGGCTCAAAGGCTCAACGTCTGGACGGAAATGGGTGACAAGTGATGTCCCTCAGGGATCAGAACTGAAAACGGTGCTCTGTAACATCTTCATCAATGCCATCAGCAGGCTTATAGTTCGGATGGCTGAGAACATTTTCCACGGGAATGGCACGGGATGCTTCTGACAGAGAGACCATCTGTCTGCCATACAGCGAGCGCCACTTTCGGGTCCTGCAAATGCTGCAGCTTTTCAAAATAAGAACGTATCTCACACAGAAAGGCAAGCCAGTTTTCTCCAGTTCTCCCCTATGTAAAGTTTTTAAGGTTTCAAAACAGCTAATCCTAAGGCAGACATATGGTCAGAATCACACAGATTACCAGTGGAAATCATAAGCATAAACACCCAGGGAAGTAGCAGGCAGTTTTCACTGCAAACCATACTATCTGCTCTGCCTCTACTCCACAAAAAAGAACAGCCACGAATAATCTGAAGCCAATACTTCTTCACCTCGCATGCAGAGGAGCTACAACCTAAATAAAAAACACAAATCATGTTTCAGTAAGACAAAGAACTCTTATTTCTGAGCAAAGCAGAAGCGCTGCGATGCTTCCCTGAACTGGTGCAACCTGGCTGGCAGTGGGGCCACATGTGGGTACATCTCAGCAGACCTTACACCAGACCCCAAGGATGCTCCAGACTTGCACAGAGAACGCACCATATCATTGGGTATGGTCGATCCAACAGACACATGGCTGCACACTTACATTTGTTCCAAATCAACTTTGAGATCTAAAGATGCACAGGAGCAACACTGAGTAACTGGAAAACACACCACAGGCTGTAGCAAGTGTGTAACAATTGGGTTTATTAACACATCAGAGAGTTTTCCCTTTAACTGCAGCAACACAGTAGCAGAGACCGAGTTTGTTCTACCTTTTGTTTGTAAACAATGCAGTTTTCGTGTTTACATTGCAGCATCATTGAAGCTAACAGTTCACTTACACAAGCAATGCAGTTTTCCTGCCCACTGTGAATGATTGCCCTTGTGTCCCTTGGACCACTGGGTTCCTAAAAGAAGCTACAGAAACTGGAGAACCTCTCTTCTCTTTGGAAGTCCACACGTTGATGTAAATGTTTTTAACAATGAACTTGGTTTTATGTAGGCACATTTCAGATGCTACAAAGTTGAACCTTTAGAAAGAGCAATGTTTTGTTTTCAGACGTGCAAAGAGCTGGAACAAATGCACCTGTGTCCCTCCAGACTTCATTTTGAGAGAGGAATACAAACAGGTACCTGCCAGCTGTGTCTAGATGCCTCCTTAGACTACACCTTATCTACAACAGCCAGCCTGTGGAATGGAATACCCCTAAGATGAAATCCTTCTATGCCAACAACGTGAGATAAACTGAATTTCAAGGAGTTATGAACTGCCACTTCTTTCAGATCATTAGAAATATTTCCATACTAATTCCCAACGTACCTAAGCCTTTGGGGTCACAGAAGAGATCATTATATGTCAGATACCTTAAACAATATAAAACAGGTACAGACAACTTGAGGAACAAGTGGCTTTAGCCACATTAGCAATGCATGCCCATAAGGAATACTGTGGGCTGCAATTTAGCTTAAAAAGAAAAACCAACAAGAAGTCTTCCTCATGTTATACTTAATAACAAATAATTACATTGGACCAACGGAAGCCTTAGCACGTCCAACTAATACACATTTCAGACTCTAGAAATGGATAGCTCAGATCTCACACAGTTTCAAGATTAATTACTTGTTTGGAGACTCAGCTAAACAGCAAGGCTGACTTCTTTATCCTCTGTCTGCAACAGAGCATCTGGCAGCAAGCACGTGTGATGTAAAAAATGATGACAGCAGAACGCCAGAGCAAGCCATAAGGGAAACAAAATGTTTACAGCACTATTCACTCCGAGTCCCCTGCTTCAATCAGTGACGTGCATATTAACTGGAGATGTTTTGTCTATTTGATGCAATGGAAACCTTACGCTGTCAGAAGGTTTTGTCTCAGAGCTTACGGAGCCATAGGGCACCTCCTGAGAAACAAACCACTGGGGGATACCAACGTCCTTGTCCTGAGACTCCATCCATCAACTCTAAACAAGAGCCTCCACGAGCCAAAGCCTACAGAAGACAAATCTTGGTTTAAATCAGAGTCTCCAAGCACAAAACGGCTCTGAGAGCCTTCTGCAGCGCAACAGATGGGGGACTTCAGGAACCGCCTGCGAGAGTCAGCGCAGCGATCGTCAGCAGCCTGGAAATTCAGAATCCTTTCACACACGCACCCAAGGATCCCCAGGGCTCCTCTCTGTCCTCCGAACGTCACTCACCTCGCACACCAAACCTCAGCCTCAGCTCACCCCTCCCCGGCCCTCCATCCCCAGCCACCACGGCTGCGGGGACGCAGCAGAGGAGCCCAGGCCGCTTTTCCTCCCTTCGAACCCCCACCGACGCTCCTCGTGGGTCCGCAGACCTCTCCTTCACCCCCACAGCCCGCACCCCCACAGTCCCGCACCCACCCAAAGACCCCGGACCCCCCCTCCCCCCTCCGGGCCTAGCGCTCACCGATCAGCCGCCGCACCTCCTCCTCGCTCAGGTACAAGCTCAGGCTGGGCCCGGGGCCGGCGGGAGGCCAGTCCGGAGGCCCGGAGCCGAACGCGGGGCCGGCCCGAGCGGCGGCGGGCAGCAGCGGCAGGAGGAGCAGCGGCAGGAGGCGGAGGAGATGGCGGCGCGAGGACGTGCTGAGCGGCTGCCGGGGCGAAGGGGACGAAACGACGCGCCTCACTGTCGCGCCTATTGGCTCATGCTTTTGCCGAGCTTTTATGTCCAGGTTTTCTTTTTGCCTCTATTGGCTGCGTTCTGTGTCTTCTCCCCCTCCCCAGCTGGATTTTGGCTCTTCACCGCTGTCCGGAACGTCCTAGCACCTTGCTTTTCCTGCCAACCCACCGCCCCCAGCTCTCACCAGTAGCGTCACGTTGTCACTGCTTGCCCAGCATGCTGCCTGAATCTCATCCACGAAGAAAAGGTCAACTGTAATTTTTAATGACTAGTAATTAACCCCACTGCCTGTTTCATGCACCACACAACAGTGACTCTGTCATCCATGCCTTAATTTCCTCATCTATGCAAGAAGAGCACTCCATCTCTCACCCACAGATCTCAAAGCCACCAGAAAGCTGCTGTTTTTATAGAATCATAGATTCGTTTGAGTTGGACACTTAGAGGCCATCTAGTTCAACTCCCCTGCAAAGCACAGGGACACCTACATCTAGATCAGGTTGCTCAGAGCCCTGTCCAGCCTGACCTCGTCTCCAGGGATGGGGAATCCACCACATCTCCAGGCAGCCTGAGCCTCACCACTCTTTACCACTCTTCAGAAGTTTAAAGAAACTTCTTCCTTATATCCAATCTTTTTCACACAGAAAAGTTTTCATTTCCTTATGTTACAGATGGAAATGACTGCTCTACGTTGGATAAGATGGCCATGCAGGGGAACCCCTCACCGTATCTAAAATGTTGGTCCAGAGAACATGCTCCCTCACACTTTTGCCAAACTACAGAGGATGCAGTTGGCCACTCAGCTGTGCATTCCATAGTCATACAAACAACTCTGCTCTCCAAAGTTGAACATCTGTTCTAAAAATTCCCAGATAGCTAGCCTGGTTTGATACTTGAAAATAAAACCAACCATTTTCCTAGTACTTTCAGAGCACATTTGCCTTCATAGGTGTTTCTTTCATAGGTGTTTTATTTCTAAATCTACATTTCTTTTACTTCTATTTCTCTTCTATTATTTTATCAGTTATGCTGACGTGTTTCCCGTGAAACTCATGATGAGTTTGTTTATTCATGTTGGAGACATTCTTCTGTACTATTCTTTTTCTATTTTAATTAGTGGAAGTTTTTCCTTTTAAACCTTTCCTGAGTAAATTTAATATTCCTGTCATTGTTTTAAAAAGGCATGTAAAAACATGCATTTAAGAACTCCAGACAGTTATATGTCAACATGTTCTCGCAGTCTAGAACACCAAGAGACAGTATTTATCTCAAGCACTGACAATGAGGATTATGACACCAGGATCAGATGGAGCTTTCAGTCCCACATGTTCACTGAAGTCAACACAAAGCATGTAACAGAAATCTGCAGAGAGATTCATGCAGCCTGAAACTTGACTCAAATATACAGCCAACGAAGCTCCCCCTTCCATTAAAAAAAATTAATTTTTTTGAAAGAAAGAAAGAAATCATGACAAAAAGTTCCATATATTCACCAACAGATAAAGTAAATGTTACATCCAGGAAAGTCAAAAGCATTCCTTTTCCTTTCTATTTTCTTCCTAGACAGCCAGAGCTCCTTGGAATTTGGGTAGCCCATTTCTCAGAATTTCCCAACATGGGAGACTAGTCAGAGAAACAGGCTGGCAACATTAGCACATTTTAGAAGTACAGAATATATTCTTTTTATTTGATTGATATTTGATGTTAACTCTGCACGGCTGTTCTCTGTCACTATCCCAGGCCTCTTGATGGGAGAAGTGGTTACAAAAAAAAAAAGTCAATAATGACTTTATTTTTTTATTCTATGGAAAATAAATGAGCTTTCTGTTGAAAAATAAAAATAATAATACTTTTTTTTTTTTTTTAAAGCATAATTGCATTGCTCCCCCTAAAATTCCACAGAATGTTTTGAACATTGGTATACATTTAGTCAAATTTCTAGTAAGATTTGTTTAGCAAAATATAAGAAATTACAACTGCAAGACTAATTCATTCATAAGCTGAAGCAGATGAGAAAGTAAGTTTGAAAAATACTGAACATACATGGTGACTGCAATAACTTGTTACAAGCTTTTAAATGTTAATTGGTTTGATTATCAGCGGAGAAAAGCATTTGTTACATATTTGACTTCCGCACTTGAAAGTGGAAGTATTTTCATGCTGTGAATAGAGAATATATTAATTTTTTCCTTACTGCAGATTTATTGAATATTTAATCATGAATGGGTAAAAATGCATAATTGTCTCTGTGCTTGCTGCTACTGTATATAAATATGCACTTTTGTTGGCTTATAACTTGGAGTGAAATTCTGGTTCTCTTGAGTTCAATACTAATTGTGTGGTATTAACTTCAATGGAGCTAAAATTCTAATCTTTATGTCTTATTCATAACTCAAATTGGAACGAGAATATTTGGTTACTTAGTGAAAGTGAAAAGGCTGTTTTCAGCCACACATTCCAAAAATACTGTTACTGACTAAAACTGAAAAGAGAAAATAGTGATCAGGAAGAAACTTCAATATGCAATGACACTGGCTACTAACTGTAAGTTCTGGGTCATATTTCCTGTGATTACTAGGAGAACACAAAAGTGAAGTTGGAAAAACTAAGCTTATGCAATGAAAGGGAGCAACTACATGTCAACACCACATAAATAGCCAATATTTCCATTTGATTATTCCAGAATTGACTGCTGTCTTTCAGATAAGGAAATGCCTGAGAGAAAATTGCAAGAGAAAAATTATTTGTAGGCATAGTTGGCTAACTTATGCCTACACATAAGGGGTACAGGTGAAATTTTATGCATTTGGCATCCATTTTTGCCAGGAGCATCACTTCTTCTTCTCCTGTACCCTGCCTACTACTCCCACTCACCTCTGACACATACAGCTCCTCAGACATCTACCACCCAGTCACCTTCCCCCAGTACAACAGGTACCAGGCAGCCTCAGGAACAAGCATCCTTTATCAGCGCTGTGCTCTTCTATACATTACACATGTCCAGCAGGCCTTTGACACTAATCTCTCTCCATTCTTTTTCTTTGCAGCTACGCAGTCTCGGCGTGGCCTGTCCCTTAGAAGCCCGTGACCGCTGGCCGTGTGTCACCTCTTGGCCGTGTGTCACCTCCGGTCACGCGCAGCGCGTGCAGGGCCCGGCTCGGAGCTGTCCGTGGTGCTGAGCTCGATGTGCGGATTCCTACGTGGCCTGGTCGTACTGTGCGAACACCCAAGTTTAGAGGTGACAGACTGGGATATGAACAAGCATTTAGGCAAATAAGACATTTGATGCGCTTCCAGCAGGGTATTTTATAAGCGAAACGAAGTGTTTTGCCTCAGCTGCCTATGACAGGTTTTATATCTTTTCTATGATGTTAGATACATCACTGCAAATTAAACTTTGTTAGTATACAGTGACACAAGTGTATTACTTCTCTAAATAAAATCAAATAAGAGGCATTTTTATGTCTCACAACACATAATTATAAGATGTACTTTCTAGTATATTGTAAATATATTTACAAAATGCATCTTGTTTCACTAAATGGAACAAGGCTTAAAGAAGTAATTTCTTAAACAAATGCTCTTGGAACAGCTAATTCCAGAGTACAAGATGAGAGATTACTCTCTGTTAAGCTCTAAGTAATACAGAGTAGCTGGTTCAAGTAGTAATTATAAATTATGAGACAGATGAGCAACAGTGACAACATTAATTTCAACATCCTTGGGGATAAAAAGGTCTCAGTCTGTTATGGGAACACAATGTCTGAAAATAAGATTTATCAAAACTAAGTAACCTATTTAAGAGAGAAAGTGCTTAAGAACTGTCAGGAGAATTACCTGCTACCATTTAATAGCACTGAGGCATAAGCTAAGGATCACAAAAGCCTGTTTACTACTGGATAAAAGTAAGAAGGCAAAAAAACAAAACAAAACAAAACAAAAAAAACAGCATGGCAAAGTTTAAAACATTGAGCTAACTCTCCTTTAGAAAATGGAAAATTTTCATGAGAATTTATACCACATCCAATATATAAGATGCAAGTTGTTATGGAATTTTAGATGACCAAGCTATTAGTCCTTTAACAAGAGATGTAAACTTATTTGTTTTTTAATAGAAGCAGGAAGCCTTGAAAATGATCAGTAGGTCTACTACATCATCAAGAAGCAAAGTAACCAATTTAGGATAAGAAAATGGTGCAGAAAAACAGTTGCTGATTTCTTCACCTCTCTCCTCAACACAGAAAATTCTAGGAAATACGGGCTGGGAATAAATACAAGAAATAGTCTCAGATGGAGATGTTAGGACAAGGTGCTGGAAAACAATAAATTTAAGAGCAGGAAGTCATGAACGTGTTACATTGTATCTTGAAAAAATTCAAAATGTTTTAGCTGACATGCTTTTTAAAACCATGTCTTATGTTGAGGCATTATCCAACACTGTTACTATTTTATAAGAACATTCTATAAACTTGGTAACTATAAATCTATATGCTTTCTTTTGGTACTGATTGATACAGCAGATACAAGGGTTGGAATGAAAAGAGAACAATTACACATGTATGAAAGTAAGTATTACAGACATTATTTTTTCTTGCTTCTGCAAGGATAAATTACACTTAGATAATTACAGAAATTGTGTTTATTTAGTAAACATTCATTCTGGGCACTGGAAGAAATAAGCATTCTATTGAGAAGACAATGAACATGTAATTATCACAATACAGATATCAATCAGGGCTTCATTACAGATTCATTCACGGAAATGTGATTTAGAAATGTCCTCACATAATAGTTTCCTAACACAGGGCAGGTAAAGGGATGGACAAGATACAAACATTATTGAAATTAAATTAATCCATAATTAGAGCAGAAGGCAACAACTTATTCTGGACATTATATAGCAAAAATAAATAGGTTTTATGAAAGGAAGGGATGCAAAAACAGTAGCAATCAGTGAATAATACTATCCAAAAGTGCAGAGGAAACGTGACTGCTGAAAACTATATGCTGGCTTCCTTAGCCTTGACCACAAAATCTTGTTCTAGGGCCTCTCTCATAATCCAAATATTAACTCCTCTCTCTACTAAGACTCGGAGAGAAAGGTTTCTACAGTGGTGTATATGGCATAAATCTCATCCATCATAACTCATGGTGGGTTTTTTGTTGTCGCTGTTTGTCTTTTTGTTCATTTGTTTTTAAATAAATGCAAAAGAATTTTTACATTTAGTTACAGAATTTAAGTTGTTTTTAGTAAAATGATGTTTAACGTTAGCATCAGAAGTTGGGCACCAATATTTGTATTCCTTTGTAAAAAGTCTATCACAAACTTTAAAAATCTACCCTAAAATCTATATTAGCACATGGGAACAGTTCATCAAAAATTCCTTTTTCCTTTATAAATGATGAAGTACGTACTATGTTCCAGACTGTCAACAGTCTGACATCAGAATGCATTTTGAATCTGCTCAGTGCAGCACTCAGGTTTTTTTTCAGCATTGATACACTGTTTATACAACATGTATCTACTCCCCACACGGGTATTTAGATTTAAGCAGCTCTTTTCAGCTTGCATTTTATGCACAATTATACGAGTACTGAAGTAATTCATCTGGGTGATTTGAAGAAGCATCAAGTATCAGCACTTGATATAACATTTGACAACCTAAACAGGCTTAAATGAACTGTATAAAGAGAGGGTGACTAAATCCCAATGCATTTTCAATCAATAGACTTCTGATGGAAATCTGATTCTGAACTCTCAAAACTGACTCCAACTGTTGACTAAACTATATAATGCAATTTATTTTAAATTCTTCTTATGTGACAGTCATTCCTGGTTCCATCTTACAATATAATTTAAAATGATGGGAAGCAACACCTTGTTTGCATACAGTGATATTTTTCTACCCATTTTCAATTTATTTCTTTACAACAAGGACGGATTATATGATGATCAACTCCAAAGCATGCAGTTAATATTTTGTGGGGTAAGAAGAATATTTCAGCTGGCTGATGCAAATTATTAAATTAAAAATTGTCAAGTTAAGGTGATGCCTTTTTACACAGTTAATTTCATTATTTGACTCCATACTATCGTATTTGACTCAGCACTGGAACAGACTGGCTAAAGATTGCCATAGGTGACCCAAAGAGGCTATGGATTCTCCATCTTCAGAGATTGTCTTACCTTATCTGGACAAGGCCCTGAGCAATGTCATCCAACTTTGAAGTTAACCTTGTTTAGAGCAGGAGGTTGAATTTTCTCCCAAAGATCCATTCCAACTTAAGTCAAACTGTGATTTAGATACTAAGTGCTGTAGGCTGGTTGCCTGCAGCCATACCACACTTAAGTCAGTTTACTGACTGAAGTAAAATAAGCCTACTTTAAGGACATCAAATGTTTCACTTCTAAGTTATTTCAATTGCAAAAGAAAATATGGGAGAGAGACTTACATGACGTAACTTTTTAAGGTAACAAACTGTGCACAAGTTGCTATATAAAACAGCCCACATTTTCCTTCTAGAAAGGATAAATAAATTACATAAAAGAGTAACACTGTTGAAAGGAAGAAAGTAGATTTAGGGGGTGCCAACATCATTTTTTTTTTTTTGTAAGAATTAACAAGTATGTAACAAATAATGCTGCCGGAATGGTTTTGTGATTAATACAGTAGACTGAGTACTCTCTCTTCCACTTCCATATATGTAGTTATATGTATACACATGAGCAAACCCATTTACATGAAGTTTCTCTGATATGACTTAACATTACTAGAAGGGTTCCTACTTTGATCTTCAGGATCTACTGCAATTAGGATTGAGCTCCTGGTGCTCAGAAAATGCTCTAAACCTGAAAAGAACGAAAGACTGGAGCCCAGTTATTTTTAAGCTGAGCATCCAGTCATCAGGGCATCCTTTGCAAATTTTTTTGCAACGTATGTTTACATGTAAAATATCTACCAGCCTTTTTTGTATGCTGCTTTTTTTTTCTTATTCGCTGCATTAATTCCTGTCAGTGAGGCGAACAACAATCTACATTCAGCACAGCATACAGAGTATCTGCATTAAACAAGAAATAGTGCCTCATATGAAACACAAAAGACAAAGAAGAAGGTAATTATCTCACTTGAAAAGCATCCTGTTCCTCCTGTGCACTAAAGAAGTTGTGGATCTGATCACAAAGACTACTCAGTTGACCCATAAGTAGAAAAGGGCAGATCTAAGCTCATTGGAAGGTTAATAGCTCAGGACCTGAACAGTACTGCCACCTAAATTCTGTTATCAACTGCTGGATGATCCCTATTCAGCTAGACCATGGTTACCACAGTTATGATATCCTGTATGATCAGCAGGAAACAGCAGTATTCTTATTTATGATAGCAATGGTCATTACTGATTAATGTTGTTGTCTTGGCTGGTCACAGAATGAAACTTGTAGCTGTTATTTCAGATACTGAATACCCTGATACTGAATTTGAGCCTCAGCACAAAACTCTGTTCTTCACATGATTTCATTTGTGTGACCCCTCCTAATTTCCCAGGATCAGCAAGACATGGGTTCTACAAGCAAAAACTGTATCAACTCAAATTTGGATGGCAAGATCCTTCCTGAAAATAGCACGTAAGGAGGGTGTGTTCTTTTGTTACTGCTATGTGCCTTCCCAGAAAGCATGCCTGATCTGTAATCCTCTTTGGGTTCACTCAAAGCATACAAACAATAATTTGCTCTATGGTCTGTTGCTCTCTGTTCTTCCAATACTCAATACATCTCAATCACTAGAATGAACCCTTTTTGCACGTCATCTTTCGTGGTGCCAACTTGTTTGAAGGCAAGTTTGACTGTCTCTAGCCGAGGCCCTCTCTAGGTATATATGTGGTGACAACAGTGCTCCCTTTCAATCCCTTGTGAATTGTATTGAGCTGCTCATTACACTTTTCTTCAGTATTCTTACATCTGGAGAAAGGCAAGTCAAAAGACAGAAGAAACAGACTGTACCTGTATGACAGCTACTGCCTGAGGGACACCAGAGTTGCATGGGATATTTTAGGATACCAACAGAATTTTGGGAATAAGGAATATAGATTAATTCCTGCTTTTATCGTAAGAATGTGAGTTCATGATGGATATATGAGGCCTGACAATTAGCATTCCTACTTAAGAAACAAGTACGATAGTTTGGTGCAGAGAAGATCTCCATGGAAGACTTCAAAAGGCAAAATTTGATTATAGCTCCTATGTTTTTAAAATGAAATGGGCTTCAGATATTGGTGGGCCCTGTCCTACTCTTCTGTACATATCTTCTAAGAGGCTGTTTCATGTACTTTATATTCATAGTTTAAGAGAATTTTGCGGAATGGTCACAAGAATATTCGAAAAAAAAAAAAGCATTTGGTAGACAAAGGAGAAAAACATTAGTTATTAATGTTATTATCATTAATAAATTAATCTATTCTTTCAGAGCTTGTTGTCAGTATCAGTTCAAAGCACCACTGTTGGCAGAAGAAAAG
Organism: Aquila spilogaster; assembly: GCA_024606505.1. Lineage (NCBI taxonomy): Eukaryota > Metazoa > Chordata > Aves > Accipitriformes > Accipitridae > Aquila > Aquila spilogaster. Next base: position 36,903,083 of record JANHGO010000002.1, on the reverse strand, counting down.
CTACTAAAATATAAGGTGAAAACGGGAAGCACATTTGAATCCCTAAGCAACATTTAAACTTGACAAATAATTGACCAATTAATTGAAATATAACAAATCCACTACACAAAATATATGGGTCAACAAAATCTATGATTTCTAAAAAGAAATTACACAAGCCCATGTGTTTTATGAATAAAGATAAATAGTAACAGGATTCCTGATATTTAGCAGAGATCCCTGATATTTTCATTTAGAAATAATTAGTTTTTACTGTAGCCTAAGGGATATATAGATTTCAATTGAAAAATAACCCATAGACAGATGAGGAATTAATCTGTCCCTTACTTCTGATACATAAATTTTCTGTTCTTTGGCATGGTTCAAATAAATGAAGGCAATTTTCAAATAAACCTTGTAAATAAAATGTGCCAAAGAATTGTCCACAAGATCAACGATATCATCTCAATAAGCTGTAAATAAAGTAGCACTACTGAATTTCCCATTCTTTCACAGAAGATGAGAATTGTCTCTCAAAATGTAGAGGCTGAGACCAGCTCACTTCTAATACAAGGGCACACAGTTACACAAGACAAGCGTATGACTTTTTTTTAAAGAAATCCTGGTCACTTCCATAGTTTTATCACAACTATGTCATTGTCCCAAGAAGCATCCACACAATGACCATGGAGTGATTTATTATAGTTTGAGGACATTGAAGTATTAGAGTCAAATCATGTACTCCTTGAACTACCAGAAGAGACCAAACACTAGATGACAAAACTTCTGAAGAAGAATGCAGACGAGCCTTTCAAACAATGAAATCCATTTTGGATCCATAAAATCTCTGTGAGGAAGTTGCAATGTTACTATGATTATTTTTTTTCTATCAGTGTAGAAGAGGAAATTTGTTTTTCTCCCACACATCAAACGCATCTGAGAGATAATTACCCATATTTATTTTGTCCAACTCTCCACAGGTTGAATTTTTCTCAATGTGGAGAGGTGTTAAAAGGAGCACATAGCTATAGCAAGCTACTCAAAAAAAAGTATTATTCCTGAGCTATAGGAATGAGAAAAAGCAGCTTCTACATACACAGATTTTTTTTTTCTCCACACACTATGCACATGTATGCCAGAAGTGATAATTCCTGAATTATAATATGGATATTTAAGCCCTACTTATTTTACTAAAGCTAAACACTGATTTCCTATAAGCAACTGAATAGGTATCTTGTGATAACACTTCCAGTTCTCAAATGGGATGCCAGGAATACATTTGGGGGAGTGGCATCACAAAAGAAATGGTCCAGAATATATTTTTTTTCTAGCATATGTAGCTTAAATAACGAAGGTTTACTTGAAAGTAACTAATGGCTCACTTCCTGCATAGAAAGATGTATGCACAAAGGATTGGCATCCAGCAGTAGGCCTGGGCATTTGACCTCAGCAGCAGAAAGTTGTGACAGTCAGAATGGTTTTTCAAGCTGGTTACTGGAGAAGGACTAGGTTCCCAGCAAGCAAATAGCACCTGCACAGGGAACTGGCCTTATTTAAAAGGTAGGGCAGGTGGAGTTACATGTAATTTTTGTCTAAGTCTTCTGCTTATGCAGAAAGCATAAAAATAGTTCCCTTTGTTTTCAAGAATGAAACAGCGCCACAGCTTAGCCAGCTGATGTTCTAAGTTTTATGGAGGACAAACACAAATACTTTCAAGTTTAACATGCAACCTTTGAGTAGTGCATGTGTAGGTACAACACTTGATGGACATGCCTTTATCTGTCTATCTTCGCATTTTCCTACTCTTATACAAAAGTCTCTGTCACAGTCATTTCTCAGTAATCTGCTCAATACATCATGCTTAGCTTTCAGAATTTTGGCAAAACAGATTATGTGATCTGGAAGCAGAAGGTGACCAACTGTGTTTCTACTATACCTACCATGCTGGTAGGTAAGCTATGAAAGTAAATTGTTTTATGAAAGCTCTATTTCCTGAATCACAGTTGCTTTAGTTTTGTAGCTATAAAAATGAAATAATCAAAGGCTCTTCTTCATAAATATTAGCTCAAAAAATATTACATAGACATTCATCTTTCTTTAATATTATGTTCTAAGGTGCAATTTCTTACTTTATGATTTTAGTTTTGAATGCTCAGATTGCCATGTGAGGATGAGCTAGGCTTGCTAGGACAGTTCTTTCTGGTTTCATAACATTGAATTAAATGCATACCATTGTGTAGAGACTAGAAACCTCATATCTGCAGCCAAACAGAGAGCAAAAACCCCTTGCACATTACAGCTTGAAAAGAAGGAAAGAGAATTTGCCTTTCATACTCAACAATGTGAAACCTCCTCATTGCAAAAAAGCTGAAGATTCATCTTGACCTACTAGCTACCATAGGAGAACATCACTTCAGCTTCATCAGTAAGTGTAATGAAGACCTTTCCCAACAGTGTAACAAATAAAAATTGCACCGGGACCATCTTCCCCTTTATTTTGTGAAGAAGCCATTTGTTAGAGCAGTAGCTAACAGAAAGGTGATTGAATGGTCATGTAACGCTAGTCTCAGTCTCCAGTTCAAACAGTTCAGAGATTTTCCTATGGGAATGAAAAAGAAGTCTCTTACCAAATACTTTTTCAAAATTTTTGATTCATAGACAAACTTTGGAAGACTGTGACTCCTCTTGCTATAGACAGAATCTCAAAACTAAAAAACTATGGCTGAAATGCAGTAATATGTGTATTACTGATATATGATACAGCAATTCTTTTATACAAAAAGCATTCACTTCTCACCTCCGCTGTCCTCCCAAGAGAGCTATTTGAAATGCTTACTGTGTTTCTTGCTTTAAGGAGCAACCTCCCACAAGCAGGGACCAAACACTTGCAGCTCACATGATTCACAATTTGTTCCCATTGGTTTCTAGTCATACAGACTCAAGATTGTGTTGGAATCAAGAACATTTAGGAGCTACTTGTCTTTGTTTTCCTGCACAGATAAATGGGGTGTTTAACTGATGTGACTGACTGTTCACAAAACTGAACTACCTTTTAAAAACAGGAAGTACAAAAAACATTCCCACATTATTTGTCTCTGGTAAACCAACTATCTCCTGCTTGACATTTTAATCCAGCAACACCGGAACTATTATACTGACTTCAAAATGTGTCCCTACAAACTAAAGTGACCTTCATACTTCATTTTGTTAAAAAAAAGTAACAGTTCAGACATGCTAAATTCTGGTAAAAACATGGTAATAACAGCAAGCATTTGAAGTGTTTAATAACAGACCATCACATAAGTATTTACAGAAGTAGTTGGAAGAACTTGAGGTTAGTCTTTTTAATTAATCTGTAGATTTAGGCCAGTGTCCACATTCTCTCTGAACATCATGTCATGCCTAACCATAAAATGCAAACTAAAGTATTTGCCATGTTAAAGAACATATAGCAAAATCAGATACTATCTTAAGTCCCAACAGTTACTCAGCCACAGTACTACAGCTATATAGCAGTATCACAGCAGATGCTCTGACAACAATACTGCTCACCCTTCTGACCAACCCAAGGTATAGACTGAGTGTCCTTGTGCAAGCCTCCTACGCATCTTGTGGGAATGCAGTACATACTGTCTCCCACAACAACTTAAAAATAGAAAAGAGACAGACACTGTTGTGCTACTTCCCTTCCACCAATCCTCCCTGGGAATGGCATGGTCTCAGAACACACTTCGCTCACAACACTGCTTCCCTGAGCACTCTCCATGGGACTAGCAAAACCAAGACATCCACAGCTGATAGTTCGAGTCATTTACTCCCATATTAGAACAAAAAGTAGTCAGAGGACTGGCTTATTTCTACAACCTTCCACTTCGCATTGAGCTTGCTAGCTAGCCTGGATATCCACTTCAAGGGGCTCCCATTTTGAATGAACCAAGAGTTGAGGTGAAACAACAGGATTAAAATGAGAATGATTGGTTAAATTACCAGTGACATTAATTTAGGTATCACATTAGTGTTCATCCATTAGAGATTTTTACTTCAAACCCTACCCCCCCCCCCACTTTTTTTTTTTTTTTTAATTTCTCCAAGCATCCCTAGGGAATTTTTCTTCCTTGGGGTGATGGTTGCAATCAACATCCTACAATACATACATAGCCAGAGTCATATTCCTGCCTCTTTCTTCTCTAAACACGTCTTATTTTACCTCTGCAAAACCTAACAAACTAAAGGAACTAACGGACTCTGCAAGACTTGTTCAGAGCAGCCTGCACTCTTACCACCTGGACTCCCACAGCTCTAGAGGACAGATGAGGTTTAGAAGACTGCATTCTTTTTTTTGGCATACAATCCCATTCTAAACGGCTCTTGATAATTTTACATTTTGGAAACGACAGCAGCAAAGAAAAGCACACAATTCAGAATACAGGGAACGGGGCCCGGCTGCTCTCCCCCACGGACACACACCCGGCGCCCCGAGCACCGCTCGTCTCCGCGGGCCTCCCCGGCACGGTGCGGCGCGCAGGCCCGAACAGGCCGAGGCGGGGCCTGCCGCTTTCGCCGCTGCGGCCCGGCTCCCCACCCCCGCTCCGCCTCGGACCCGCTCGGCAGGCGGAGAGCCGAGAGGTGCCGACGGCCTTGCCGGAGGCTTGGCCGTCCCGCCGGCGGGATGGGGCTGGAGATGGAGCCGCTGTTCCAGGCCTGGAGCTACTTCAGGCGGAGGAAGTTCCGGCAGTGCTCGGAGCTCTGCTCGCAGCTGCTGGAGGGGGCGCCCGGCGAGCAGGTAGGGGGGCCGGGCCGGGCCGGGCCGGGAGGCCGAGGGACGGGGCTCTCTACCTGTTGCTGCCGCCGGAGAAACCCGCTGCAATCTGCCGTTAGAAGGCCAGTGGTGGGCCGCGCTCCCTCCGGGTGAGGGTCCTCCGGCAGAGCCACTGTGTGGCCGGCTCCGGCGCAGGCCGAGGGACGCCGATCAGCGCTTGGCGAGGCTCTCCTCGCCGAGCTACCCAGAGCTCCCCACGGGCTGCAGGTGTGGGGATTCCGCCTCAGACGCACCCTCCTCGGTGCCCTCCCGGTCCCAGCAAGGCGTGCAGCTGTGGGGGTGCGGCGAGTGAGTGGGGCGGCTGGAAGCCAGCTGTGGCAGGAGCACGTCTCGGGACTGCCCGCACCACGCACTGAGACTCACCCATGATTTTGAGCTGGGAAAGGAGAAAAAGCTATAACCAAAAGAAAATCTGCTTACAGGTGTTGCTGTCGATTTTACATGTTTGTAAAACATGTAAAGATGTTTGAGAATCACTGTGTGGACTAAACTGCGTAAGAGATACCTGTTTTACCTCAGCCCAGGTACAAGCGTTACCACAGAGCAAAAGGTGTTGCCATCCTGCTCCATTAATTCTCTCCAAATGCCAAGTCTTGGGAAATGCTGGATGCGTTGTGTGTTGTTCAGTACCTGCATTTTTCACTGCTCTGTAGAAAGTACAAGTTTGTGAATGCTGTCTCTAGATTAGTATGTGTATGCATGTAAAAAATTGTACTGCTAGATTTAGAAAACAGTAATTGGACTGACTTTATAATCATCACAAAGACTTTATATAAACTATGTCTCACAAAGTATCCTATAGTTACAGATTTAAAGAATTTTGAATGTGATACCTTTTAGCACAGGGGGAAGAAATCTTTAAAGAAAGCTGCACAGTCACATGATTGTGTAATTTACACCATTTTAGGCTTGATATATAAAAGGTGCTTTTGTTTATAATATATTTTGTAAGGCACCAGTAAAGAGCCGTGAGCAGGTTGGACATGGGAAAATGGTTTCAAGCTAAAGGAGGGGAGATTTAAATTGGATATTAGGAAGAAGTTTTTTACCATAAGGGTGGTGAAACACTGGAAAAGGTTGCCTGGAGATGTGGTGGATCCCCTGTCTATAGGACATTCAAGGTCAGGCTGAACAGGGCTCTGAGCAGCCTGATGTAGCTGTGGTGTCCCTGTTCATTGCAGGGGAGTTGGACTAGATGACCTGTAAAGGGCCCTTCCAACTCAAACAATTATATGGAAAACTTAGTAAAGAAGACATTCCAAGAAACTTGGTCCTGAACAACAAATGAGATTTAGCGTGACTTCTGTGCATGTCAAAAACTTTAAAATTTGGTATGTGCTCTTCAGAATTATGTTCCTGTTCACAGTTTTATGTGAAAAATGTACTTTTAATCAGCAGTGTATTTCAAATCTACCTGAAAGATTAGAAGGAAATGTCTTCGGTTTCTGTGAACTTGAAATACAGTTAGTTGGGCTGTTGCCCTATTTAATCTTCTTGAGGAATTGTTTTTATTTCCTGTTTAAGCAGCAATTAATGACTTCAAATTTTTTTAAAAATGCTTATTCTTAAGACTAGAAAAACTTTTTTAACATTGAAAAAATGCTCAAAACACTATTTCAGTCTTTCTCTAGAAATAGATTTCGTAGCACAGTGTTCAAATAAAGCATATGGCAAGTGTGCAGATGCCAGCAAGTAGATTTTGCTTTATATAAACACTTCATGTTAGAGGTTCATAACAATTCAGACACAAAAAATATAAATGGAGAGCTGGTTAAGTGGCAATTCAGCCAATCAATGTTTCTTTGGAAGGATTATGAAGTACACTGTGCTTCCTGGTGTATTTTTATTTTCAAAATGTAATGGCTGCACAGCTATTTTTATTTATTTATTTATTTTTGCCATTGTTCCTACCTGTTAATCTATATGAAGAACACTGCTCCTGACAGGCGAAAATGTGTCATTATTTATATCCCATTTGTCGTGGTGCTACAGGTGGGAAAAACTAGAACATTGGTTCATTCTTAAGAGCGCAGCTTGAACCAGACTCAAATTAACTCAACATACAAGATCTTACTCTTGAAATCTCTCAGTTAAACATTTTATAATGATCTAAGTTAAAACACAGCTTTAACGTTCATGGCAGAGTTAACACAGAACGGAATTTTCTTTTTTCAGTCGAATGTGGTCAAACTGTTTTGTCTTTTATTGTAGTCAACACAAAATCCTTCTTGGACAGATAACCAATAGACATTAAGCCTGTATTTTATTTTTCTGCTTCTCTTGTAAAGCTTCGCAGGTCTTCTCCCTAGCTATGTTAGGGAGCACTTAGTGCTGTTTCTAATGCTTGTTGCTTTCAGGTACCAACCAATCTGTTGCACGTTTACCCTACCTGACTTCAGGCCTAGAGAAAAGAAAACAGTGTTGTGCCCCACAAATGTATTTTGTGTGCAGCTGAAATATTACAAACTATTTTCAACCTACTTAATACAACATAATGAAAAAACAAATCGCATTCATGTATTGCAGAGTGTTTACTTTGTATTTAACAGAGCTGTTACTTTTTATGAGATGTTTGAAAAGTACTAAACTCCACTGTTGGACATTGAGGCAATAAGAACTCAAATGAGTGATAAATAGAATCATTAAAGGTTGGAAAAGACCACTTAGATTTTTTAGTCCAACTGTCAACTCATCACCACCATGCCCACTAAACTATGTTCCTCAGTGCCACATCCTTTCTTGAACATGTCCAGGGATGGTGACTCAACCACCTCCCTGGGCAGCCTGTGCCAGTACCTTACCACTCTGTCTGAGAAGAATTTTTTCCAGATATCCATCCTGATCCTCCTCTGAGGTATGTTAGAACAGACAAGCCAGGAGAACAATTATAAATCATTCTGTGTTTATTCCAGAGGTAGCATATCAGTTACATTTCTGAAGTTACGAATACAATAAAAGTGATCTCCTTAACCTCCTAGCAGGAAAATGGTGCTGTTGTCAATTCACATAAATTAAATCAGTCATATTTTATTATAATGTATAGAAGCATTTAAAACTAAGTATGTATATAGTTTTTGGTAGCTAAAGTAAAATACCTGGTTTATTATGCTTAAAATACGTAACAGTTCTAAATCCTTTGATGGTCAAACCCCATCTTCTATTATGGAAGTAGTTCTGTGAATCAAGCCCAAGATATGTTATTCTGGACACCAGGAAAGCAAACAGACAAATGATAACACTTATGGAAGGCTTGGATTAAGTGAGCTGTTGTGCCCTGCAAGGCAATACTCAACTGCTGTAATCACAGTGCCATCTGTTCTCATCCTGTTGTCCCATATTTCACTAAGCACGTGCTTCCCAGTCTCTGCAACTAGTGACAGAAGGACCTCAGAACAGTAGCCTGTTCATGGAGTCACTTTGAACAGCATTAGGAGGTGATACGTACTGACCCATAGGAGATGGTATCCTTTCAAGAGATACCTGGGAAGGGCTGAGTTAAACTGTGTTATGGACTAGAACTTTTTTCATGCTCAGGCAGCTAACTTAATCCCTTGTAAGACATGATTTAACACTGATAAGTAAAAGAAGAGACTAACAGTGCATAATCTGTTTTCATGCCTGAAAGACCCTGTATTTCTGACAGCCTGTATTTCCTAGCCATGTCAGCTAGTCTGCTAAATGATATCATCACTCCTTCTCTTTGCAACTGCAAAACTGTCAGAAAGCTACAGACAGCTGAAATCAGCTCTTTACAGTAGCCTAAGTAGGTATTTTTGCCAGTCATAAATGTAATAAATACATTCTCTTGACTTGTACACATTGATATATTTCCTAATTTTTTGCTCTCTATACACGTATCTCACTATTCAGAATGTGTTTTAGAACATGGTAAGAGAAAGACAATTTGAAGAACTGAAAAATAAGTTTACTGATGGATGATCCAATTAATAGTCACATTTACAATTAATGTAATTTGCAATTACATTTAATTGGTGTAGAACTCTTTGAACTCTGTCATCCGATGTAGTAGGTTTTAGAAGCTTTTAGAGATATCGTGTAGACCTCTTAGCCAACTGAGCTATAATCAGGAATTTTCTTATGCAGCACTATCAAATGCCATTATAAATGCGCATTCTTATAAAACACATCAATTAAGTTGAAACATTATAAAATCATTTATGTAATCATAAAGAGATCTTCATTATGAAAATGATTAACATTTTGATAGAATAATAATTACCTCCTACTGAGTTAGATTTTATGGAAGACTGAAGTACTTTTTCTGTACAATCTTCTTTTTCATTTAAGAAGTAAGAACATTATGTTCATTGAAGTTTATATTGTTGCTGATGACCTAAGGATAGATAAAACAGCATGTTCTTTGACTAGCACTTGGGAATACAAATACAGAAAGCACTGATGTTCAATTTAATTATTTCTATTGTAACCAAGTAGGCGTTGTCTTCTGTGTTTATAGTAATAGAATGACCTAGAGGAAATACAATCCGTGACTGTCTCTGTTGATCATCCTGATTAGTTACTTAATCTGATTACCGTTCTTTGTGTTCCATATGTCAGATTCAAGGCAGTAAACCAGCACCAATGTATGAGGTCTGCTCTAGTTTAATAAAAAATAATAAATTACCTAATATAATTAATGGACATACAGTGGGTGTCCTGCCTTTAACTTGATTAATTGTATACTGTAAGGATTTGCTTTTGTTCATTTGTCCTTTCTTCTCCCAAGGTGTAATTTCAACTACTATTACTTGCATACTGTTTTCTGAAAGGTCATGATAAAAGTAATGTGTTTACGTGGAATGTGATGTGAAAAAATATCTTCAACTGAAATCAGTTATTGGTTCAAAAGACTAATTAATAAGTTTATGCATAAAAATTAGTGATATATACAGTGATGTCACTGTTCCTAGGTAATATATTCTGTGTTTCTGCTCTTGAGAAGCATTTTTGGGGTATACTGATTTTAATATTCAGCTTGTATTAAATCATATCAACTAAAAAACTGATTATAAAATGAAGGTTTTGATGTTTGTGTATTTGTTTTTAGAATAGAGGGTATGTAATCTTGTTTCATTCTTTCTTCTAGGCTATGAGCATCAGAAGACATCATTTTTCTAAATATTTTTGTTCTTAAAATAAACTGACTCTACACATTAACTTTAATTTTAAAATGCCCTTAGTGGATTTAGAGATCTGGGTTAAATCCTTCCTTCATTGCTTTTGCAATCTTATTAATTTCAAAGGAGCTTTATATGTGTAAATGAAGAATAAATTTGACCTTTTGTTTTGAGGTACAAGCTTATAGGGCAACGCTACTTGTTAATCCTCTCAAAGAAATCTTTACTCTGAATCTAGTTCCAGTGGATTACTTGCATGAGTAGCAGCTACTGGCTCCACCTATGTTAAAAGACATTGCATTTTAATGTTGTTTCTGTCTTGTTTTTAGTGGGAAGGCTCTAACCCCTGCTTGAGGGTTATTTAAAATCTTGTTATTTCCTAAAATAGTTTATTAGAATGTGTGAACAGCACACACTAACACCTACAATTAAGACAGAACAATGTTTTTAGTAAATATAGTTTGTCAGCTTTATTTTTTCAGTGATGAGGGCTTTCACTTTCTGAATTTTTTAGCAATGTGAATGCTCCTACATAACCACATTTAGCTGATTAATTTATTTTTTAAGCTAATGAGCAGTGTCTGAATTAAGATACACATCTGTAACATCACGGAGTTTCTGAGTTAGCACTGACATAATATTCCTAACCTTGCCCTCCTTAATTACTGTAGCACATATGGTATGGAAGATCACCTACTGCTCTTAAACAATTTTTTAGTACACCAGATGTACTGTAACACTCGGACACAATGGGGTGAATAAAATGCAAGCTGAAATATTGCAGTGTCCTTTATTGCTTAGCTAGAACAGCTTGTATTTTAGAAAAAAAAAAAACCAAACCACTATAAATAAAACAACATATTAAAAGAACTTGGAGTTCATTTAATCAAGACATCTAATATTTAAAGGTGATTTCAGTGCCTTACACAAGCACAGGTACACCAGACAACTGAGATTAATCCCTCTGTAAATGTTTAGTTCCATGTTTTCCATTAATGGTTAGTTTAGTTTTACACACACCAGCACTGCTGAACAAATTTATTACAAACGCAGGCACAGGAGTTTCAGTATGAAGAGATATGTGAGAGCATTGGTAGTGCTCCAATTCCCTGCTGTCATGCAATTGACGGAGTAAAATGTTTAGAGTGGAAGATGTTGCCCATGTCTCATACTACACTGGGAAGTAAGGAGCCTGCCCTCACCTTTATCTTGGTGAAAAGCATGAGTCAGCAAGGTGTCCTTGCAATAGAAGCTAACAGCATGCTGAACAATCGCATAAATACAATGTCAGCTACACAATTATTTTTTATAAACCTGCATGTCCTTTTTTTAGTATTTAGCTACATTCACCTCAAGTTTTCAAGTGTCTTCAAGTTTCTGCTAGTTGGTTTGTGAAAAAGTTCATTTGGCTGGATTTTTCTTTTTGTTTATTGGATGATGCAAAAAGACAGCATGATTGTCTGGTATGCAATAAATGCATCAGTTCCATCATAAAAGTACCCAAAAAAAATGTGTATTACACAAAGAGAATTTCTTTTATGCACCTGAGTAACACCTAACAAGGGATTTGTTTGCGCAGGGATTCTAAAGCACATGACTTAATCATCTAGTTAACTTTTGAGAGATTTGCTTATGTTTTGCATTCTTTTGTTTATTTATTTAACGGAAATAGATCATCTTTCAGTTTTGTAAATCTGTAATATTAATCTAAGTTTTGGCCAACATGATCCAGCAGAAACAAAAAAAAACAAATGGTATCTGTAAAAAAAGCACTTACTGCAAATCTGCTTTCATTCTGTAAATTAGTGCTGAACTCAGGAATGTGTGTAAGTTGAGATAATGCTATAAAATGGAAATTTGGATATATGTATCACAGAAAATGTTCGTGCAAAATAAGGAGGTTTCAGAATATTTTGATTTAGTTTTGTAATTCCTTGTTTTCTCTTACTGTTGTCCTTTTTATTGTTTAACAATTCCATTCTTCAGTTTCTCTGTCTTCTCTTGTCAGGAGCATGATACTGGATACTCCGTATTTCAGGTAAAACTCTTCCCATTAATATAATTATTAGATGCCATAATTAGGAAGAAATTCGAGTATACTGAATAATACTTTTTTTCATTGTTACATTCTTAATGGCGTAAGTTTGTTTTTCATCATTGGCAAGGCAATAGATTTAATACAGGGTATTTTAAATTGGCAGGTTTTATACTAAATAAAGTTATTAATCTTATATATTTCTTCAGATTTATTCAGCAGTTCAGTAGCTCAGCACTTTCTGAAAGCTAAACTGAATCTGTATTGAAAAGAATGGCCTTCATCAGCTGGTGAGATTAGGGAAAATACAGTGAATGTTTCACAGATAGAACATTTATGTTCTTAGGGCTCAGATTTATGTTTCCTGTAATCTAGAGTAATGGTGGGCTGTTACCACTGCCCTTCCTGTTCCTACAGCTCATTCTCCTTGCCTACTGTTTGTGTCGATTACAAAATCTCAAAGCTGCATGATGCTACTTTGCTCAATTGATGGAAGGCAGGGTAATTGAATAGTTTTCATTCTGCCTATATGACTGCTAGATTACTGCAATTAGAAGAATAGCAATGTACAGATTGTGACTTCTTTTAGCTCTAGCCCACAATAAAATATTTGGTAAGTCTCCTACTAATTCCAGTGAAGTCATCTAAGTTGTTTGCGTACAAGATGATTTCAATGAAATACTGATGGGTATCTTTTTAACTTTAAAGAATATGCTTCAGAAGGTAGTTTTTTTTAGATTCTATGCTGTATGGTATAAAATTTGTGATAATGGAACATTATCACAGTAATGGAACTCCAAATGAATGGGAAATGAAAATATGTTTAGATTTAGATTTTAAGTTTCTTTTTTTTTTTTTTTTAATTTGATTTTTGGCACTTTCAGGCGCAAAAGGAAGATATTTATTTGATTCACCAACAAATCAATTCTCAGGAATTAAGTGAAAAACAAGGGTATTTAACACTGACACTTATCTTTCTGTAGTTTAGACTTCTGAAGGAATACTGTATTACATTTCTTTGATTATGGTACATAAGATATTCCTTCCCTGTTTAGTACTAGCTGTTGTACGGTTCCATTCTGACTATGAGGCAAGCAAGCTAATTTTATTATGTTGTGAATATGTGGGTTGTCTGAAATGAGCTGTCCATTTCTTGTTCCTACTGTTCCTACTCATGTCATAAAAATCAAGTCTCCTTCATAAACAACAGGAACATTGCTTGTCACAAAAGAAAAAATATGGAGCCCACAGAGGGAGAGCAGATAATACGAATGAAATCTGATACAACAGTTCAAGTGGACAAACTTGTGCTAGCTAGAGATGTAAATAGTATTTTTTATATCATTACTTGCTGAAGTGTGCACTTACTGTCTTAGCTATTTGTGTCTATGTTAGCCTTCCTCTCACTGTTGGCAGTGTGGCTCTTATTACTAATTTTAATTGGCATTTTTTAGCTTCTGCTCTAGTTTCAAATTAAAACCTTACAGATTTCTGCTGAGCACAATGTCTGTACATTGTAATGTAGTAAATTGCTATACATGTGTACTTACGAAGAAAAATGTTAATTTTTTTCTGGATAACCAAAAACTGCAACACAGAAGGTAGGTTGCTTACAGGATTAAAGTAGTGATAGCAAAACTCAGGAATACTGGTATAAATTCTCTGTGTAAAGCCAGCGAGAGTTGAAATTACTCACTGAGCTTTGAACCTTGCGTGTTACTTGATAAAAGACATCTTTATGAATAAACAGCACCTGATATTTTTGTGAGGAGTCTGTTTTAAAAGAGAAAGGTAAATCTGTGGTTTTCTCTTAAAAAGTAAGTCAACAGTCATATACCGTAGTTCTAATAAAGTTTTATGACTTCTTATGAATAAAAAGCAAAGATTTTTATGAACAAAAAGGATATCAAAACTTTCACTTAACTCTTCTTAAAAAAAAGATTCTTTCCTTCATCTCCCTTTGTGTTTGCATATCAATATACATTTGTAATTCCTTTTTGCATGCCATGTTTTTTCAGATATTCAGAAGGACTCCGTGCATATGTAGAAATGATACTTTTGTTTTAAATGGGTTATATTACTGGTAGTTAAGAATTTTGAATGATTTTTTTTTTCCCAAGGTAGAGGTCATTTTTCTGTAGTTTAAATAACGAATTTGACAGTTTTGTCTGTCTTGTTCTGATCAGGTGTCCATTAGCAAACATTGCTATAGGCAATACTCTAATCTACAGTCTTTACAGTTAAGGAATCTACAGTTAAGAAATTGTGCATGAAATTCAAGGTTGTTAACTGTGAAGCCCCAGAATAGGAGCTGAAGACTGTAAGAGCAGCCTAAAGAACATATTTTTTCATCACAGATTTGTGTCTGATAATCAGAAGAAGACATACTGCTTTTAAAAATGTGTTCTCTGATCTTTGTTATTGGAAAAATCAGAATGATATACCTATGTCTATGTTAAGAACTGTCCTGTTTTAGTGACTAGAGTCACTAAAGAAAGTTGCTACTTTCAGTTCCCAGAAAAAGATCCTTACTATGGGCAGCTTTTTACATCTCTATTAGTAGATAAGTGTTTGACTATCCTGAGAGTTCTAATTTCAGCATATTCTCAATATAGACTTGATTATGTTCACTTCAGATATATATGTCTTGGAAAAAAACAGAGTACCATGAAGGTTTTTTTTTTTTAAAAAAAACAACCTCAAGCCTAAGTAGATTTCTAGAATGATGAAAAATGGTTAACAGTACTGAACATCTAACTGCAAATATCACTGATAATTACAGATTGTCAGCCAACTACATAAGAATAAACAAAAAGATGATAAAGCAAATCTGGATTATGTCTGTCTGGCCTAGATTCAAATCATCCTGCCCT
>JANHGO010000002.1:36831714-36878247 GCA_024606505.1 Aquila spilogaster | reverse complement strand
ATAAACAGTCTTTATTAAATCACTTGGCAGTCTGTAGATCATCAACTTTTGAATGTTTATAGGCCGCGCGGCCCCGCCCCTCCAGCGGCGCGAGGAGCGGCCGGCGACAGGGTGGGCGGCCTCTCACCGCCGCCTCAGGACCCCTCCTCGGTCCCGGCTCGGGGGGGAGCGGGTGCCCTCTCCCGCCGGGTGCCGGGGAGCAGGAGCAGGAGGAGGAGGAGGGGGTAGGCCCCGCCCGGCCCCTGGTTCCTGCGGGTGCCTCACAGTCTCAGTGCGTGGCGCCTGGACGGTCTCTGGGCTCGTTCCTGAGGGAGCGCTGGAAGGGGGTGAACACCACACCGCAGGCAGCCTGCCGAATGGCCTCACGCTCGCCTTTAGCCCCCTACACGGCCCTCCTTCTCATCCATGCCATCTCGTCCATCCCGTACCTTTCCAGCCCCACAGTCTGTCCTGGTCATCTATCACAACCTGTCTTCGTCACCTACAGCCTACCCGGCCAGAGGTGGCCCGGCAGCCGTGTGTGCGTGGGCTCTTTGCCTGGCTGGAAATACTTTTGTCAAAACATCCCAGGAAAAGGTACCCTGAAGTAACTGACACCGATCAGAAAGTTACCTAGCTGGAAATACTTCTGGAATACCAGCATTTTAGTTTAAGAAAATTTCCTTTTTTGGTAATTTTTTTTAACCTTTGTGTACTGATGTTATGTTTAATGTTTTAATCTGCTTTTCTCTTTTATCTTGCCCTTACGCTCCTTTCAGAGCTAAGAAATAGCTGCAGCATTTCATTTCACTGTAACAAAGGAGGGCCTTTGATCTACAAAGGATGGTTATTTCAAGCCCAGCCAAGCCATTGCTGCCTATAATGATCCTAAAGTAAAATCTAAACTATAAACACGTCTGCTGTGTTATAGTATGAGATGCCAGCAGCAGTGCTGCATGACAGCTGCTATACTTTGAAATAATGCAATAATAATCAAGTCAAATGACAAAAACAACATTAAATTCCAGCATGAGACTTTGAATCTCCTATACAAACATTCCTGACGTTTTCCCAAAATCCTCTTCTGTGCAGAATTTCAAAAGTAAGTACTTCTGTTGCAGTTTGGCACAAAACCCCGTTTCAAGATGTCCACCTTTCCCTGAAACGCAAAACTGCTGTTGCAATGGGCTCAGCAAGTGGATCTTGTTTTTCTGAACTGACGTCTGATCTAAATGCCGCCTGGTCCCTCACCCCTC
Organism: Aquila spilogaster; assembly: GCA_024606505.1. NCBI lineage: Eukaryota > Metazoa > Chordata > Aves > Accipitriformes > Accipitridae > Aquila > Aquila spilogaster. The sequence goes on along the minus strand of JANHGO010000002.1, from coordinate 36,877,012 downwards.
CGGGCTGATGATGGAAGAGCTGCCTCCATCATCACCTTCCTACCTGCTTTTGGACCTGGCCGCTTTCCAGCTCCTCTGGACTCCCCAAAGAGCCATAATGGCTTCAGTCTTAGCAAATTCATTGCTGGTAGCAGCCTGCTTGATTGAGATTTTCAGCAGAAGTGTCACAATATTCATTTATGACCATTAAATCAGTTAATAGCTTTGAATTGTACATTCCCCTCTGACCTGCCAGGAGGAATTTCGTACCTATATAGGACACTGTGACAGAAGGATACTGCAGGCTAATTGGCCACAGAGGGTTTTTAATCAGCGAGCCTTTCAGCTCGTAACCCTAAGACTGGAAAGTGTGTAGGAAGTCCTGCTATTCCAATCACTGTGGCAAAAGAGAAATTGCTTGCACACATCCCCACAATAAACATCACTTACTTAGCAGCATGAGGCATAAAACAATAAAATGGCAAACTGAAAATAGAGTTGCAATTTACATGCAAGTCTTTAGTTGGGTGGATGTGGACCAGCCTGAACAGCATTGGTTATTGAGAGAGAGCCCTCCATACCACATGTTCTCCACAAACCATTTCCTCAGCCTCTAAACCCAAAGTCTGGGCATGTGTGTTTATTTGCCGTTCAGACATAGTCTAAATTTCTGACTCCTGGTATTTTCTAGTGCACCTCACTTAGGGACTCACAGACAGCCAGGCAACTTGCAGTGTCTGATGTGATCAAAACCAAAACTGAGGCTCGTCTTTGGCTTAGGATTCCTGAACTGCCTGATAAAAATCATTGCAAAAGCATTCGCAAAACTAATACACTAAATGAGCATGAATTTGCACCAAGCTCTGTTTGAGAAATGCAGAGAATACAAAATTAGCCTGTTTCAGCAACAATCCTTGTTTAGTCTCTTAAAGACTCTTGTTCACAGTAGCACTAACCATGCTTCAAGTTTTGAGAACAGAAGGCTGTTAACATCCTGATAGCGTATCACTCAAAGGTAACTAGTACAGTGTTACCTCTTGCACTTATGGTATTTTCTCGGGCAGAGCCAATCTCACCTGGGTTTCAACAACGCACCCCTTGAAAGGCTTGCCCAGAGACCAAGCAAAATTTTGATAGCCTTCTCGGGTGAAGTTAGCAGACAGTTTACATGCTGAGATGCTGCCAAAGCCACCTGAGTGTAGGCATGGATTTCTCACTTTGAGACATCCCTGCTTCACTTACAGTCTTTTTGGTGCAATGAAGGAACAGCAAGAAATTGCTGCTGCTCTCTGCAGGTAGGATGAGCCCAGCGAGACTGAAGAACGTGGTATAGGTACCAGGCAGGAGACAAACAACTCTTTTTTTTCCCATGGGCTTGTTGAAGACTTGGCAGAAGAGACAGGAAAATGCAGGCACTCCTCAGCTACAAAACAGACTGTAATGGTGACAGGACCCATAGGAAGCCCCACATGGTCACTGTGCCCTAGTTTCCTCTTAATCCATTTCTGGGCTGCCATTCTTTGTTGGGAACAAGGTGGCAATATCCATACAGCCATCCTGTCCACCGATAACGTTACTTTAACCTTAACCTCAGTCATCCCTGCATTGGACACAGGGATATGATATTCAGCAGAAATGTAATATTCAGCAGAAGGACCCGTGCTAATTATTTTACTGCATTTCTTTTTAGTGAGTATGTAACTTGCCTCCTGGAAGTCACTGGCTGATTTTAACAAAAGGTCACCAAAACCACATAAACCAAACGCAAATAAACACATTCTTAGGACACATCTGCCAGCCTGCGCACAGACGCTTTTAGGGCTAAAGTCATTGCTGGTGTGTCTGTTCCATTATGCCCATGAAGCTGATAGCTTGCTGAGCCCTGAAGTTATAATTAAAATGCAGTCTGCTACACTTAGAAGAATAATCAGGGGTATTAGAAGTCAAAGGAAGGTTTCATGGATGTCAAGAAACATATCATTTGAAAAAGGTGAAAAATGCAACTCACAGGCCAGCTCAAATGCTAAAGATCTTCTGTTGATTTTTTTTGGCTGCACGGACTATTTTTGGCAGGATCGAGTTCACGGTCTTTCAAAACCATTCTGGGTAAGATTATATTGCAAGAGGATACACAAAGTCTCTCCATGGAAAGCTGCTAGCAATAGCTGTGAATTTACAGCACTTGTATGGAAAAGTTTTGCTTGGCTAGGCAGTGGGATGCATCATTGCTCGTGCTCTGAGCTTGATTGTATCAGCATTTACCACCACTGTGTCCCGAGAGGCACAGAAGAGCTGGTATTCATTTCTGGATGTAAAACAAATCTGCAAAAGCAAATAGCTGACAATTAATGGCACCAATGAGAAGTTGATATATTAGGACCTTATGGAAGATATATGATATAGGGATATTGCTGGAAGGTGGGAGACAGGGCTTTAGTAATGACTGCTCCATGTCCAGACTCGCTTACACACACTGCTGCGATAAAGGGTGGCTTTTCCCACCTCCTCTTTATGACTGTAAACGACTGTGTAACATTCCCTGTAGAGGAGAACTGGCCCCTTCACGTAGACACAGGAATGAAGTCCTTCTGCCTCTTTCAATCAGTCTTCGAAAATTTTTCCCTTCAGTTTCTCTTCTTTACAAGTACCAGGTGACCTCAGCACTTGGATGGCTTCCAACATGGCTCAAGAGCCTTCATCTCATGGCTTGTACAAACACCTCTGCCAGCCAGGCTTCTCCACAGAAATGCTGTGGAGCTTCGGCTTTGCTCATAGTCAGTCGTTAGAAATGGGCAAAAGATATTTCAGATTTGGGAGACCTAGGAAAAGATGTCATAACTGAGACTGTATAAGCACTAGGCTTTCTAAGCTCTTTAGTATTTACCTTCTCAGGCAACTTCTAAAGGGCTCTGTAGTGGCAGCAAGAACCCCTTTCCATGGGCAAGGACATGTGCATAAACTTCTGAGTAGGGATAAAACCCATTCATTTGCTGTGCTTCACCTGCTGCCTTTTCCTGAGCAGTGTTCCACTTCTGTCTTTCATGGAGCAAGGTGTCCCAGGGTTTCCAGTTCTCCTCTCTCATCTGGGTGGAACAGACTGGGGGCTTACTGCTCTTTTTCTCCCGCATCTCTAAATTTGCCATCCCTTTTCCCACAGCCCAAGGAGAACTGAGAATGAGGGAAGGGAGTACATATTGAATTGTATAAATAAATAGATGGCTTCACTCAGATCAGCAGTCACCCATGGACTCTTCCAGGGTAGGGAGGAGCTGAAATTTCAAAGTTCAAAACATACAGAACCACTCCCCCCAAAGTCTTTTTACCCCATCTCATCAACCATAAAAAGGAGGCACTAGCTGGGAGGGCTGGTGTCCCCTGTTCCTGGAATAGCAGAGACCCAGCATTGAGGCAAAGATAAAAAGCCTCAGACTTCCAGCCTGCTGCCCTTTGCAACAGATGTCTACTTTTTCTTTTTTTAATTTCTAATTGTGCGTGCAGGTCCATAAAGCTGCCTGTGAGAAGGAAGGGCAGGCTGGTCAGTCACTGCAGAGTTGGACCACTCAGGCTGGAATATATAAAGAGAGGAAAAGTTGCTTTCACAGCAGCAGGGGGATATGCCATATACAAGTTCCTGGAAATGTAGCATTTAATGGAAAAAACATCCTGGGAACATTAAGCTAACTGAAAGCTACTATGGCATTAAGCAAGCAGAGTCTGGAGGAAAGCAGAGCATCAGAATACGATTTCAGCATGTGGTTGTTAAGGCACATGCCATTCCTTTATTTGCCTTGTAAGGGTGTTGCACACCATGATATTGCTAAATATGAAATAAATTGTTTGCGTTTGGGGGCTGGTCGTGTCACCTCTTCCCTCCTCGGGACTCCCATGGGATGCTGGCTGGGGTGTGTGTCATCTGAAGCATTTTCCTTGCCAATAGATGCCAGGATTTGGGGCCATTTTAAGGCATGGATTGCACAACAAGGCTTGTAATGTTGTTACATTTTGTTCTGTGCTCAGACAATCAGAGCTGAATGCTCAGGTGAGAGTTGGTATCAGGACAGGCCAGAAAATGACAAATAAACCATTTTGATGACAAAATTGAGATTAAATTGGAAAGAAGTCTGCTGGAGGAAGCAGAGAAGGCAAACAGGCACCTGAACCTGAGAGCTCCCTCCTGGCAGAGGGATGCCGGATCTCAGGAGCCGGCGATGGATACTGCCAGCCCCAGCTTGGTGGGAACACTTCCCATCTTACAGAATACCCCATCTCACCTTGGGTCAGAGGGTTTGTCTTCAGTACGGCTTTGTCTGGATCTGTGGCTAGCGCAAGCTGTCAGACCCAGTGTGCTCTGGACAAGACTGAAAAATATTGGTTTTTTTCTAGCTCATCAAAGGGCTGTTGCTGTTAAAATCAACCCCTGACCCCCGGTGTTAAAACCACCTTGGCACAAATGTCCTGAAAATCACTCGGTGGCAGAGACCCAAGACCAGCTCAATGGTGCTGCACCCCAGAGAGCTGCCTCGGGGGCAGCCTGGTGCTCCTGGATTTCTGTTTCCTGTTCAGTCTTTTGTTGGCTTTTCAGCCAACCTGAACCTGCAAATGAACCTTCAAAACTTGTCTTCAGGGGCTTTCTTACATCTCTGCTGAAACAACAGACCTTACACTGACTGTAGTTCAGCACATGACTCCAAATGCAGCACCCATCCTCAGAGAGCTCGAGCTTCCATGTGCCTTTCCCTTCTCCCTTGGGAAGTCAGCTGAACAGCAGTTATAAAGTTATGTGGTCATGTTTTAGAGATCACTTATGTAAGTTTTTTCCTGTGCTCTGGCAGCTTGAGCTGTTTTATGGTTTACCAGGGTCTTTCAGAGCCCCCACACAATAGGGGAATGGAGATAATTAGTTGTAGGAGTCACTGTATCCCACCATTCTTTTACAAAAGCACAATTGGAGCATTTGCCCAGGAAGTGGAAAATATTTTACTTCCTTTCTGGGAAAGTATCAAAATCCCCATTTTCACTAGGGTAAAAGATACTGTGAATGAGAACCAGAGAGAAGTACTGACCCGACTCACCCAGTTCACCAAATCCCACTCCCTCTACAGAAGACGTTGTGGAACCCCTGGACCCATCAAAGGAAGAAGCATGCGAGAGCATGACTCTCACACTCCTCTCAAGGTTTAGATTGTTTTGGGGAGCAGCGAGTCTGAATTTCTTTAGGCTGCAGAGACCTAATGCTTGTCTCCCATTTTCTGGCCAAGTGCCTTTGCAATTCTTGCAGTATCACCAGCACCAGCCAACAAAGTGGCTGGGAAAAAGCAAACCCCACTCACTCCTTGCACACAGGGGATGAACAGACCCGTTTGCTAGCAAGTGTTTTGGACTCTGGATCTTGCATGGATGAAATCTCTTGCCTGCGATCCCAATTCAGATGCCCACACTCTCCTGCACGCTACAAATAAGCAGTTCCTAGGTGACTCCGACTCAGCAGGAGGAATACTTGGGAGATTTTTGCCTCTGCCCACACACCAGTGAGACACCTGGACTCCAGCTCTGATCTGTGGGCTGGGCACCTATGGTTAGATCCTGCAGATATGGCAGCAGTTAAGTTATTGGTGTAAGTATTGGTGTATTGGTGTAACATTCACTATGGTGAATGTTAGGTGGTACTAATGAACTCATTGTGGACAACAGGAACTTCCCGTGGCTTCTGGTGGCCTTTGGACCAAAGCAGAAGCTGTTCAAACTCACCAGAACCTGCCCATGGGGATGAAGGAGAGTACTGGTTATCGATTTCCTCAGCCACACATAGGATCTGAGTCAGTATTATATCGTGGCCAGTCTAAGGTATCTGCTTCTCTCCCCAGCCCTGGGCAATACTGTTACACCCTAAGCTCAACTGGACACCTTTTATTGAAGAGAAATATGTTTTACTTCTGAAAAACAGATTCCTGTAGCTGATATAGTCTCATGTAGATAAAACCAGATCCATTTTAATCATGCTTATGTTGCAGATCCCATAAGTCAGCTATTTTAATAGATTCTTTCTGCGTCCTTTTCTTTGGGCTTGGAATGTACTCAACACCAATAAACTGAAAGACTTAGCAGGATGTTTTGCCTCATTAAAATGCTTTGTGCTTTTGACTGTATTCTGTTTTTTACAGGGCTGCCATGTTTTCATAGATCCTCATCCTGAAAATGAGGTAAGGGTCAGGAAAAAGGCTGTGGAAAGACAACCTGGCCTCCTCCCATCCAACTGTTCCTGGGTGTTTTCAGAGTTCCCACTGGACCACTCATTCTGCAGCAGCTCACGCCACGTGAAGTCATGTATACCCCAAACTCCTTCCAGCAACAACAACAAAAAACCCCCAAACATTTTTTAAATGCTTTTCATAAAATAGCCAGTATTCCCACATAGATTTCAGTGCTGAAAAACCTTTTAAGGCCCCAGAGTCAGCAAGGAGGGATCCCATAAGCAGGCACTTGCTTGGGCTAGGTCTTGCCCCATCTTGGATGACAGCTTCCAAGAGTGGAGAAGTGATCTGCAGGACCCTTGCACATTTCCACAAGCTCGTTCCTCTGCTGGTTAACATTGTCACTGTTGTGACAAAAATCCCAAGCCAGGCATTTTCTAGACTAGGTGATTCAGCCGCAAGTCACTGACCTAACGGACTGCAGAAATGGAGAGTGTTTCTTTGCTGGATGCCTCCATTCTCCCTGCAAAGCTGGATTTTAGTCCAGCTGTGAGTCGTCCCCAGCTGCATGGCTCAGATGTTATTTCCACTCCTTGTCCAACATTCGCTCTTGATAGTCAGGTGGAGATTTATTGAGAAAGGGAGAAAGAGGCAGGGGACCTGAAGGGGCTGTGTCCTGCAGGGAGCAGGGATGGGCAGCTGTGGGCTCTCCCGTGCCCAGGCAGAGCAGAGCTGCCTCTCACCCTGATGCATTTTGCCTCAGCTTCCCCTGCCACCAGCTTTCATCATCTTTAAAAATCACCGGCTACTGGGAACTTTCTCACTTTGTGATCACCATGATTAGTCATTCCTCTCACATAAGCGAAATAAGCTCTGTTTCCTTGGCCTTTCCCTGTAAGGCAGAAGCCTGACCTCGATGGTTTCCACAGGTCTTATTTCAGCATTTTCCATTTATTTGGCTTCTTTATTGAGCTGCAGGTGACAGGACTGGACACAGCATCCAGTGATGGATCACAGAAATTAATTCTATCTCCCGTTTCCTACTGGAGGCATCTCCACACAGGTCGGGATGAGGGTTAGGTCAGGGGGAAACAAGCTTTCTGCTGTGGGTGCGGTGCTTAACATCTCTTGAACGGCACTAAAAGCAAAAGGCTGCTCTTGGAACACCATCTACAGGCGTTTTTATGGGGTGAAAGCCATGCAGAAAGTTTACAGTCATGCTGTTCAGCTTCAAGACTGCTCTTATTTTGGAATATTGGCATCTCACAGCTCATGTTAATAATCCCTCCTAGAGAGGGCAACAGATTCCCTACCCCTAATTTATAAGCCTTGTCTTGCACGTGCAGGCGAGAGCAGCAAGGCCCGCATTAAAGACCCATTATTGTGCGTGGAACGAAACCAGACAGGGAGAAATGCTCTGTAATGAATCATGCAAAAAAGCCCTCAGCTGGAAACCATCATTGCCACACTGAGACATGGGAAACCGTTGACTAAATGCAATTTATAAAGAGCCCTCCTGGCGTCGAATTGGTACTTGCAGCAAGGAGGGTGGTACAAGCAGAAGATTCGTCGTGCAGTTTTTAAGTACGGGAGGGCAGGTGTCTTCTGCATCCAGCTAATTTCGGTGCCATAACCGGACAGATAGAGAAGCACCGTGGCTGTGACAAGGGGTGACAGGTCCTTGCACTGGAGGGTTAACCTTCAGCAAGAACCTCCTGCTCGCTCGCTGTCCATCAAACCCCCCCCGGCCCGAGGCTGCTTTTCACCATCCCCACGTCCGAGCCGTGCTTTGAAGACACCGCTCACCCCCGGCAGAGAGAAATGGGCCAGAATATCGACCACCGAACAGGCTTTGAGAGAACCCCGGTGCGGCGGAGGGGAGCGGGACACTAGGTGTCACTGCCCGCCCGGGCTGGCCGCCGCCGGGGCCGGTACCGCCTCCTCTCGGCGGCCGGTCGGGTCCCGCTGCACGGAGTTGGGGGGGCGGCGGGGAGTTACCCTTGCCAGGATGCCCGCAGGAGCGATGGGGTACCGTGAAGCCCCATCTCGCTGGGGGGGTCTGGCAGTGGTCCTTCAGGCAGGCTGAGTATAGACACAGGGCGGGGGGAGTGCTTCCCCCCCAGCATGGTCCCCGGCCACCCGCCGAGTGCTGGCAGTGCCTCTTTGCACTTGGTGTTAGGGTGCCTTGTTCTGCAATTTGGCCTTTGGCAAAGCCGTCTTTTCTCGGATTTCATCCCAAGGGAAAACGTGCTCCCGGCCCCAGCGAGGCCATAGTGTGGGGGCAAGCCGCGCGTAGCAGAGACTGTGGCACCCTCATTCCACGCCTGTATCTTGTAATTAACACCAAGGATGGGGAATCCTACAAGAGAATAAACATTGCTGCAGAGCCAGATTCCTCCCAGGAGACAGGAGTAGAGCCAAGGGTGCCATAACATTGCAGGGTTTTAAAACCAGCTGGGTTTTGGCACGCCTGGTGCTCCTGTGCGAACCCAAATTGGTACTGCAGGGGCAAACCAGCCAGATTTGCATCATCTTGGCCAGAGTGGGAACTCCAGGCTCCCGATGCCCTGCATTGCCTCTGCATGAGGAAGGGATGCTTTGCTGGAGTGTCACGGACACGAAGCGTGGGGAGCCATCCACAATCCTCGCAATCCGCGTGCTGAAACCTGCTCATAAAAACTGCCCATGGAGTGACTTTAAATACCCAGTGCACCGATATAAGCAAGTCCCTTCAGGATCAGAGGAACTAGGGATACCTGCCTGCATGCAGGTTTGCATCTCACCTTTGCTCGATCAATGACAGTAAGGCATATAAGCAAGTTCTGCCCTGGCTCAGCTGTGTTCTCACGCTGGAGCCAGCCACCGGCCTGTCCTTGCTTCGCCTCTCCAAGGATTTTATCTTGCTCATAGTTTATATCCTGCACTACTCTGCTTGCCAGCTCTGTACTGTGTCCCACTTGCTACCTATACCCCTGCTGCAATCCTGCCAGCAGCTCACCTGGAAGCAGACTGCCTTATGCAGCCAATGGGGGTGGGTTTCTTCCAGCACCTCTCAAGTGGTCCTGGAGCCCAGGACTAGTTTTTACTCATGTTTCTGAACAGCATGCAGTGCCGTTGAGCCCCAGCTGGTGCCAGGAGTCATGGTTTAAATAACACACAATAAATATTAGAATAGCCTGAGCTATGGAGAACTCCTCAGACACCAGTTTCTAAGGATGATCTAATACATTTCTTGGACTCGCTAGTCCTTCTCATTACTCTTCTGCATTTTTCCCCCCTGCTATTTTTCTTCCCTCCCAATAAAACGTTTTGGTTTTCTTCCTTTTTTTTTTTTTCTTTCTGCTTGGGTCTCTGAAATATGCAGCCATGGCAACAAGCTGGAGGAGCAAATTCCCTGGGTTCCCCCGTGTGTCCTTGGGGTCTGGCAGGGAGCAAGGGGGCTGAATTCCAGCCATTCCCTCTCGCCGGGAGCAGTGTTTAGTAAACACAGGCGAGCACACACATGCTAACCCCTGCCCAGCTCTGCCACACACCCGCCAGCACAGTAAAGGCTTTTCTGTAGGCTTAGCACGTCTCCTCCTGTCCCCCCGGACAAAGCGGCACCCCTCTTCCCAGCACCATTCAGGGCTGGCATTTTTTGGGAGCAGCATCGGCGAGGAATGCAAGCCCTTGGCATCGGGACAGGAGCTGACATTCCCGGCCCTGAGCTGAAGAATGTGGACATAGTGTCCGCTCCAAACTCCAGCTCTGGAGTTCATTCACCCCGCGCCCTGGGCGAGGGGGACGCTGGGGCTCAGCCCTCGGTGGCAAGGCTGCTGTAACCTGGGGGCTGATGCACTCCCCCATCACCTCCAGGCACTCAAAGGGTCTCCCTACACAGGCCACATCTTGCTAGGTCATCTGGGGAATTGCTTGTCCTTGTTTTGGTGGCTCTGTGGCCTCTGCACCTCAATCTGCAGATACATCAGTCTTTTCTTGGAAAAGTTGGGAGAACATGAGGTGCACTGGATGCTGCTGGGTGAGTTGGTTTCAATGCAGCAGGCAGCTCCAAATCTGGAGAAGGCAAACCCATCCCTGGTGGGCTGGTGGCAGGGATGCTGCGGTCAGGCAGCAAAGTGGGGACCACCATTTAGGAACCGAGCACCCTGGTTTGATGGGTGTTAAAGACCTGAAAAAGGCAGTGCAGGCTGAAGATCTCTTGAGGTTTCTATTAAGGAGAGCTGACCGGCTTTAGTGTCTGTACTGTGGCAGAAACCAGAATTGAATTTAGATTCAAGGCCTAAACCCATTGCTAGCTTTCAGCTCATCTTTCTAAGGCAAACAAGGGTGTTATAATTCCCCCTGCCCCTCCGACACACCCAGGCGAAGGCCGGCAAGGGCTATTTATACACTTTATAATGTTACACACTGCTTGGATTACCGCATGGCATCCAGTTTGTTTGGAGCAGGGTCTCATGAACCAGAATAGTTTTGCATTAATACAGTTCTCACCAGTTCATAGGTTTGAAATCAGATATGACGGAGTTACTCGCCATTTACTTAGACTGGATTGTATAGAGCTTTGTGGCTTAAAATAGCAAAACTTCAGCAATAACAATGATACAACATGGTTCAGACAGAAAGATCCCCGGTGTTTCACTACCCTGTTACATCAGCATTACGACACCAGGGAAATGCTGCTCATTCCACTGGTTTTCAAGGTCGGTGAAGGCCCAAGATTGCAGGGAAGCTGAGAAAGTTGGGCAGTTTTGAAAGAATTTGCAGAATTCTCATTTTTTAACAACACCAGAATATGAGAGAAGGGTTATCCCCAGCCCCTGGGAAACTGTGGTTCGAGAACAGGATAAAATGAAAAGAGGTATCACAAAATCCACCTTGGTTCTGCTCCCGGGGAGGGGGTGACTCTGACAACATCCTCCTGACCCCCTGTGCTGGGGATTGAGCTCAGCAGCAAACACCCCATGTGGGACCACAGGCTGACCCGATGTTCCCGGGATGTTCGGCAGCACAAGCTCCCATACCTCCCCTACCTGCTCCAGCTTCTGGAAGGTTTCCAGGTGTTGCACAAAAGCAAAGCACCAGCAGTTTGTTGCAGAACCTGAAGGAAGAGGCAGCACTTGCCTTGGCACGTTGGAGCCAGCCAACACATTTGAGTCATGCTCTTAAAGTCAAGCTCAGGGAGCATCTAGCGTTACCCAGCAAATTCTTGTCTGCAGGAGGGAAGAGTGACTGTTCCTGAGCCCTTGATATGTCCATGGGTAGCACAATCAAGCCCATGGCTTTCAGTTGTCAGAGCCTGCTGTTGAGTTGACCCATGTGCCAGGCTACCGAGGACAAGAGGAGAGAGGGGCTGAGCTGCAGAGACCCGTTGCACCAAAACAACATCTTCAAGGGAAAGAAAAGCCCAGAAAGCAGATCCACTGCAAAGGCCATCTGCCCCCATTCTTCCAGCAAAGGAAGGGACTGAGCTTGGTTTGGACCAACAGTCAGAACAGTCTGTCCAAATGGAGATGCTTGGGAATGCTCTGCCCGTGCTGGCTTTCAAGGGTTAAGCCTGGTGTTTGTTTTACGGTGGTGGAGCTCACCCTGGCATGCTGCTGCTTTGTCACCCCAGGATTTTGTTCCCTGGCGCGTGAGCAAAATCTGACAGTCGGGGAGATGCACAGCTGTGCTTCGGTTGTGCAATGCAAAGCTGTGTGTGGAGGCAGCAAGAGGGATCCACAACACAACAGGAGCCTGTACGCTCATGATTCCATTCTTAAGTATTTGTGCCATGGTCATGCCAAGGATCCCTAGTTCTAGCACCACTGATCCCCAGTGCTGGAGCCAGGACAGGCTGTGGAGCTGGAGATGCTCCAGATTCGGAGTCGTTTTCAGTGCTCTCCCACCTGCCAGGGCACCAGCCTCCAAGGGGCAATGGGAGTGGAGATGGACCGTGGAATGTAGATGGCGTTTGGACCATGGGAGTGGAGACAGTACTTGGTGGAACATGAAGAGCATGTGGATTGGAAGGGTTGGGGCTGGTTCTCCTGTCTGGAAGCAAGCTGAAGCTAAGGGGAGTGATGTGATGTCATACTTGCTTTACCACAGAGTGATGCTTTCTGCAAAAGCAAGCCTACCTTCTGCCCATGGTGCAGCAGTCCTGAGGGCGATGCCCATTGACCCTCACTCCTGTTCCTCTGCAGCACAAATGCCCACAAAGCCACCAGCTGCTTCCCTGAGCTCAGCTGCAGCCGTGGCACACACATCCCTCTCCTGCATGGGTTGTCTTCTCTCTTACAGTCCTTTCAGACCTTGCAAAGCCAAAGTGGGCTCTCCTGTGTTAGCTGCCTGGCTTCCCTCGCACCCTCCTGGCTGCAGCTCCATGGCAGGGCAGGGACTAGCTGCCGGCTTGGAGCTCGCCCAGCAGCATTGCCAGCAAATGCCTGGCATAGAAGAGGAGGACAGCAGGGATTACGCCCTGCAAGCAGCGATAAACAAGAAAGCAGAGCGCAAAAAAAAAAATTGCCCGGGACTTGCAATCTGGTCTTCCCGACCTGCCGGTAAGCCCTGCGTGGGGAGGCTGGGATGCTGGGTGATGATGAGCCTTCCTCCCCACCGACCCATGGTCTTGCCCAAGCGAGGTCAGCTCTGTGCACTGCTCAGCCTCAGAGCCAGCCGAATGTGGAGAAGAAAAAACAATGCTGCTGGTTAAACAGACACGCCATAAAGCCAAGCAAGATGGGGAAAAAAAATGAATGGAAGAGGAGCAAGGACCAAGGTGAAAACATAGGAGCTCTTGGGCAAAAGTGAATTGTGTTTGGACCCCAGAGAAGGAGCCTCCCGGGTGCTGGAGACACACATTTAACTCTGCAAGGACACAACCCGAAATAGCCGCCACGGGGTAATGTTTCCATGCTGGCTCTGTTCCGGGATGGAGCCACTCCTGGTCTGGCACATGGGGCAGCAGCTCAGGAATAGCCCCAGCTGGTGAGCGCAGCCCTGGTGTGCTTTCCTGCATGGAGACGACCTCGCTCACACCATGAGCATCTTCCCTGCCCGGCTCCAGCCAACGTTCTTCAGGGAGGACCTGGGAGAGGGACCCGCCTGCCAGTTTTCCGGCTGATTTCATTTTCTTAGAATTTCCTCTGTTGGTTCCGTTTCTTTTTCTTTAATCCCACTCTTTTTTTTTTTTTTTTTTGGACAGCTGGAAAAAATAATATGTTTTTGTTGCCCTGGAAACGTGCTCCTAAACTTTCGGTGGGTCCGAGACATGCCAGGAGTTCCAGGACGGACAGTCACGGTGGCAGAGACTTGCCCTCACTTCCCGAAAGCAACAGGCACTGCTCTCCAGCGGGTCCAGGCACACGTGGCCCTGACCTACCCTCTGTGCCGACCCCTGTTTACTCGGCAAATATGGCATTGCTTACAAATCGCTGGGGCATGCCATGGGATCGCAAGGCTGGGCTCCGCCAGCGTAGTGTTACTTCATGCTGGACCCTATGCAAGAGGAAAAAGAAAAAAAAGGATCGCACTTTAAGGCTGTAAAAATGCGGGTGGGAATATTTTCCAGCCTGTGTCATTTTCCATCAAGGCCAAAATTCACATTCTGCCTCTTGCTGTTTGTGTTTTTCTCCCTAAAACTCTTTTTCTTTTTTTCATTTAAGGCTCTGTAATGCCTTTCTCACCCCACTCCCTGCAGCTTCCAGCCTGCACCGATAGGAGGGAGCATGCAGGGCAGGCGGCTGGGGCAGCCGGGCTCCCTGGGGAGGGGACACACAGGGAAGGGGGTCACCCCCAGCACCCGCTGTGGGGACCGGGCATCTCTCCTCTCCTGGCTCTGATGGTGGTTGTGGCATCCCATCTTCACTTCAGTGTACAGGCGTGCAAAAACCCAGGGAGAAAAGTGCTGCAGGGGATCTAAACGCAACGTTTGGCTTCGAAGTGTCAGCTTGAGATAAAACATGCTCCGACTTTCTCAAGTGAAGAATTAGGAAATTCAAGGGAAGTGAGTCTCCCCCCAGCTACCCCATGAAAAATTTCAAGGAAAACTCGTACGTGTAAAGTTTCAAGCATCGGGAGTTAAAACTTTCCTTCGGCCTCAAGCCAATTGTTTTCCCCAAATTTAAGTATTTCTGTGATTTCCCTAAGCATGAGAACAGCGAGAAATGGGCACCTTCTCTTCGATTAACCAATACAAATTCTTACACGCTTGTATTTTTAGAAGAGTTTTAGCTCTAAGGTGGAGAGGGAAGCAAAATTACGATGAAACATTTCCCCTGCAGCAGTCAGGAAGGCCAAACGTCCAATTTTTCCTGGAAGGAAGAAGCCAGGTTTTTTTCTTAAAAAAAAAAAAAGAAAAAAGAAAAAAAGAAAAAAGAAAGAAACCAAGCCACTTCTGTATGGGAAAATGTTTCACTTGAGATTTCCTGAGCAGTGTTACTGTGCAGTGGCTCATTGCTGGTGTTAAGACCTGAGAAATGAAGTTCAGTGGTTTTTAAAGCCTTTCCCCGCCCCGGGCAATGGCTCGACTGTCTCCATCCCTGCAGCTGGGCGTCATTTGCCCAACCTGCCGAGGAAGTGCCGCAAGCCTCATCCCCCTTCCGAGACCCTTTGCTTCCAAATGAGCTTCTAACGACCACAATTTTTCTCCATCCAATTAATTAATACTGGGCTCCCTTTGGATATTTGCAGCGCCCTGTGGTGGGACTTGGCCCTGCAGCCCTGGGGACTTGCCCTTGGCTCTGTGCCGGATCCAGTCCCTTGTGCTTGTGCCAGTCCTGCTGGGACGGTGTGCCGGAACCTGCCACGAACGTCTAAACCTTTCCTGCTGTAGCAAAACCCAGTGAGCAACCAAAAAAAACCCCCCACATCAGCTCTAGCAGGATACTTAGTTCCTTTTCTTTCCAATTTCTGCTTGAATATTTTCAGTGGCATGTTTGAAAATGAAAAGCTTTGGAAAACAACCCCTGCCTGGTGGCAAGTCAGGCTTCCAAAATGTCACAGTGAAACACTTAGGGTTGTTTTTTTTGGCCAAAATAAATGAAGAAATAAAAAGGCATCTTGGGCCAGGGACAACTCAAACACTGGTGGGGGTGATGTGAATCATGTTTAGCTAAAAAAAAAAATGTATTTCACTCAGAAATGCTTCTTGCACGTCTCCCTTTCACTCGCAGTGAACCACTGATCCCAGGTGAGGTACGTGACATCAGGGACGCTTATTGCTGCCCCGTGTAACAAAACTTGCCTATAGCTGTCAGGAAACATAGGGATACATAAATACTCTAATTTACACACATGAATAGTATAATGGATGTCGTGCGCAGCAAGAGATGGCATCGCGTGAGCTCTGCAGGGGACAGGCACGTGGGAGATGTCCCCAAGCCCCATCTGATTTCAGACCCCACACTACTATTAGGCAGGAGCTTAAAATTATTGTGTGCTCAGCTGTTGTCCCTGTTCACACCTCTAAGCAGCTTGTGTCCCCCTGCTTTCATTCAGTGATGCTGTTGTGGCTGGCATCCTGCGAGTCCTCTGCATGCTCCTGCTCTGACGAGTCAATGGGCTCTGCCTGGATGCTGGGGGACCCCTATCCCCTTGGGCAACGGCAGCTCCACTCTACGAGGTCCTGAGTCTCCTGCTGTGACTTTGCTCCAGGCAGGGAGGTGACCTGGGGTCTCTGGGGGTCCCTGCCAACCTCAGTGATGCTGGGATTTCCCACGACCCAGCTTTGCTGAGCGGAGAGCCCCTTGCTGCTGCTCTCTCACCTGGTTATTGCAGCTCTCATGTTCCCAGGAAGCGTTCGGTCCCAGAGGTGAAGCCTCACGCTCGCATCTCTCCAGACACTGAACCGCCCCATCCCGCTCACCAGTGCTTTCTCATTACCCCAAGGAAGGCTGTTGGTCCCCAAGCCTTTCATCCGACACTCTCCTCAATACATCCATGTGGGTGCTCTTCCACCGCAGAGCTGGTGTCCGGAGCCCACCTGTCCTGGGGTCCCACTGTCCCCCAGCTCCCACCCTGGTGCCTTCCCAGCATGGACAGACCCCCCCTGCAAAAGCCCAGCACTGGTTTTCCCCAAGATGCTGCACGAGGATGAAATCATCAGCCGCTCACTGATCATCACCACCATTGTCCAAACCAAGCCCTAGCTCCAGCTGGAAACTTGAGCAGACATCCAGCCACACCATTGTGTATCGGCATTAAACTGCCAACAGGCGAGAGGCACGACCTGGATCCTGCTGGTCCTCCGCATCCTGGCTGGCACTGACCTCCTCTTCCTTGCCTCCTCGCCGCCATCTGTCCGGGCTCACCATTGCTCCTCAGCCACCGGAGCATACGAAGCATCCCAAAAATTTTACTGAGATGAAACAACCTGGGGCTGAATATGGAGCCTGTCCCACAAGGCATCTCCTCCTCTGGCAGGCAGGGATGCAGCTGAGCATGGGGTCATCCCCTGCCTGCTGCCGGCCCTGGCCCAGTGCTCCACCCTGCCGGTGCTGCCTGCAGTGGCAGTCCCCACGTGCAGGCAGGGGTGCGTGACCCCCATACCAGCGCTCAGGCGGCATAGCCCTGACTCATTTTTCATGTGAAGTAACGTACCCAGGGGAGGGAAAGAAGCCCCCCAAAAAGCTAAGCCTGCCCCACCAGCAAACCCGTGCAGCTGAGGAGCCAGAGGTGCTTGGACGTGGGAGCCCTGACCCATCCTGTGCCTCTTGCCACCAGCTCTGACCTCCTGGAGACCTTCGGGCACTGAACCCTGGGCTGGAGAGGGGCTTTTCAGCTTTTGGGATCACACCTAAGAGCAAAGGCCTATGGGGCTGCCCTGTGGGAGGATGAGGAGGCAGGAAAGGGGAGGAAGGAGTCCCAGCCCTGCCAGGGGACATGGGTGAACCAGGGAATACCTGCTGCCTGCAAGGGCCGGATGGCCAGGCTGCTGTTGTGCTCCCTGCAGCTCCCAGCTGCCTGCATCGTCCCCAGACAGACATCTTCCAACCCCTGGGGACACAAAACAAAGAGCACAGGCAGCATCCCGCGCCCTTGCCCCAGCTGCCTACGTGAGCTGCACCCCCCGGAGCATCCCCAGCCACCTCGACCAGGGGAGGTGACAGGCAAGGTGCCCAATGGGCTGGATCCTACCCGCCACCACCAGCCCGGAGTTGCTCCGCCACCAGGCTTGGCCCCGAATTTGCCTGCTGCCAGCCACAGGGAGCAGCGAGAGTGGCAGCCTGAGTATGGCCGGGGAGTGGGTGCGAGCAGGGAGAGCCAGCGAGCTCGTCCACCTGGTTTTTCAAGGTCACAGAGGTGGTGGGAAGGAAAGAAAAGAGAGCGAGGAAAAAAAAGTTGACTCAGAAACCACAGGGAATTTTTTGCCTTTTTAGAATACTGGGAAGAGAAAAAATAGCCACAGTTATTCAAAGCATCCGGGATAATAACAGCCTGTTTACTGTTTGCATGCAAAGATGGCAGGCAGGCAGTACAGCACAGGGAAGAGGAATGAGGAATTTGCTGCTCTCGCGCCGCGGCCCAACCGCTTCTGCTTAGCCCAGCAAAGCGCTGGGTGCTTTCCCAGCCTGCCTGTGCTGGCTGCGAGGCCAGGAGCTGGCCAGCCCTGCCACGACGCCCGGCCGGTCCCCGCCGCAGGCCTGGGAGGAAGGGCTTTGGGAGGGACCTGGGGCTGGGGAGGATGAAGAAGGAGCTCCTGGTGCTGGAGGATGCTCGTGCCGCCCCGCAGCTGGGTGGATGGAGCATCCTGGAGGGAGTCACGGCCACCCCCGTGCACGTGGGGACATGCATCTCCCCTAAATAACACCAGCCACCCCACCCCGTGGGTGCCATCTCTGCTCCAGCTCCTGCTGCACACTGCTGCTCTGCAAGGGAGGGGACATCTTGGGGGGTGGCTTGTAAGGGCAATGGGATGCAAAGCCTGATGCAAAGACTTTGGAGGGGGGAAAGCATTGGCCTCCCAGCAGGAGAAAGCCAAGGGAGAGCCTCGCAACAAGCCCTGGGCACAGAGAGGAGCCTGTAGGCTTGGGGGACCCCTAAGGGAAGGCAGTGGGGTGAGGAAAGGAGGAAGGGGGAAGGGAAGGGTTCAGCAGGCCCGGCGGGGAGAGCTTCATTCCTGCCGGCCCGACGAGCAAGCCAGGACTTGAGGCGAGAGAAAGCACCGCAGTTTGCCCAACTGGTTTGCTGGGAAGCCGGCTGCAGGGCTGGCCCGCAGCATTGACAAACTTCGCCCACAAGAATCGGGATTATTTGGAAGGGGAGAGAAATTCCCTTTCTCCCAAATCCTGTTGGGGATTTTTCAGCTTTTCAAAGAGCTGTTTTCCGTCATAAGGAGGTTGCAATGACCTTGTCTTTCCCCATCCAGCTCCAGCATTTGGCAAGTGGAAAAGGAGAGGAGACGCACGAGGAGTGGATGGGGAGGCACCAGGGCCAACAAAGGACCTGCCAAGCTCCAAGGATGCTCCAAGGACCAAGCTCCAACCTCCAGGCTCCAGGGAGAAACGAGGAAAAGCAGGAACCAAAGCTGCAGAGATGCTGCTGTGGTATGGCACCAGGAGAACGAGGTGCTCCTAGCTGGGAATGTGACTTAGTGGATGGCCATGGGGCCCCAACAAGATCCTCAACCTTGTCCAGACCCGCCTTGACTACGGGAGGGACCGTACCTCCCTGAACAGCCCCCAGGCTGGACAAGCTGTCTCCCTTTCACCCACGAGAGAGCTGCTGCCCTGGGACAGGGTGTGTCACTCAAAGCCACCAGGGTGACAGTGGTGGCATTCAGAGCAGAGCCCGCTGGCCCTTTTCCATCTCTCCAGGGTTGTGGATGTGCAACCCACAGAAGGTGTCGCATACAGGCACCAGCTCAGCCAGCAGCTCAGCAAACATCTCCAGCCACCCCCTCTCAGGGACATGGGAACCTGGGGATACAGGGATGCAAGGATTGTGGACGCAGGGATGCAGGAACAAAGGGGTGCAGAGATCGAGGACACAGGGATGCAGAGATGCAAGGATGGAGGACACAGGGATGCAGGGTCATGGGGATGCAGGGATACAGGGATGCAGAGATCAAGCCCACAGGGACACAGGGACACAAGGGGTCAAGGACGCAGGGACACATGGAGCAAGGACACAGAGATCACAGACACAGGGATGGGAGCGGAAGCAGGGATGAAGTACCACACATGGTATTTCAGCTGAAACAGCAAAAGAGTCACCGGCAACTGTGCCAGTGTGACAGGGACATGTCCTGGCCTGAGCAGGAACCACGTGGCATAAAGGACTGTGGGTCCAAGCGATGCTGATGGTGAAACCCAGTGAGACAGTGAGGAAAGAGCAGAGGGAAATGCCTGTGATGACAGAGAGATAAAGCAGGTGATAACGTACCCCCATACCAGCCTTCCTTGCACCAAGGCATGGAGATCCATTAGGCTGAAAAGCAACCCTACCAAAACAAACAAATCTGGGCACTGTTGCCACTTCCTCAGGGGCATTAGCAGGAGGAGCCGGGACCTCCTGCCCCAACCTGCCGGGCTCGGGTGTCCTCTCCCCACAGCCTGACTCCCGCATTTACAGATGGGCTTTGGGGTTTTCCTTTCCCTTCCTATTTTTTTACGCTTCTCTGCCACCTCATTTTTACAAGGCTGTGCTCCCCCATTTTCTGGCTCCCGGAGACTGTGAAAGCCCTGGGGATGGGGCTCCACAGGGCAACAGGCAGGATGGAGAATGGCCAAGCAGTGGGCAAAGCTCTCAACAGGAGCCCATCCCTTGAATCCCTGGACCTAGAAAGCTGCCTGCAAACACCCAGACCTGCCGCAAGGCCGCTCTGCATCCGGATTCGGGGATTCGGGTAAATAAAGCGTGGGGCGTGAGAGCTGCGGTATGCCAGGAATGCTGCAAGCCTTCCCGGGGCGGTATGCCAGCTCCCGGGCAGCAGGAGCTGGGGAGGCAGGGCAGGTATGGCCCCTGGCTGGGGACCGCCACCACCCCCCAACATATTCCCAGCAGCAGCAGCTCCCCGTGAGCTTTGCACCCAGTTCTCCCCATTGCTGGCCCCATTTCAGGAAGGACAGAACGGTCCCCTTCAGACATGCCCTGTGCATGGGGGGAGCTTGTTTCCCTGCTTGCAAAACCCAGAAGTCATGGGTGGAAGCTTCCCATCACTCCGAGTCTCTAACCTACTCTTGCAGCGACAGAGACCTGTCCCACAGCCACAGGAAGCCCTGAATTTTCAGCCACGCTCCTTCCAGGTTCCTGGGTGGGAAGGGTAGAGCCGAGCCAGGGTTCAGCATCGCAGTCCCACCAAGACCAGTGATCCTCAATGGAGTCCTAAGCCACCTTCCAGGGACGAGTTGGCAGCAAAGCTGGTTTCTTACACTGTTGTTCTGCATAATCCGAGCTAAAGCCCATTGCAGAGACTTGCACAAGATCCCCTGGTCCCCAGGGACAGGAGGATAAAAAAAAAATAAGCTGCCAATAAATGCCAAGTGATGCACAAAAGGGAAAGCCCCAGCCCAGCTGGTGATGGCTCCAGCCAGGCTGCCAGCACCCAAGCAGCCAGAGCAGAGTCCCTGGGGATGCTCCCTGGGAAGCATTAACATGACAGCTATTAAAAATAAAAGGCAAATGACAGCGGCAAACAAAAAGCTCAGAGAAGAAGGGCTGGGCAGCAGCACGGCGTGGCTGTGGAAGACTTAAGGTAGCCCCAACGTGAACACCAGGAGAACTTCTAGTCTTCCAGAAGACCAAGGAGCGAAGCAGGGTGGGAAGGGCTCGGAGGTGGCTGACAAAGCCAGGGGAGAGCTTGGGGACCATGTTCAGCCATGCTTGAAGACGTGGCCATCAAGGAGCCCCTGTGGCAGGGGCTTAGGAGGGCAGGAACGGGTTCTTGCGAGGAAGAGGAGGAGGATCCCATCAGGATGGAATTACCAGAGCACTACACCCAGGAAGGAAATGATATCAACATTTCTAGGTAACTCCATCCTTTCCCATCGAGGTGGGGGAAATGGGATCCCAATGGGATTTTGGGGAATGCAGAGATGCTCTTCAACATTTTTTTCCCCTTCTCCCATGCAGCTGCACCCCAAATCACTGCCCCGGGGAGCTGGGAAGGGCAGTGTTTCAGCCAGGGGGTCGCTACCCCTATACCCCTTCTGACCCAGCAGCACCTCCCTCTCGCCCCATCGCATGGGAAAAAAGAGTACCCGTGGGTCAATATTTGGGGTTTTTTTATTAAAATATTGTTATACCAAGTGGAATGCTACAGCAATCTCGGTATAGGGCAGCATAACGAAACAGCCAGGTTTACGTTTAAATATTTAAGATAACTTAAAACGCACAAACAGGAACTCATCGTCTTTGGCAGGAAAAAAAGTTCACAGCACAAAAAAAAAATACTTAAAAAGAAATACCAATATTAATATAAAATATATTAAGTTGGGGGGGGGGGGTGTTCCTCTTTCATAATTTTTTGTTTGTTTGTCTTCCACTTTGTAAACAATGCACAAGAACCAAACGCATTTTTTACGTGTCTGGGAGAGAAAAATAAAAAATGCAGTTGTCCAGCAAATGCACACATGTTTAAAGAAGAAAGAAAGAAAAAAAATATATACATATACACAAAGGGCAAGAACAGGAAGCATCCCAGCTCAGAGGACCGAGACGTCAGTGCTGGCTATGGGCAGAAGCCAGCTGCCAGTAGCCAGGGGATGTGGTGGTGGGATGAAGCCACAAGAGGGGCGGTGCATCCCACTGCCTCCATCAGCCATCCTCGGTTCACTCTGAGCGTTTCACCTCTGGTTTCAAGGGGATTTCTCCTCCACCTTTCATTCCCTTGATTATCATTCTCTTTTGCTTCACTGCCACCGCATCCCAAACCCCTCGCCTGCCCGTGATAAAAACCCAGAGGCAGGATGCAAGTGATGGATACAGGTGATGGATGCAGATGATGGTGGTTTGGGGCTCTTGGTGCTTGGCTTGGCCATGTGGATCCAGGCGGTCGATGGGACCCATGGAGGATCCCTCCCAGCTCTGCCCTTGTGCAGACATCACCTTGTGGGTGCAGTTCGGGTGAACAGAGAGGGATTTTCCAGTTGGAGGCCAAGCACCTGGGTGAGTGCAGGTGACCAAGACCCAGAGACAGGATGGGGATGGAGCCGGGATGGGGATGGAGCCCATGAGCGAGGGGGTGGGAAGAAGCCCCCCACCTCAGGAAGGAGAAGAGGCTGAAACAAGAAGTATGTTTGCTCCCATCGTACAAAACCTGGGTGTATTTACAGGGGGGTCACGAGGCTCCACTACCACT
Source organism: Aquila spilogaster (assembly GCA_024606505.1). Lineage (NCBI taxonomy): Eukaryota > Metazoa > Chordata > Aves > Accipitriformes > Accipitridae > Aquila > Aquila spilogaster. The sequence continues at coordinate 36,854,560 of JANHGO010000002.1, read as the reverse complement.
GTGGGGTTCCCGGGCTCCAGCGCGCCCCGCGCAGCTGGGGACCCGTGTGGGTGCCAAGCGGGGACAGTGGCTCTCCCATGCACGGAGGCCACCCACTGAGACTGGCCGCGGGGACACTGCTGAGCTCCAGGCTCGGTCCTCCTTCCTGCAGGCTCCTCCATCCCAGGCAGGTGCAGGCAGGGCGGCTCTGCCCATGCGGCAGGCAGGGAGGGTGGAGGGGCTGGCGTGCAGCCTGTGGGTGGCCTTAAATCAGGATCTCCACCATGTCAGACAGGTCCGGGGCTCTGGCAGCAGCCGAGCTCTCTGCAGAGAAAGAAGGCGAGAGCTGGAGGAGAGGTGAAGAGCATCAGCATGGCACCCATCCCACCGAAGGGCCGGCAGCAAGTGTACTGCTGGTCCAGTCTCCCCCAAAGTGTTCAAGAAAAAAGCTCTGCACCTGAAAAGCGAAAAAGCAACGAGCGATTGCAGGGATTCAAACCCACCAGGCTCAAATGGGGCCTTTAAAATGCCTTAAAAAATCACCGATGCTTGTGCAAAGCCCATCTCCTGGATGCCAAGCCCACGTGCTGGAGCATCCCCAGCTCTCCCCGTGCCATCCCCAGGGACTCACCCAGCAAACCAGCCGGGCGCTCAGTGCCCTCGCCCTGGCCACTGCTTTCGGCCGCCCCGTCCGTCTGCGTGCTGCCGTCCTTGCTGCCATGCTTGGAGTGGGAGGGCAGAGGGAGGGTGGCGGGCGCTGCTGCCCCTTCGGCAGTGGCTTTGCCTGCTGGAGGAGATGCCATTAGGGATTGCCAGCTGCTCGGGCTGGTCCCTATGGCTCACTAGAGAAATCCCCCCTCCTCAAGCTCTCTACTTCCAAAACTGCAGGGGAAATTGCAGGCAATTCCCTGCTGCCGAGTGAAGGCAAGGAGCAGGCAGGTGCCTCTATTTACCTGTGCTGCCCCGGGAGGTGCCCTCGGCCAGCCGGTCACTCTGGCCAGCCCCCGGCCAGCTCGGGGCGGCGGAGGCAGCAAAGACAGAGGGCACGGACTTGGCTGGCCGCAGGGAGCCTTGGAGGGCTTTGCTGGGGTCCCTCCGTGAGCGCTGCTGCAGGACCTTGATGACGGCATCCTTCTCCAGGATTTGGGCATGAAGGGCTTTTAACCTGGAGAGGAGAAGAGGCAGAAGCTGGGAGAGACGCTGGAGTAGGGGAGGAGGAGGCGGACACTGCCTGGCCAGAACACGGCGCAAGCTTGTCAGCAAGGTGGGCCTACCTGTTCTCCATCTCCTGGTGCTTGTGGCTGGCCAGGAGGAGATCCTCGTTGAAGCTGCTGTTGGGGGAGTGCCGCGGGGAATGGCTGATGAGGGTGGTGTCCCGCTGGGCGGCTGCGGTGGCCGCGGCGTCCATGGCAAACTGCCGCATGGTGCACTCCTCCAGGTACTTCTGCTCCCACTTGGTCATGTCAGCCTCCAGGGCCAGGATCTTCTCCTCCTTCTCCCTCAGCTGCTCAGAGAGCGTGTGGGCACTCAGCTCCGGCGTCCCCCCACCTGCGGCACCTGCGTGCCTCTGCGGCAGCAAAAAAACCCAGAAAACAACCCAAAAGAGAGGATGAGGAGGTGCTGGGAGGATGCATCACCCACCATGGCTCACCAGCACCCACGGCCGTGTCTCGCCGGCACACACCTGCTGAGCCCGCAGCATCTTCAGCTCCTGCTCCAGGCGGGTGCGGAGCCGCAGCTCGAGCTGCTCCCGTTTTTCACAGGCGGCCTGGAGCTGGCCCAGGGCTGCCTGCAGCCGCTCCACCTTCTCCACGTAGGCTCGCTTCTTCCGCAGCTCGGCTTCCGCCTTGGCTGCCCGTGCCTGGGCACTGCTCAGCGCCTGCTCCAGCAGCTCTGCCCGCCGCCGCTGGTCCTCGTTGGCACTGCGCAGCAGGGACACCTCTCGCTCCAGCTTCTCCTTCTCTTGCTGGTGCTCGTAGCCTGCAAAAGAGCCCCACCAAGTCTCAGCCAAAGAGGCTTCGCCAGCCTAAGGCTGGTCCACAAAGCCCCCCCTGGGGGCTCTTTGCTCCCCAAAGCCTGGCCGGGCCATCCCTTTCCCAGCACGCAAGGTATGTGGGGGGTCAAGGGCATCCCAGCCACTCGGGCAGATGGCCAAAAGCCTCCATTTGCCACATTCCAGCCCAAATTTTGGCTTGTGAAGGGTAAAATCTGCCCGGCATGAATCCAGCCACCTTAGGGAAGGGGATGCGATTCCTCCCACGTAACACCAACACTGTGTCTCTCTGCTAAAATAATGCATTTAGGTATATTTTCCCCCAGAAAAGCCCAGGCCTGCGCAGCTGCAAGGCACAGGAGGGAGGAGGGAGAGAAGGGCCAGGCTGGCGCGGGGCGGGAGTGCGGGCTCGATGCTGGAAGAGCCGGCGCTGCAGCAGGAATGTGGAGAATGCGGGTCACGCCGCCGGCCGGCCAGGATTAATGGCTCGAGTCCAGCGCCAAGAGCAGCTCCATCCTCCCTGGGGATGGGCAAGAGCTGCCGCTCGCCACCCGCCTCCTCCTCCTCCAGCCGAAAGGGAGCACGCTGAGCCCCACCGTCCCGCTCACGGATGCCATGGGGAGCCAGGCAAGGACGGGCATCCCCCGGGACTTACTCTGCGCCAGGAGTTTGGCCACGCTGCCCTGGTTGCTCTCCTGGCTTTCCTGGGTCTTGCTGGCCAGCTGCTTGTTCGCCGATTCCAACCGCTCTGGTCCAAAGGCAATTAAATCCAATTAAGATTTGAATACAAGATTTTGGCCAGAGGAAGCTTGGCTCCTGGCAGAAACACACGGGGGAAAAGCCGGGGGATGAAGAACACCCATGGGGATGGGGATGTGGAGGGTCCCTCACCTTTCAGGTCCCGGTTGAAGTCCTGGAGCCGTCGCATCTCGCCATCTCTCTTGTTCCTCATGGCTTTCTCCAAGGCTTCCCGCTTGGAAGACGCCTTGACGAGGTTTTCGTAATCCTCTGAGATGCGCTGGATCTCGCTCTCCAGCTGGGGCGGAGGAAGGGACAGGCCGGGGTTAGATATTCATGGAATGAGGAAAGGAAAGGGAGATGCTGGCCAAAGCTCACCCAGGCCACTCAGCCCAACCCAAGCTGTCAGAAGAGCTCAGCACACCCATGGGACGCCCCCAGGGTGACCCCCAGGGCATGTTTTGGGGGGAAAACCAATTTTTTCTGCCCTTCTTTGCGCAGAAGAGTCCCTCCACAGGTTTTGGCTCTGCTGTAGCCCGGCCGGCGGGGAACAGCCACCCCTTGTACGCGGCCACACAAAGAGCTTTCTGTGGCGGCTGGGGATGGGGGGGACAGGAGGAGGGAGGGGGTCACCGGAGAATGGGCTCCTTCTCCCCCGACCCGGCTGCCGTGCTGCTGAAACGCAGCTGCTCGGAGGGGAACAAGCCGCCGGAGGGAGGGGGAAGAAGGGATTAAAATGCTAAAGGGGGTGAATTTTCACAGCAGCTGGTTGAGCATCCCCTTGCTCATGGGGAGGGGGGGGACACGATACCATGACCACGGGGCTGCCGCTGCTCGCTCACCTTCTGGATGCAGCTTGCTTTCTCGGCACAGCTCTCCAGCTCCCGCCGCAGCTTCTCACTCTCCCGCTGGAGCCTCTCATTTTCCCGCAGGACTGCATCTGCCCGGGCCAGGCGGCTGCTGGCTGAGACCGCCTGGGCACTCACCAGTGCCTCCACGCTGGCGGGACCCAGCGTGCCCGGGCACAGGGTGCCCGGTGGCGGCAGGAAAGTGGTGGGGACGTGGGTGGGCAGCACCCTGCAGGGAGAGAGGAGAGGGATGCTCAAGGGGCTTGGCAGGGCAGGAGAGCCAACCGCATCTCCAGCTCCCAGCCGACCGCTCCAAACCCATGGGCCAAGCAGGTGCTGCTGGTGCCTTTGGGTGGCCCCAAAGGAGGAGGGAAGCTCTGGGAAGCACCTATCCTGCTTTTCAGAGCCAGGAAGCGTTTGCTTTCTAAAAGGTGCTTTCCTGAGCACCCTCAAACACAAAATAAACCCCGTCTCACAGGGATGCCTTGACCTGACAACTCCAGGACCTTGCCAGTGGGTCAGGCTGGGCTCCCAGCCCCCCAGGCCCACCCTATTGCTGGGGGTGCTGCAAAGGGATGACAGCTCAGCAAAGGATGCACCTTGGGAGATGGCAGCACTGCCCCTTTTCCTTGTTTTCTGGGCAAAGCAAGGGCTGCCGGCATGGTTCCTCACCACCAAACTATTAATACACCCTTGCTGTATTTGGAGTAGCAGGGCCAGCCCAGCCACCCCTCGCACGACCGCTCCGAGTTCCTCGACAACCCGCGGCCGCCTCGAATACCCCAAGCAGGGCAGCCATGCACAGCCCGGCTCCACTCCACCGCGGGCTGCCCGCCAAGGGCCTGCATTCCTGCGGGATGATATGGGAGAGAGGAAGAATAAATACATCTTCCTCGCGGCTCCCCTTCCCCTCTTTGTTCCCTGGAAGGAGAAGGTTTTCCTGCCAGAGATGCTATCACTCTCCACCTGGATAGGTCAGCAGGGCTGGGAGCAGCGTGCATCGAGCCTCCAATTCCCTTCTTCCCATCGTTTTCCACACTGGAAAAAGTTTTTTACAGCCCTCCTCAAATGCCGGGCATCGCCTAGACCTCTGGGCCCCCCAGACCGCTCCATGGCCCTCTCGGAGACAACCTGGCTCTTTGCTGGAGGCATCAAGCTGCTGAAGGGAAGGGGAGAGCTGCCCAGCGCTGCTCATCTCCTCCAGGAACCACCTGGCACCAGCCCAGGCTCAGCTCAGCAGCAGTCTCATGGCACCAGCAGCAAACTGGTGCTATGCGGACATCCCCAGCTCAGGACTACGGGGTGGGTTTCCATGGAGCGGGGAGTGCGTTTGCCTTCCACCCTGCCCCATGCCCGTTCCACATTTAGCCGTTTCCTGAGCTGGCTCCAGCTCCTAAATTAACTCCAAATTCCTCCCAGCACATGGGGAGGGGCCAGGGTCTGCAGACACAGTGGGATTTTCATCACTGGTTGGAAAAATCCAACTCTGCTGGGGGAAACCGGGGAGAGGAGGGGACCCGTGGTGTCCCTGCAGAACCCCAGAGGCTGAGCCAAAACCAGCCCCGTGAGGACAAGAGATTCGGCAATGGCTGCCCCGGGCCCCCTCACTGCTCTCCGCATCCCGCATCTTCCGAGCATCCATCCTGGCCACTCCTGGGGCACCACGGCTGGGAGGCACCCAGTGAGCACCCCAAAACTGGAGCCCAGGGTTCGCAGGTTACCTGATTTCAGGATGCTGAAATCCAGGACCTTCCCGGGAGCAGGGTCGGGGTTCGGCCAGGTAGGTGTCCTGGGAAGGGATGACATAGGGATACTCCGGAGGGGGTCCCCGTGGCTCCGGCCCCTCGGGGTGCTGCCCTCGGAGGGCAGCGAGCTGGTGGTGGCGGGAGAGCTGGGGGTAGCTGTGGGAAGCACTGATGGGGCTCTGCGCTTTGGCCCCGTTCCTCTCCAGCGACATCCGCATCAGCCGCTCGCTCAGTGACCGCACGTGGCCGTGCTTCAGGTCCTTCAGCCCCTCGTCGGGGCGTCGGGTACCACTCTCGGCCCCGCGTGGACCATTTTCGCCCCAAATCCCTGGGCTGACCCCTCCGGGCTGCTGCCCGCCCCGCTGCGAGGCGTAGTACTGGGAATGTGCCTTGGCCTCCTCGTAGGTCGGGAGCTCCTCGCCCTTGTGCTGGGGCTGGCAGAGCCGATAGATGCTGTTCTCCAAGTAGATGTGGTCAGAGTGATGCTCCTGACCCTGGGGCTCCTGCCGCGTGGACTGCTGCACCATTTGGCTCTCCTCCGGACTGAGGCTCTCCAGGGAGGAGCGGGGGCTGCCGGCACCCCCACCGCCACGCAGGGCCTGCTGCTGGATGGCCAGCAGCGTGCGGTTCTCTGTGAGGTTCCCGTAGCGCAGCTGCTCCTGAATCAGGCGGTGCAGGACCGTCCCGTTCGAGTCCTCCGCCGTCCTCATCTCTGCCTGCGCCGTCGGCAAAGCCACGTTTCCACCTGAGAAGGGTGTCCCCGGGGACCTTAGCAGCAACTGTCTGCGCTGAGGCACCTGCGCAGGGTAAAGAGGGGATAATTGGGAACCAGCCCAGGCAGGATGCAGCGCAGACCCTGATCAACAAGGGTTTGTTTTCCAGGAATCCTGCTCGGCACGCTGGCAGGCCGGCCGGGACGTGCCGGCCGGGTGGGAGGCCGTGGCGGCTGTGGGAGTGCGGAAGCAGGCTCCCCGCTGCCGTGGCTGAGCACTGGCGCTCTCATCACACCCATGGCCGAGCCTGGCTCCGGGGGCCGGGACCGGGGCTGGGGGCGGGGGGGAGGCGGCGGCTCGGGGGGTCGAGGCTGACTCCGATGCTGGCTCCCCACCGGACCCGGGCCCTCCCCCAGGGACCGGCGCTGCCCCGTAGCCCGGGGATGAGGGACGAGGCGGCCCCGGGGGGACCGGGCACGGAGCCACCGGGAGGCCGGCGGGAGTCCGGCGGGACCCCCCCGCCCCAGCCCCGGCGAACCGACCCGGCCCCTCACGGCTGTCCCGATCCCGGCGGGGTCCCGGTGCTAGTGGGAGCCCCACCGGGGCGGCACTTACCGGAGCATGGCGGAGCGGAGCGGCGCGGGGCGGCGGCGGCGGCGGCACTGGGCGTCCCGGCGGCAGCGGAGGCCGGCCCGGGCCCTGCTATGCCCGGAATGCAGGGGCCGGACCCGCCCGCTCCGCTCCGCTCCGTACCGCCCCTCCCCGTCCCGCCGGGGCTGCTGCCGGCAGGGGGAGCACGGACGGGGACGGGGACACGGACACGGACACGGACACGGGAGCCGTGGGGCAGCCGCAGTCGGCCTGGGCTGGCGGCTTCAGACCCCCACCCCTGGGAAAGGGAGGGAGCGGGACGTGCCTCCCTGCTTCCCCGCGCTCTTCAAAATCAAAATCACCCCAAAACTCACCCAGGCCTTTCCCGCACCCACTGGAGCCCACTGGCACTGTGAGATCCCGGGTGGGTCGCTCCCAGCTCCGCAAGCGTGTGGGGATGCTCGGGGCACTTGGCCGGCCTGGGTCCGGGAGCACGTGCCCCGGGTGTGCCAGGGGCCACACGTGTGCCACGGGCGCTGGCAGGCGTGCGAGGGGCCTGGGGGGCAAGAGGCAGCAGCAGGCCGGGGGGGTCAGTGCACACCACATGCGTGCGGGGAGCTCGCAGCTGCCAGGATATGGGGGGGGGGGGGGCGGCGAGCTCTGCCCGCCAGCTGTCTGGGAACATAAATCTTTCTGTTTAATCGCAGCTTGGAGAGACGCGCCATTGTCTGCGGGACCAACCCAGCCCCACAAAAACCTGCCGGCCCCATCTGCTCTGCCGTCACGCCCCCCCCTTCCTCGCCTCCCGCCGGCTGGGGGACATCAGCTCACCGCAAGTGCAGCCGTCCCTGCCAGCTCTTGCGTGTTGGGCGCTGGGCTCGGCACCTTTGGGTGTCCCCTGCCTCCCTCCCAGCCTCAGTTTCCCTTTTCGGGCAGATGCCGTTTGCAGCACAGCCACGGGAGCACGGTGGGGCTTGGCCACCCACCACTCTGGGGGATACGAGGGGATGGAGGAAGCCACCAAGGACCAAATTCCTTTTCCCCTTTCAACACGAAAGAGCCCCAGCTCATCTTTGGCAGGGGACACCAAGAACTCCCAACCCCAAAGCAGAGAAACACAAGCCCCATCTCGGCCCTGAGCACCCAAGGCTGCCGGTGCGGAGCCCAAAAGCCGCGGCTCCCTGCGAGGCCCCAAGACGGCAGATGGCTGGAGAAGAGGCGGCGGCGGCGGCAGAGAGGCAGGTGCAGAGGAAAATTGCTAATTAGCTCTGGGACATTAAGCTCCCATTATTGTGAGAGGGAACTCAACATCTTCTGACCGGCACAGACCCGGGAGGCAGGTCTGGAGGGGGGGACACACACGGTGGTCTCCAGCCTCATCCCCTTGTTTTGCTGCTTCTGCTGGTGTGAAATCCACCCCATCCCACCCCGGTATCACCCCCGGGCCACCCCAAAAGCCATGGGATGCGATAGCAGGCAGGGAGCTGCAGGCACGGCTCCTTCCCTCTGGGTTTTCTCCCAAAAAATGGGGGAAAAAAAAATCCCCAGCGTGGAGCAGGTAACGGACTCAAAGGCAGGGGAGCATGCAGAGAAGGTGCACGGGGAGAAGGAGTCGGTGCTTGGAGGAAGAGGAGCACCCCGTTACAGACCCAGAGATGAAGAACGTGGCTCTGGCATGATCGGTCTGGATTTGGGCTTAACAAAGCCTTATAGCATCCCCACCCAGGCAGGTCCTGAGCCTGTACTTAGTGCCCAGAAGCTCATCAAACAGTAACAGGGCTCATGAAACAAGTTTTTCAGCCCAGTTTTACCAGTGACAAGTCAAATCCACCCAGCTGGAGTTTTGGAAGTGGGAATTGGCACCGGCCCTGTGGGTGTGGGCGAGACCCTGAAACCCCAGCGAGGGGTCTACCCCTTCGTGGGGAGGCGAGGAGGGCACAGCTCTCGTCCCTGTGTCCCCAACCACATGCTGAGCCTGGAAACACCAGCCAAGGCCCAGCACCGGGTGGATGGATTGATGGATGGATGGATGGATGGGTGGGTGGGTGGGTGGACAGACTCTGATATACCAAGCCCGGCAGCAGCACCTCTGAAGGGACCCGGCTGTGGCTCTGCCCTGCTCTTTCCCAAGGGGATGGGGCGACCCACCCTGAGCCCCAAGGGAGCCAGCCCAGCTCCCCCTGGCAGCCAGGCTGCCTCTCCCAGCTCATCCGCCAGCCTTATCTATATGCCTGCGTCATCCTGCTTCCCTTCCTATCTTAACACTGCTCTATATTTGGCAGCAGGAAACCCCTCCTGGGCTGATAACACCCCTTTGGAAAGTGATCTGAAGAATTTCCTCTTTTTTTTCTAATGCTGGAGGTAAGAAAAGCCTCAACCTTTTCGTTTTCCCCTGGAGAAGGTGGAATAGCAGCCGGCAGCCCCACACCGGGCCAGCCCAGGTGGGAGCGTGTGGGTGGAAAGCCCGGCTGGGGTCGTGCCATGGGACAGGGACTCGTGGCTCTGGCTGGATCCATGGGAGCGGCGGGCGAACGCAGGTGCCGATGTCCCGGGCTCCCTGGGTGACACACGACTCCGCAATGCAAAACCCTCCCACTGACCTCACCGCAGAGCCTTATCGGCGAGGCGTTGGAGTGAGACGAATGAGCCAAGAAAATACTCGCGGGATGAGATCACCTCGGCTGTCTTCGTGGCTCCCAAAATGCCTCGGCCATGCGGAGCCCGAATAACTGGGGCGTTGCGGGCAGGTGCCCACAATGGAGAGGAGGTTTGCAGCTGGCTTTAGGCTGGGCTCAGTGCATTTCCCAGGGTGATGGTCACAGTGGTGAGAGCGTCCTCCAGCCGCCGAGGCCTGCTGCTGGGCTGCAGGATGCTGAACTCCCCAAACCACTCCATGGCGATTTGCCGTATAAAGCTCCCTCCAGGTACCTGCTTCTCTCCCAAGCTCCTGATTCAAAGTGCAACCAGGCGGGAAGGAGAGCTGGAGTTCAAGGAATCACAGAAGTGTCTTTCCTGTACTGTTTCCCGGTACCAGGATTGGTGTGAGGGCACCAGGATGCTGCATCCCCGTGGGCCGGGAGCAAAGGCAGCACCAAGGCTCTTCCTCTCCACCCAGCATCCCAGCCGGGCGCTCCAATCCCTGGAGATACCCCCACAAGACACCGGACCTGATCAACGACTCCTCTTCCCCATCCTCTGATACCAGTTTCTCTCCAGCAACTTGAAATGGGAGTCGTGCCATTTTGGGGGTGTCCCAGCTCTGCAGAGGATCTTTCCTCTCCTTCCTCCATGGGGATGCCTGGCCTGGGGTGCTGCTGTGTGACAGGGTGAACCCCACTCCTGTGGCTTTTCCCACAGCCATGACTCAGAGGGGGAGCACTCCTGGGGAGAGCGTGGGTGGGAACGGGGTCCTCCTGGCTTTTGCCCAGTCCCCTCACTCCTTTTGTTGCTCCTTCGTGAGCTGGTGACTGATACGGCTCTTCCTTGATGGAGGAAGGAGAGGAAAGATCCCTTCCTGCCAAGGGGAAACCCAAGCAGCCTCAGTCAGGGGGCTCAGCCAGAGCAATGGGGGGACCAGGACCAGTCCTGTTGGAAAAAGGCTGATAGGGATATCCCCACAGGCAGCCATTCCCACGAGACATGGCTCCAGCACTGCTCCTACCTGCCCCATCGCTCCAGGAAAAGAGGAGGTTGCCTCCACACCTCAGATGTCTGTCCCGGAGCCAGAGTCCCGAGACTCTGCCTTGTTTGGGGGGATGCTGGGTCTGACCCCAGGTGAGGATCGCACAAGGTTGGGGTGCTCCTGCTCCCCCCACCATGCTTTGTCCTGGGTGCTCTGCTCTTCTCCTAGGGCAGGGCAGGACCGCCTGCCATGAAGCTGGGACATCCCAAAACTGGCACCTGGGTAACCCAGGGGACATCCCCACTCCCCAGCATGGGTAGGTGCTTTTGCCACAGATCTCCATCAATCAGACACCCAGGAAGGTGATGCCACAGGTGTGTTTACAAAGCCCCTTCTCAGGAATTTGGGGAGAGGAAAAGTGTGGCTGGAAAAACCCCCAGGGGCTGCTGCTCATCCACGGGATAACATGGATTCATGAGCATGACACAGTCAGGGATGCAATCCTGAGTGTGCACACTGGTATCTTCTGCAGTGCTGCAGCTCCACCCTCCCAGCCATCCCTGCTGCTGGCTCCGGCAGCTGCTCAGCAGGACCAAAACCGATTCCTGGTGGTGGGGACAGCCCCAAGCCCTGTCCGGCCTTTGGGAAGCTGTCACCGCAGGAGCCCAGCAAGGAGGCAGCAAGGCTGGATGCCTCTGTGCCCTCCAGCCCCACTAAACACGCTGCACAGGCCAAACCGCGTTGTAAGGTAGGAAACATGAGGGATAACGTGCAAACTTGTGACAAAGCCACGTGGCCATCAGAAAGGGGCCAGGGCTCTTCTCCTCCTCCTCTTCTCTGCATTTTAAACCCCTGGAGTAATTTCCATTCCTGGATCTTAAATTGTCCTTTTCTGCTTTCCTTTATTTCCCTGTTTCCTGAAAGGGGCTCGTTGTTCCTGACCTGCCGGCGCCGGCACGGTGGGACCTGGGGCTTTGGTTTCAGTTGCCGGTATCTGCCAAGGAGATGCCAGGGAGAACAAAGGTCGAGCATGGCCACCCGCCATGGCCCAGTGAGATGCCAGGAGCCACCAGCCCCAGGGGACACAGCTTGGCATTTCCATAGCAAAGCCCCTCGCTGCCATTTGGCCATGTTCTTACATTTGTGGCATTTTCGCTTTCTTGAGAAATGTGAAGCGCCGAGTGTGATTTCCTGCCCACAGGAGGGCTGGCAGGGACACCCCACCCCCCCTCCATGGCTCTGGTATTGCCAGGAGAGGGGGCAGCTCTGTCTCCTGCCCCGGCGCCGGGTGGGAGCGTGGGGTCACACAATGCCACCCGTGAAAGTGCCATGGGCAAGTGGCCATAAGCAGTGTCCCCTCGCTGGCCACGTTTGCCCACTTGTCTCTGCTCTGGAGTTGTGGCCTCCTTGTCCATACCCCCTCTCCATGGCCAAACGGAGAGTCAGCACCCTAATTTAGGTGTAGCACCCAGAGGGGCAGAGGGATACCAGCCACCCTGCTCCCCACCACTCTTTTGTGATGAAAATAAGCACACACATCTGGATCCCTAAGGAAGCTTTGCGTCTTCCCACTTGTGAGGATAACCTGCCGGGGGACACAGCCAGGGCAAAATCAGCTCGGCGTTGTGTTCCCAAACATAGAAGAAGTGAGTACTATCCATCCTGGAAGAGCAGCCCTGGTTGAGTCATGCTGGGGTGATTGGGGGCAGAGAAAAGGGCTGTTGACTCTTGTACCTATTGATGATGTTTACAGAGTAGGCTGCCAAATAGCTGTCTCCAATGCATGGACAGGCTAAGTGAAATAAGAAGTGGGAAGGAGAGCATTGGGCAGGCGTTGTTATTCATCGCAGGATCCCAAATGCAGCAGGAACTCATCGCCTTCTTTCTGCTTCGCCTGCCTCCTGCATGCTCTGGTAGAGACCTGATGGTCTGTCTAGAGGGATTTAGGCCACTTTATGGGAGGAATTTGGCTTCCACACACGGGGTGTCCAGGATCCCAAATCCTACCCCATGCCGTGCAGCTTTCCTCAGAGGTGCTCCCACATCAAAGCGTTACCCACAGGAGGAAAGTAAAGGGATAACAAGGGCAGGTGCTTCCGACAGCATCAGCCTGGGAGCAGCCGTTTATTTCTGGGTACCACGTTGTGGTTTTGGGGTGTACCCTCTGGGGCAGCCATGGTGGGTACCAAGCTCCTGGTGTAAGTGCGATGTTCCTGTCCTGCTGGAAAAGGGCTCCACCACAGAGTGGGACATCGAATTAGGCACTTCCCTGACAGTGGGTCATCCCGTGGCTCCAGCAGGAGAGGAGGGAGTGGGGCTGAACCAGAGCACCAAAGCCTCCCAGAGCAGCTCCCATCGGATCCCTGCCACCATCTGCCCTTTCCTCAGAAGCTGCAGGAGATAGGGATTCAGAGGGAGGACTTTGCTTTCCCCATTCTCTGGTGAGAGCAGAAGCACCAGCCACTCTTCAGAGCTCTGCTCTGGGCGAATCGGTGCCTGGTGCAAGGAGTGTGTCCTGGTGCACCCACATCTGTGGCCACCTCCTGTGTATGGGGGAGACAGCTGTGTGGGGTCCTGGAGCTGAATGCACAGCCCTGTTTGCTGTTTCATGAGCTCCTCTGCAGAAGCAAGAGGCATTTTCATACAGCAGCTTGGCACTAGGAATAAGGGAGGCAGCAGCCACCAAGCAATCTGCTTTTAAATTTTCATGCAAATACTGAATAACAAAAGCAGACAGGAGAAAGACCAGGTGTTCTCCCAAAGCCCTCACCACACTCCTCCTCCAGCAGACCTTCTCAGGGCAGCTAGGCTGGTCTTTTTAGCTAGCAACAGGTTTTTAACTGCCTGAGAAATCGTAAAGACAAATTTTGTTTTGCAGAATATGGAATATACAGCGGGAAAGATGGATGGATGGATGGATGGATGGATGGATGAAGGAAGCAAGGAAGTATCTTCCTTTTTTCCTCCATTTAAATGCCATAGAGATAATGATGTCTTATCAGTACACCAATTAAACGGCCAAACTCTTTGAAGCTCCGATGATGCCTCCATTTCTTCAGGGGCTGCTCAGCTATCATGGAAGGAGGAGATGGGTATGAGCGCTTCTCAAGAGAAAGAAGTGTCAAGGGAGAGGCACTGGGACGAGACTCAGAGCAGGGCAGAGAGGGTGAGGGATGCCCCAGAGGTCAGTTCTTGGCATGCATCACGCCATGTCCGCCGGAAGAGGGGAAGAGGGAGGTCAGCAGCATTTCTGTCACCTTGAGGTCCTCCAGGATGGGGGCCATTCCTTGGGGAAAGGTAGCCTGCCTCCAGGCATCCCTGGGGGGAAAGAGAAACCCTGGAGACCAGGCTCAGTAGCATTATTGCTGGCTATCTTCATGCATTGCATTAAAACATTATTGCTCTTTGTGGAACACTGGAGGAGCTGGTTGGCTTGCGCTGCGTCTAACGAGGTTTCATTGCGCAATGAGAACCGGCACCGGCACAGGCAGCTTGTCACAGTGTGGAGTTGAATCACACAACTCTGTGGCAGAGCATTCCACCCAAACAGAGGGGTGGGCATCCCTCCACCAGATGGCAATGGGCTTCCTAGCTTCCCTGCTGCTCTCCTTTTGAAGCCCAAAGCTGACAATTGTCATGGTGTTTTCAGCATGCACAGCATGCAGTTTTGGAGCCACAAAAGCTTGGGAGAGTCACTGGATCTGCCCCTGAAACTCTTGGAGCTGTTCATGGCTTGCTTGGGAGACGTGAGTAATGTGGCTGGGGTGGGAGGCTGTCGGTGCAGCGGTCAGCCCATCCCATCGGGTGAAGATAGAAATCATTGCCCCATTGCACCCGTAGAGACATGGAGCTCAAAAATACGCATTTCCTACAAACCTTGGAAAAAGGGGTGGGGGTAGGGGAGAAAGATATGATGAATGAACGCCTCAGGGCATTGGCTGTGCCCTGCAGGGACAGCAGAAACTGCACATGGAGGGTAAAGGAGGGAGGGAAGGGAGTGGAGGAGGTCAGGATCATAGGATCACAGAACAGCCCAGGTTGGAAGGGACCCAGAGAGATTATCTGGTCCAACCTTTCGTGGGAAAGGGAGCCTAGCTGAGATTATATAGCACCCTGTCCAGTCTCATCTCTGCTAGCAATGCCCCTGCAGATGCAGCCCAGGATCTGACTTGCCTTTGTTGCTGCAGCAGCTTCCAGCTGGCTCCTGTTCAGCCTGTTGTCTACCAGGACCCCCAGGTCCCTCTCAGCAAGGCTGCTCCCCAGCCACAAAGGTCCCAGCCTGTACTGGGCTCTTGGGTTATGTCGTTCCAGGTGCAGGACTTTGCACTTGTCTTCATTAAGCTTCTCTCAGTTCTTGCTAGCCCACTCTTCCAGCCTGTCCAGGTCTCTCTGTAAGACGGCTCTCCCTTCTAACATGTTCACCTCACCACCCAGTTTGGTGTCATCAGCAGACTTGGTGAGGGTGATCATTTATGAAGATGTTGAACAGCGTGGGGTTCAGTATTGATCCCTGGGGGACACTGCTTGTAACAGGCTGCAAGCCAGAATCAAAACCATCGATCATCACCCTCTGAGCACAGCCTGTGAGCCAATTTCCTACCCCTCTTGTGGACCACCCATCCGCTCTGTGTCTTGCCAGTTTGTCCAGGAGAAGGCTGTGGGTGCTGAAATCCAGCAGGACTTCAGGAAGATGGTAGGAAAAGCCTTGGTAAGAAATGGCACCTCTTTGACAGTCTGAGGTCTGCGGGAGACTGGCCTCCAGCACTTCCCTGGCTGAGGACTCTGCCACCATGCTCACTTCTGCTTACTTGGTCTCATACCAGTGCAGAGGACTTCCCAGCTACTCTGTGTTAATAAATTAGATGTGGCCAGGACGCCACGCAGCACAGGACAGACTAGGTCTGTGTCAACACTGGGATTGGTGCCAGCCTCATCCAAACACCTGAGCCAATAACACCTCTATGTGTCATTTTTTGACCAGTTTCCCCAGCTACTTCTCACATTCCTTTCTGTTCTGTGCTCCCCGTAGCCTATTAGTTCTGTATTTTAAAATATATTCAAATCACAGAAAGCCTACTTTTCTCCACTTGTCCTCTACTCTCTGCTCGTACCCCTCAAATCCCTCATGTTGTATAAGAAATATATATATATATATTTTTTTTTAATAAATTCTCCAATTGCAAAGGCTCACTCCGAACATGACCTTGCTAAGGGTGTGCACCCCATTGCCCATCACTGACATGGTTACTCTGTGATCTGTACTCACTTCCTTGATGAATCAGGGCCAGAGTAACTGTCCCACCATGAACTATTAGGCTGTCATTTGTTCATATCAGAATGAATATCTGAGGTTGTTTTATTCATATATTTATTTTGTGAGAGCTCTGTAAATCTAGTGTATAAATTATTTCAGATCAGACTTTGAAAAGTGATTCCCACAATGAGGGTCAAAGTTTCAGATGAACTCTCTTCCCTTTAGCATATTTGAACAAAATTGTCAGTGGTGCTGATGACTTCTAAAAATGCACCCAATGTCATTAGGCTGTTAAACAGGAAGCATTTGGTGCTGAGCTCTTTTGGATTTCTGTACCAAAAACGCATCTGTATTTCCACTGTTGGCCTTCCTTGCTTTATTTTTGATCATACTGTCAGTGAATAGCATTGTTATCACTCTACTCATACCAGAACATTTTCATATTTTTCAAGTTTTGATTGAAATATATTTGGAATAATGAGAAATATGAAATCAGGATGGATGATAGCAACCCTGGAACCACACTTCAAACACTGTTACAGGCATTTCAGGAAGGGGCCAGTGAAATAAACTACAGCTCATTAGCCTGAGGCTATGAGTGATCTACCACCATACAGAAAATTGGAAGCCCTTCTGTCTTTTGTCCTCGAGGAGCTTCTGTATTAAACCAATTGTTAAATATAGCTAACAGACTTATACTCCAGTAAGAGTATTTTTTTGTGTGTGTGTGTGTAAAATAATGGGATTATTTGGATTTCATTGAGGTGCTATATATTTATGTTTTACAAATGTGCAAGAATGTATATTCTTTGTAGAAAGTCTTCAATACTGACCTGAGATTTTAAAGGAGCAACTATAGTATAAACTGCTTATTTAGAATAAATATACATATATTATTTACAAGGAAAAAATATGCTACAATGCAATTTTAAAGAATATTTTAATGGCTAATTCCTAATAAGTCCAGAGTCATTTTGCTATATTACAACATTTTTTAGAAGTACTCTTAAATGCATGGAATAGGAGTAAGCAATCTTATTGTGTTTATTATCCTGTGCTACATTTTTCTAACTCATGTACATTTATGTATAAAAGCTGTGATGTGCTTTTCACTTCTAAAATTGTATTTTTTGAAGGTAAAAGCTTTTTGTGATGTTCAAAAACTGCTGAGTGAGATTTGTTCAGTACTAACTGATATTATTCCTCACTGCTCTCATTAAATCTGGTGATGCAACACAATGACTTTGTTGGCAACAATGAAAATGATTACATTCTAACTCATGATTGGAATTTTTTAGATTATATCAATCCACTGTCCCCATCCTTTTTGAGATATAATATAAAACGACCATAACAAAAGGCAGCACTACATGTACAGAGAATATAGCTATCGGAACAAATTGAAAGCAGCGTATAAAACAACTGGTGACTGGAGAAGAATGGAGAGTATGGAGGGAGGGGGCTTGAAAAGAGGGAAATGGAGGAATTAATTCTTTCTAACTACAGAAAATAAGTCCTATATTTTTATTTAGTTGACTATTTGCTAACATGTTGTAAACAAATAAGTTGCTTTGATTTACAGTTTTTCCCTGCAATAATTTACATATGAAGAGGCACTGAATTATGTCTTAATTATTTAACTTGACTGTTTGTAACACGTTGGCATGCACACACCCACAAAATCTATGTGAAATAGAAACTGCTGATAACTTCTATGCATAAATTTAAGAAGAGCTGTTCTTTGCAGCAGACGTTTACAGCCCTCTGGTCAGTTCCAAATTTCTAGAACCAGTAGGTTAGGGAAATTTCTTATGTCAATGAGCACTTTCAATATTGTATAACTTAGGATAGGTAACGTGAATTATTTACAATTCTTTCAGACTCCTGTAACCTTTCTAAAAATCACATCCTGTATTTGAGCATGAATTCTTGCCTTTTTTTTCCTGCTCTAAGTAAGATTTGTAGTAGCCCTTTTGTAAAACAAAACAAAACAACAAAGTAGTTGGCTTTGAGTGATGAAATGGAAGAAATGATAGTGCTTTAAAAGAAGTTTTAGAAACAAATTGAAACCAACACAGATCACATGCATGCCACACAGATCAAAAAGATTCTAAGATTTAATATGTTTGTATTTCTTTACATATTGCTGAGGAAAGGTGTGGATTTTTGTAGGATTACTCATGTGTTTAAAGCTATGTGTATGCTTTACTGGATCAAACATGCAACGATCAGAGCTAGCAGGACTGAGCTTTTGTTACTTTGTCATCCTTCCCCTCCTGCCAATCCAAAGGAACTAAGCCTTCTGTGGTTGTTTCCAGGATTTGTCAAAGACTTGCTTCCATTCCAGAGGAACACTTGCTGCTTCAGTATATGGCATATCCAGTGATCACACAAACGGGTGGTGTCATGCATATGATTGTATTCCAAACAGCTAAGTCATGGCTGAAACTAAATCAAAGGCAAACTTTCACTGCCATCTATAACTGAAGAATTTGGATTTAAACAGAATCAACTGGCTAACAGCAGCAAGGGAGTTTACTGTCACATTCCCTTCCATTCTTGCTTATGTTAGAAGTTTATCTTTAATTTATTTTCCTTTTTATCTTAATGGAAAAAAAAAACACATCCATATGATGAAGATGATAACAGTTGTGATTTGAGTTGTGAATAATCTAATTCGAGTTGTGAATTATCTTAATTTAAATATTTCAAGATTAAGATATAAAATAAAGCTCAGTATTCTTTTTAATTGCTCTTATAAAAAGTCCATACTAGTTATAATGAAAGGTTCATTATATTTTGATTTTGTTTGTTTTGACTATTAGGAAGTCTCAAACTAAAGCTGACATTAGCAAACAGGCAAACTATGCAGTCATACAACTATGAACTGGTGTTCCAAATATTTATCTGTGCTTTTTGGATTCTCTTAATTTAGTATATGACAAGGTTTTGAGAAAACATAAAACTGATGTTGAGGGGAAAGCTGTCAAACACAGAGTCTATTGTTTTCAACTTCACAATCTTCCTATACAACATTGCAAAAGCTAAAGCACAACTTAATATCGGGTGAGTTTAAAGAAGTCTCTTTATACATTAGCTGACTATTACTTGTGCTTAACTAAACAGGGCGTGCACACAACAATAAATGAAATAGAAAATGTCATTTTAAAGAGCAGAGACAGCCTTTCAAGATCAGTGTAATTTTTCCCATGAGCTACAATCATATAAGCAAATTCTTACATTCCTTTCCTTAATGCAGACAAGGCTGCTTAGGTCCAGAGTCACAAAAGTATTTTAAATCCCTTGATCAGCTAGGGCCATCAAAAGGAAAAGATAACATAGCCAGAATTCTCTAGCATGATGTGTTAATCCAAGCTGAGACTTATGGGTGCTTGTAAAGTAATACTAAACAACCTAAGCTGTATTTAGTAAATCCAAAAGCCAAAAATGGCTCAGAAATCTTACATTCAAATGCACATCAAAATCTGATCCTTCTACAGAACAATCAACTTGTGGTCTGCATTTTCTTCAGTTGATTTTATACCACAGCATTAAGAGAGTTTCAGTAAAATGTCATTGGATGTCTTCACTACAGATAATTTTTCCTTAAATAAAAGTCCTCCAAAGATGTAAAAAAAAAAACACCCAAGCTACTTCAGGTACCTTCATTCCTTCTTTCTTCCTTTTCCAGCATCATGAAACAGACAACCCCAAAACTACCTTTTGCCTGGTATAAGCTTTTGGATTGTTATGAAGAAGATCTGGATCACCCAAGAACAGTACAATTCATCAAGCAAGAAATATTACTGCCAGCTATTTCAGTAAGGTTAACTCTGCAAATTCAAGACAAAACGTTTGTTTGTTTGTTTTTTTCTTTAACTGAAAGAAGTGTATGAGGAATCTGTATATGCAGAAGTACATCGGAGTAAAAGCATGCCATTTTCATAATAATGTAAATGGAATTAATGTTACTAAAGGTCTTAGGCTGTTACAATGGACCATTTAGATCACAAGACAGTTTTATAAAATGCATGTGTTAGGGTTAATTTTCATTTATACCAATTTAAATGCATAATAACAGCACTGTAGTTTGTTGAATGGTTTAACTAAGAGAAGTTTTCAGTCCATACTCTTTATAAAATGCCATTATGAAACCTGTTGCAAACTCTTAAATACTGATTACTTTTCCTGGCATCAGACAGATGAAGAAAAAATTTGTTATCTACTATCAAGTAGTTTGCTTCTCATTTTGTCTATTTCCCTCCCTGAGAGTGCGATAGAAACATTTAACCAGATTTCAATTAACTGCTTGAAAAATCACTAGTTGTTTTTTTCTCAGTCAGTTAAGCCTTTCATTCTTGACATATGTAGGTCACTTTGAAACATAGTCACCACCATTAGCTATGCATTTTTGCCAGCAATGAACAAGACCCTTCATGCCATGCTCGCAGAAATTTGCACCAGTGGATGTGACACACTGTCGCTGTCACCACCGCTGAAACACAGCACTCAATGCCTCACTGTGCTCACAGCCACTATTTAGTCTCCGTAAACATTCAGCAAGCATTGATGAATGTCAGTGGGTACAATTTTTTCTGCATGGAGGATTTCAATGACACACCTTTGCTTCATATGCACTTCCATGTTAGACACCATTTTGTCAGACTGCCCTTGTGCTGCCATCTGTCACACACAACAATGAAGTGTAACAGAATACTGGCACGAAAGTTCAACCTCTAATGCTATGCCACCAACATCTGCCTCTGACACTGTGGGCCAACATCATAAAATAGGAGGCATTAGTTTCAGAACAGCTCTCACGGATTCAGCATGCATCATAGAAAATAAACAGTTTTTTTCCCCAGGAAAGCTGAAACAATAGTATATGTATAAAAAAGCTGAAGGAATGCCTATGAAAATTTGGATTTAAAGTGATAGGCCATTTTCCCATATACTTCTTATATATATATAAATATATATATATTATATAAATATCTTTCTATATAGATATAAATATTATATATTATATATTATAAATATATAAATATAATATATATATACAGACCAATTTAATTATCAAGAAAATAGAAAACTATCAGTGTGTAAGTTGAGCAACATACAGGATTCACCATAGGTCTGTAAATGCAAGTCAACTCTAGCCTCAAGGAAGGCTAGTTTTACAACCAGATCATCCTGATTATGGTGCCAAGCGTGCAATTTAATTTCTTTTGTTTAGTTGATGCAAGTGAGTTGATGTATATTTATATGATGTGAATATGCATATGATGTGGTATTATGTTTTCCACATTGCATGCCATAATACTATATGCTGGTGAGCAGCAGTGTCATATAACACACTGCCATAGCTCTCTGGCAATGCACTTAAATGGTGGCTGAAATAATATCACCAATCTAATTTTCACATTATTATTACAAAGATAATCAGAGGGCTGGAGCACCTCTCTTACAAAGGAAGGCTGAGAGAGCTGAGCTTGTTCAGCCTAGAAAGGATAAAATTTTAGTGAGACCTCATTGTGGCCGTCCAGTATTTAAAGGGAGATTATAAACAGGAGGGAGGCTGATAGTGATTGAACAAGGGAGAATGGTTTTCAACTATAAGAGGTAAGATAGATACTAGGAATACATTTTTTTACTCTGAGGGTGGTAAGGAACTGGAACAGGTTGCCCAGATGTGTTGTGGATGCTCCAGCCCTGGAGGTGTTCAAGGCCAGTTTGGATGGGGCTATGGGTAACTTGATCTAGCAGGTGGCAACTCTGCCCATGCAGGGGGATGATCTTTAAGATCCCTTGCAACCCAAGCCATTCTATGATTCTATGACTCTGTGACCCTGTGACTGCATGGTTCCATCATTATGATTAGCACTGAGGGCCAATGCCCAGACCATTTCATTCCCTCTCTTTTCTGTCCCAGACGCTTACAGTGGATTATTTAAACCACATATATATTTAATGCATCTCATCATTCATTGTTTATTATCCTTGAGGATAGGTCCATCCTTGAGAAGCAATCAAAGTTCAAATCTGTTGATAAATGTCTTCCACGAGCCTTTGCCAGAAGCAGGTTGTTTTTTTTCTTTAGCAGTTTTTTGTCTGAAATAGACTGGTCTTGTAGGATCAGGCAGATTTTACCACACCGAATCAATGAACAAATGACTGTCCATGCACAAAATAGAAAAACATACACTGTTCACAGAAGAAAATCATTCAGTACTCTCTCACAGCTGCAGCACCGGAAGATAGTCCATGTACTGGAAAGCTCGTGGACAACATTAAGTGGTGGCTGAAGTCTTTAGTTTAGGAGTGGTTCCCACTGGCAAAAGACAAGGAGAACAAAGTTTCTGTGGTCATTAGAGCTAATCGTTTGGAGAGTGCATATTTAGACTGATGCAATAGGTAATTTGGAGTTGAAGCCAAACAAATGTACTCAGGATATTTTCAGAAGGAATCAAGCCACTTGCACTAACACGAAGAATTTTAGGTAGATGAAACTGATCTTTAAACTCATTCTACCATTTTTTTGCAACACATCAATCCATGATATGGAGTTCTGCCCAAAGGAGAAAAGGGTTGTCATTCCTTCAGTAGACTGTTTTTAAAAGTTGAATGTTTCTGTTCAGGTATATGTTTAATAAGAAATGAGAAGTTCAATTTAGGTCAGGGTAATTGAGGATAAATTTTCAGAGCTACTAATTCGCAGCTCAGATTTCTCATCTTTAAAATAGGAGTTTTCTCATCTTTAAAATAGGAGTTGTGAGTTTTGCATGTCTTCAATACGACCAGTCAGGTTACTATGAAGTTTGCCTCAGTTTTACAGTATCTGAAGATGAGAAATACTTCAATAAGTTGAAAATAGGTAAAAATGTTTATTTTTGTTGGGGGTAAATTCTTGTGGTGATCATGGTAGTAAAATCTGATTGCTCCCTCAGATTTTTCAAATATTTTACCTTTCATAAAGAAAAGACAAACTGCTTTCTTCCTTCTGTGTCTCTCACTTCACTTAGGACATGTTCCATATTCATTACATTGGTGTCTGAATTTGTTTTTTTAGGGACTGTTATGAATACTTTTGTGTGTTAAGGCACAGAGATGAGCAAAATGCCAGTTGATTTTTTTGTAAGTTACACTGAATATGAAATAGAAAAAAACAGAAATGGGAAAAAATTGTTTTTACTAGTAAACTGTGCAAACACGACATGGAAATCATAGAGGGAATGTGCAGGCTGCATGTAATACCAACATAACTTATTCTTACAAATTGTATTATGTCACCAGAGGGACACTTTAAAATGAAACCTTTCAAAGTTTTCAGATATTTCAGTGGCATGCACATTTATAGCTAGCA
>JANHGO010000002.1:36821571-36831614 GCA_024606505.1 Aquila spilogaster | reverse complement strand
GCCAGTTTTTCACCCAGTGAAGAGTACACTTGTCCAAGCCATGAGACGCCAGCTTCTCAAGGAGTATGCCATGAGAGGGAGTGTCAAAGGCCTTGCTGCAGTCAAGGTAGGTAACATCCACAGCCTTTCCCTCATCCACTAGGCGGGTCACCTGGTCATAGAAGGAGATCAGGCTGGTCAAGCAGGACCTGCCTTTACTCAGATGCAGCTCCTGGCAAACGCTGCGTGGACACAAAGTGGCTGTGAAACATCCCTTGAACCCCTCGTCATGAGTTTTTGAGCTTCTCCTGCCTCGCATGGTGATGATCGTGAGAGTGGCTGCAGTAGCATTGGGACAGATGTGGAGAGGGGACGGTGAAGAGCATCTCCCTCTATAGCTCCCTCCAGCCCAGCAAGCTTATGGAGGAAACACAGCTGAGGCAAAGCAGGGTGTAGAGGTGGAGGGTGAGGCAGCAGCATCTTCAAACCCAACGCTGCCTGAGAAAGATGCAACAGGGATAAACCCACAGGTTATGTTGCCTCTGGTCTCATCTGTCAGGGGGTCACAGGTGTAGAGAGATGGGCTCCAGGAGGACCCATAACTAGCACCTATTTATTAGCTGGCAGGATAAACAGAGACAGGGCCTTGGGAGCAGTTTGTCCAAGAGCAGGGAGACGCTGGACTACTCTGCCCAGACTGTCACAGCTGTGCATGGCAGAAATGCTCTTTCCTTCTACACTTCAGCTCCAGGGAGCAGCCACACCAGCTGCTCTGTGCGGGGATGTGACCCCCAGCACTGCTGTGCTGCTACCTGTCCCTCCTCCCCCACCTCAGCTGGGATGGATGTACAGATCCTCCTCGGCTGCCTGCTCAGCTGTGACACTACCCTTAAGTGCTCTGATCCTGGACCTTCTCGTCCTGGCAGTGTCCCTCCCCTGGCACACAGCACAGATCCTGCCTCTAGCAATGGAAAAAAGCAAAGAAAAAAGTAGGAAGACCAGGATTTGAAAACCATGGGTACTGAACTCTCTGGTGGCAAGTCTCCACCAGACTCCCATGCTGAAGGTCGTCTTGCTTATGGCAAGGAGTTTGTGGCTGGCCCTGTGGCTGGCAGCCTGCAGCTCTGCTCTATAAGCCAGCTTTTTTGCCAAGGTGAGCCTCCTCTGGGGACAGGTCCACATGTCTGCCCTGCACAACACAGCATCAGTTCAGGAATCCCACAGCCAGCTCTGGGCAAGAACGGTGCTGGCAAGCAAGTTCAGGTGTCGGAAGAGCAATAGCTGCATTAGCAGAGGCAAATTAGAGCCCCTTTGGCCAGGATGCTGGAGCTATTTTTGTTGTTCTGGAGGTGACCTGTTCTTCAGAGTTAACTTGGCACCCCTGTATCACATACAGGCAGAGCCTGGGACACCTAGAAGCCTCCAAGGGGAATGAAGCTCACATGCACCAACAAGGCAGCCCTGGTCTTCTCAGCAGTCTCCCCTTTTACAATGTCCTGGGCCTGTCTCCTGGAGAAACCTTCATCCGTGCATGGGGTAAACCTCGCCCTTCCCCAGCCCAGCCCAAGGTGGGAAGGTTAGGTTGGCCACTGAGCAGACCTTCAAGCAGAGCTGCATGTTTTAGCTGTGCACTTGATGATACAATAGAAAATGCCTCTGAAGTCCTGGCCCTCTGGAGCATTTCCTTAGCTCACTGGAATTTCCGTTTATTTCTTCCTCTCCCAGGCTCTTACCGAAAACCGGTGTCACCACATGGGTCTCCTAGGCAGGCTCTGGAGACCGGCCAGCTCTCTTGGTCCCCCTCTCAGGTCTCTCATCAATGTGCAAGGCATTTGCAAGGAGCGAGCTCCCCGAGGGTGTCAGCTTTGGCTTGCCACTTGATTAATCACCGAAGGCAATTCTGCCAATCAAGGAAAGATTTACAAGGCAGGCAGGAAGCCCTTGTTTTTACAGGAGTGCCTCAAACACACAGCACACAGTAGGAAAAGCAAACATTCCAGGCATACCAAGGGATCCATGGGATAAAAATTCCCCAAACAGCCCAGATTAAGATACTTGGCAGCACATGGAAACACTAAAACCTGGACTCAAGGATTTAATTGTGTTATTTAGCAGAGAGCCCTGAGCGCTGTGTGGAACAACCTGAGCTGCATGGGAACAGCCACCCCAGAGGGGCAGAGAGAGGGTCAGCGGCGGTGCCCTCCATACAATAAAGGTCAGGGCTGGCACCCCCCCCCCCTTCCAGCTCCATATGGTTGCCAGAGCCTTCTGGCAGAGTTTAATGTGAGTTTTCCTTTGGAAACACTCAGCCCTGCTCCTTAGCAAGTGGGGCAGGGGTCACTCTGAATCAATGCAAAGCCGAATCTGAGCCCGTTGGAGCAGAGAGAACCACTGTTCTGGCCTGAGAGCAGCAGTCGTCATGCTGGGTCGATACCCGTTACCTCCCGTCCTACCCTAAAGCCCTCCGAAGTGAGTGGAAACACTCCCATCCTCTCTGGTCCCACATGCCAACCCAGGAGATGCAGCAATGGCCCTGCAATTGCTTGCCTTCACTGAAATACTCCTCGAGCATCATCAGGGTTGAATGAGAAGAGAAATGGCTAGAGCAGGTCTGGTGCCACCAGTGGGTTCAGCTGCTTCAACAGAATAACCTGTTTCCTGGGCTGCTTGACCAGCTTACTCCCTGGCTGTTCCCCAACTGTTGCTGTTTAATAAACAGCAGCAATATTTTTCATTTATGGGTTTTCAAGGGACCAGAATAAAGGCAGGAGGGAAACAGCACTTCATTTTCCTAAAAAAAATCGGTCCAAATGATGTGCTTCCCCTTTCTCTGATGCTCTTTTGAACTCCCCTTTTTCAATTTGAAACAATTTTTCAAGGAAGTTTATTCTCTGGCTGTATTTCCCAGAACTTGCTCTTGTTTGTCAAGTTACCTGTGCAACAAATTCACACTCCCGTGATTAGTCCCAAGTACGTGTTGTGAGATAATCTGGACTCTACATCAGGCTCTGAATCTCTATGTGAAGAAGAGGAAAAAGCCGTGCAGGACAAAAAAGTGAGAAGGCTCAGAAATTTTCATAAGCTGGAAATATTCTCCTCTCTGAAAGGATTGGTTGCCACATAAAGGCTCCTTTTTCATCTTTCTGCAAACCACCCCACAGAAAGTGGAATTTGACATCACCTAGTTATGTATGGCTTGTCCACTTCTGCTCCGAATCCAGCTGCCAGCAGCTTGTCCTGGCAGGAAGCTCTGGCTCCCACTCACAGACAGATGATTTCTGGAAGAGTGGCAGAGGGGACTGACAAGGAAATAAGTCATCTGCTGAAAGTGAGAGTTAAAGGGAAGCACATGCTTGAGATCATTGAATCACAGGATGGTTTGGGTCAGAAGGGACCTTTAAAGATCATCTAGTCCACCCCCCCCCGCCATGGGCAGGGACATCTTTCACTACATCAGGTTGCTCAGAGCCCCATCCAACCTGACCTTGAACACTTAGAGTGATGAGGCATCCACAACTTCTCTGGACAACCTGTTCCAGTGTCCCACCACCCTCATGGTGAAGTATTTCTTCCTTATAACTAATCTAAATCTGCTCTCTTTCAGTTTAAAACCGTTGCCCCTTTTCCTGTCACTACAGACCCTGGTAAAATGTCTCTCTCCATCTTTTTATAAGCTTCCTTTATCTATTGAAAGACCATAATAAGGCCTCCCCGGAGCTTTTTCTTCTCCATGCTGAACACCACCAACTCTCTCAGCCTTTCTTTGCAGGAGAGGTGTTCCAGCCCTTGGATCATTTTCGTGGCCTCCTCTAGACCCGCTCTAACAGGTCCATGTCTTTCTTGTGCTGGGGACCCCAGAGCTGAATGCAGTAATTATCCTAGAATAAAATCCTCAGTTACGCGCTCAACAAGTCACCTGTCATGCACTAAGAAGATGCAGAGTGCCCTGAGCATTTATCCTAAATTGCAGCCCATCCTCAGGCATCAGTGGGGCTGCCTGCCCCAAAAGCTTGCCCCAGCTCCCCTCCTGCAGTCCAAGCTTTCACAGAGCTCCCTGCAACTGTGAGGATGCTTCATGGCATCCAGATGTGGGAGAATGACTCAAATTATTGAGAGTTTGCATCTCGGTACCTCATACCATTACTGCAAGCAGTTTCCTTGTGGTCCTCCTCTCTTTCCTGCCTCATCACCAGCCAATGCAGCAGAAGTCCACAAGACCTTTCAACAGCTAGCTCACGGTTGGGACATGAATGCATCCTTCAGAAACTGGTTTTGTCCCAGTAAATAGGATTGGCTTTAATGCGTGGCTCTGCATGTCTTCTGTGATCGTATGTGTCAGCGCCCATGTCCCTCCATCTAGCAGCTGAGTTTAACCCTGCTTCCATGTCCGCTTTCCCAGCAGCATCCTCCTAAGGCAGCCATGGCTGTGCTGAGTGTGCAGTCCCTTCCCAGGAGACTGGCAGCATCTTCCCTTTCTAGGCCTTTTGCAAGTCCTCC
Source organism: Aquila spilogaster (assembly GCA_024606505.1). Classification (NCBI taxonomy): domain Eukaryota; kingdom Metazoa; phylum Chordata; class Aves; order Accipitriformes; family Accipitridae; genus Aquila; species Aquila spilogaster. The sequence continues at coordinate 36,827,138 of JANHGO010000002.1, read as the reverse complement.
GAGGCTTCTAGCTTGGCAAGTTCAGCATTTGCTTAAAAAAAAAAGCTGTCTGTGTTTAGGAAGCTTAACGTGGCATTGCAGGGACACGAGTCATCATCACCAGCGTTGTTTTCTGCACCATGGTATTTTTGTTTGCCCTCAACCACAGAAGAATGACACAACTCAGCTTGCTGCATGACAGCGGCACTTGGCCCACTAGTTGCAGCCCCATCTCGTTAGGAAAAGGTAAATAAAGTCAGACCATGCAGCCCAGGAGCCATCCCAAGGGAGATGGCCACCACACACACTGGTCAGGCCAGTGCCATGCAGGCACTACAGGGCCCATGAATCCAGCAGCCACTGATGAAACATGATGAAGAGTGGTGGATCTGGGAAGCAAGTGGTCAAGTATAATCGCTTGCTTGTGCTAGAAGGGGTCAGGGATAAAGTCCCAGTAGCGCTGTGGTCAGGAGACCTGGTGTCAGGACCACTGCTGTCACCCATGACAGATGCTGGGGGGGCTGGAGGCCTCGGCTAAGCACTCTGTCTTCACACCAAGACTTTCCAAGGTCTCAGTTTGCAGCCCTTTTCCAAACACAGTTCAGAGTGGAGACGCCTCTGGGATCTCCCAGAGGCTTCCAGAATCAGGCTGCCCACCCTGGGCATCACTGCTGCCCCTCCAGGGCCCATTTTCTGGCTGGGAGTGCATGGGGCTGGGAGGTGGGGAAAAATCAGGGCAGGTGGGACTTCCCATCCTGACCTCCAAATGCGGTTGGGAGACCTGGCCAGGGTGCTTCAGGTGCCCTTTGTCTTCCCATTGCTTGCCTTGCCTTCCCATCCCTTGCATACCTATCCCTTGCCTTGCCTTCCCTTGCCTGCCTTGCCTTCCCTTGCCTTGCCTTCCCTTGCCTGCCTTGCATTCCCTTGCCTTGCCTTCCCTTCCCATCCCTTGCCTTGCCCTCCCTAGCCTTCCCTTTCCATCCCTTGCCCTCCCATCCCTTCCCATCCTTTGCTGTGCCTTCCTCTTCTGCTTCCCTTAGGCAGTGTTAACCAACTGCCCTGAAGGCATGGCGGGATGGAGGTGAGAAGCTCCTATGGCCTCCACACCACCAGCTGTATTCAGAGTGGGCGCTGGGGATGGCACACCAATCTCCTCTTTCAATACATGGGCCCAGGGGCTGCAGGCAGGGGGCTGCGGGCAGGAGTCCGGGTCTCTGGGCTTGGGTGGGAGCATGGCATCTCACAGCGTGAATCCTGCCCTGCTACGAGCAGTGTCACCCCGGGAGAAGGGTGGTGGAGAGCCGAGATCAGATGTGGACCAGACACTGCACTGTTACATGGCTGGGGTTCGGTGAGATGACATGCCACCTCCAGGCAAGCCCCTGCCATGGCAACGGTGACGGGAAGCTGAGGAACCCCTGCCGTGCACTCAGTCCTTCTCTGTCCAAGTGGTGGTGATGGTCGTTTCTCTTCTGAGCTGAGTGACAAATGACACCACAACAGCCCATGGGGAAGCAGTAATGTCTGGGAGGAGTCAGATCTGCCCTTCTCGGCTCAGGCAGGACTTAAGTTCACACTCTGCAATTTTACATCCTGAGTAAGACTGCCTAAACTGACGTTTGGGCACAAGATGGAGCCTGCCTCCTGAAGCTGCCATTTTAGGGTGGGAAGCAGGGACAAGCTGTGAATTCCTCAAAGGAAAGTCACCTCTGCTCCCACCATGTGCTCTTAGGCGCCGTGTTCACATGTGCATGAAGTTAGCCAGCCAGGCACGCTGGAGACGCGGGCACTCGGGTGAAATACGCCCCACCGGCTACAATGCACTATAAACACAGGCTTAAACGGGCTGTTGGACAAAGATGTGCTTAGAGCTATTCCCATCCTGAGCAGGAAACTGAAAGGGATAATACACAGTGAAGCCATGAACTTAACCTTCAGCTATGTAAATTACAGGGAACGAAAAAATGCAACTGATGTGAACCAGTATTATAAATGCACCTTAACTACAGGCACTGCGTTGTAATGCGTTACCTTGCTGAACTGGGGCAGTGGAAAAGAGTGACCAAGTTTCAGCCTCAGAGCTATCCGGGGTGAAATATAAGCTATTTTTTCCAACCGCTCCTGCTGTCGCATGTGATCCCACTTGATGGAGAGTGACTGTACAAAATGGGCTGACCGGCTAAAACACACACAAGTCATAAGGCAGCTATGTTGACAAATTGAATCATACTTAGTGGCATGATACCCAAGGCAAAGGATCGCAAAGATTAGCGAGTGAGGGGTGTGAAAGCATCAGCAAAAGTGCACCGCTGAGACTCGCAGTGCTGGTTTGGGAGCGCCGAGCTCCAAACCCACGCACCAAGCCCCTGTTTGGAGGCAATAAGTGAAAGTATGGGACAGCGGCAGCTTCTGTGGGGCATGGTGCCCAGAACCATGTGACGACATGGATGGTGGCCACTGAGTTAACCTGGCCCTGCTTGGTGTTAGATCATGGGCGGGCGAGCGCGGAATGGGGAAACATCTTTTTGGCAAACAGCTCTTTGGCGTAGCGCTGTGCTACCTGGACATCATCCTGAACGCATGTAAAATAAAGAGATTTAAATGACAGATTAAGTATATACCTAAAGTGTGGTGTGTACCTAAAATTACCAATAATTACTCTAGCCCCCAAATTAATCATTCAGTGGAATTACCTTGTTATCCCCCTAATCTGAAACACACTACTTTAGCATCCAGGTACATGAAATACATTGCTTTCGCACTGAAGCTGCTCTAAAGGTAGAGACTTTGGGTAATGCACAATTAATGAGCCCAGATTCTAAAATTATCTGCTTTCACTATTGGATTGGAAATGGGACACAAGTAATCCGTGTGTATTTAAGTGGCCAGTAACAGGATTCTGGATTTACATGCACCAAATGTCATAATTTTGAGTCATTACACATTAATGTACTGAGCAAGAAGCTCAAAGGCATAGTAAAGAATTAAGTCATGAAGTTAACCATCAGCTGCATAAATTACAGGGATTGAGATATGTAACCGATGTAAAGCTGCACTGTAAAGACACACCAGAAGTTACAACATACAGCCTCATGCACATCTAGCTATTGTTATATTTGCCTTTAGAAAAAAAATGACATTTTTGCCATATACATGAGAGAGAAAAAAAAAAGCTACAAGAAGAAAGATTGCTTAGTCTGGTGGCATTAATTTAATGAAATTCTAACTTCTTTGTGTATTTGGTTATGGATGTTTTAGAGATGGTAATAGTCTTCATACCAAACACCATGCCAAAAAGAATCAGATGATGTAACTCCACATTCACTACCCTCCTATGCCTGGGACAAATCCTTCAGGCAGCACAGGACATCGGATGAGCACCACAGTCACACCAACCCTGCGGTCACAGTCAGGTACTTTTCCAGCACACACAAAGCCATTCATACAGACATCTTAAAATCATTTAACAGCATTAAAATCACTGTCCTTGCACCATCCTGGTGAGGATAAGGAAGTGGTGTTATCAGGAGGCACAGAGGAGCTTGTTTAAAAACAAACACAATTCCTGAGATTTCTTCTATTTTATTCTGAACCATAAGACTTCTCCTGTGGTGGGTTATACCACACGGTGGAGGAAACTGCAGCTGGGGGGACGTGGCTGTCAGAGGAATGCTGCAGCCCCAGGGCTGGGTCCACACCTGTGCTCAGGGTGGGGATCCCAGGGCAGGAGAAAAGCCTCAGCACTGTCCCTGCTCCTGGCACAGCGCCTGCTGACAGGGAAGCGAGTGGTGTAGGGCAGCTGTACGAGCCCCATGTGTGCCACATCTGCCTTGCGGGCAGGGAAGACCCCTTTCCCGAAAGGCCATCCTTCCTCCTTTCCTAGTTTGTAGGATATTGTCCGGTGGGTTCAGCACTCTGACTTCCTCTCTGCAGATTTAGCTGTGGACAGAAACAGCAGGAGCGTTGCAGATGAGTCTTGGCTTCGCAGACGTAAACCGAGAAAAACCTCACACCTTTCCTTACGTGGGAATTCAAACAAACACCCCCTCCAGCTCCCAGCTGCAGGGTTCAGCTAAAACACATGGCCCGGGGAGAAGAAACGAGTGGAAAACCCGACTGAAACAGCACCTCCAAGCCGCAGGCCCAGGGCAGGCCCTGTGCGGGGCTACCGTGCCCTCTGCCGGACTGATTCCACCACCCACCCAGCCCTGCCTGCAGCCTGCCCGTGCCCCGCTGCCACATCACACTTCTGCGTCCAAGGCTCAGGCATCTTCCTTGGCCAAAGCCCTGAAGCGTGAGTGGAGCGGTAATTAAGTTCCTAAAGTAACGAGGAAGGTCGTTTTAATTAAACCAGACACCACCATCACGTAGACTCCCTGCAGGCGTGAAAAGCTAGCGGGACCTCCCACGACAAAGGCTGCCCCAAAGTGCCATTCCTGCCCCGAGCACTTTAATCTGCCCAGTTTGCTCCGCAGCTTCCTCCTTCGCCTCCCTTCGACTTAAAAAAATCGTTTTCACTCACATGGAAAAGTCCCTCTGGGACGTGGCTGCAGCAACACCTGCAGCTTCCCCTGCTGATTTCCACCCGAGAGGTAACAGCTGATTGGGAAGCACCGTATTTAAAAAGCCCTCTTAATAGCCGGCCCTAACAACCAGCCAAACCCACCGGGAAACAGCTCAACAGGAAGGTTTGTTTGCCGGCTCCAGGACAGACGGTTAAAGTGGAGCCACTGGGTGGGCTTCTTGACGCGGGCGGTTGGGCCCTCCTGCCTCAGGGTTCGAATCATAATGGTAGAACGCTGGGCCCACCCGCTTACCCTTCACTCGCGCTTCAGCCATGGCCCAGGCGGCCGCTGCGGCGGGAGCTCCCGCGGCCAAGAAAGGCGCACGGTGTCAGTCGCTTAAGCAGGGCTGGGCTTGGTAAGCCCGCGATTTGCATTTCCTCCACACCCCTGGGGAGAGCGAAGCAGGACGGGGGCGGGCGGGGGCGCGCGCCTCCGGTCGGTTTCCACCTGCCTTTGTCCCTCGGGACGCGGAAAGGCTTCCTCTGGCCTGTGTGGGGCGAGAGAGGGGCTTCTCCCTGAGAATGGGGGGGGGGGGGAGAGAGAGAGAGACCGGCCGCTCCCGGGCAGGGCCCAGGCAGCTTCCCCGAGTCCAGGCCGGGCCCTCGGCCCCCAGATCCCCGCCCAGGGCTTTCTGAAGGGGGAAGGCCCCTTGCCCAGATGCAGGAGGGCACCGAAGGCTGGGGCGGGCCGGCGGGGAGGAGGCGGGCAGGGCGGACCGTTAACGCTCCCCGCTCGCGCACCGGAAAGGTGGCACCGCCCATGCGCGCCGGCATCGCCCCGCCCCCCCCGCTCTTTTAGGGGCAGGGCGGGGCGGTCCCCAGGCCGCCGCCGAAGCCCAATGAGAGGGCGGCCCTGCCTCCGCGCGTCGCCCGGGACGGGCGCACTTCCGCCGCCGGCGACCGGCCGGGGCCTATGTACCAATGGCTGCTGGGGGCCCTCGGCGCCCTCCTCGCCGCCGCCGCCAGCGCTCACCTCCGCCCGCCGCGCTGACAGAAAGGTCGAGTTCCCCCCCGAGCTCCCTTT
>JANHGO010000002.1:36778742-36821471 GCA_024606505.1 Aquila spilogaster | reverse complement strand
CCCCTCCCCCCCCCCCCCCCCGCCCCCCCCCCCCCCCCCCCAGGGACGGCTTGGTCCGCGGGCCGCACGTGGCTTTGCGCCCTCCTTTTGGGGGGTGGGGGGCAGCGGGAGGAGCCTTGGGGTGCCCGGGGAGCAGAGCCGCTTCCCCCCGTGCGGCCGCTGCGGCGGGGGACCCCCAGCGCCGCGCCCCAGGCACGTCCTCCCCGAGACGGCAGATGGCCCGAGGGGCGGCGGAGGGGCAGGTGCAGGGAAAATTGCTAATTAGATACGGGACATTAAGCTCTCATTCTTGAGAGGGGGAATTTGGCACCTTCCAAAGGCCGAACAAAGCCCGGAGCGGCCGTCGGGCTCTTCCCTTTGCCATCCTTGGGGGCTTTGTCTGGGGGAAGGATGGGGACAGGCTGCGGGGAACGCTCTGCTCGGCCAAACCCCGCTGCAGGCCTGCAGCATCCTTCCGGGAGGTGCAGATGCACGCTGCAGAACCTGAAGAGCGGCCAGCTTCCCCTGCCAGCCCCCACTGATAGAGCCGATGGAGGCACTGGGCTTACGTTCGGCTCGCTGACTGGTAACGGGGCTGAGAAACGAGCCCTGGACACGGTGCAGGCGTGGGTGAGATCCCAAACCCCACCGGGGGTCTCCTAGCATGCTGGAGGTCCCAGCTGCCCCCCCGGCTCATCCAGCAGCCTTATCTATGCCTGCGTCATCCCGCTTCCCTTCCTATCTCAGCACCGCTCTATTTTTGGCAGCAGGAAACCCCTCCTGGGCTGATAGCACTGCTTTGGAAAGTGATCTGAAGAGGAAAAGCCCTCTGCTCCTCTTTTTCTTTCTAACACGGCAGAAATGGGAAGATTCCACCTTTCCATGTTCCCCTAGAGGAGCCCAGTGAGCCGCTGGCTACTTCACACTTCCCCATCCACAGACTCACGGAGCTCCCCATGCAGACACTGTGCCCCTCATCAGAGGATGAAGCACATAGAAAGGTCGAAGCAGCCCCCAAAGCCCAGACTTGGCAGTTCTGCAGGGAAGGGATGCAGGGCTGATGCTGGGGACGGAGATGTGCGTGGCATGCCATGTCGTTGGTTGGGATGCTCGGGACACTTGTGATTGCCAAATGCCATCCCGGAGCTTCAGATCCTCTTAACTGTGAGAACAGATACCAGATGTGTCGGTACCTCCACTTTTAGGAATAGCAGGTGGACCAGCAGAACCAGTGGTGTTTGTAGTGGAAGGATGCACAAACAGGACCGCTTATGGACCAGAAGACGTGGAAGTGGTTTCACTGCGGGGAGAAGCTGCTCCCTGCAGCCCCAACCCCAAAACGCAGGGGGAACAGCAGCAGGGAGGTGAGTGCAGGTGTTGGAGCTCCGGGCTCCTCAGTGACACACAGCTCGGCAATGCCAAACCCTGCTGCTGACCTCATCATCCAGCCTTATCGGTGAGGCGTTGGAGCGAGCTGAATGAGCCAAGAAAATACTCGCGGGATGAGATCACCTTGGCTTTCTTCACGGCTCCCAACTGCCACTCCCGAGCCCCGAAGCTGGGGAGGATGCGTATGATGGAGAGGTTTGTGGCCATCAAGATGGTTGTGGAGGGATGGTGACAGCATATGGGCAGCCTGGTGCCATGTCCACCGAGCCCTGGGATGGCGAAAGCTCCCTCCTGCCCCTCTCACAAGTCCCTGCTTCAGAGGGAGAAGGGAAAACAAGGCTCAAGGAGCCACGCAGGCACCTGTTCCCCATTCCCACACTGTTTACCCATGGCAGGATCCACGTGAGCTTGAACCACTGAGGCTGTCAAACCCCCGGCTCTGTGAACAGCCCAACAGTGAGACGTCAAGAATGACCCTGGGGACATCTCCAGCCCATGCTACCTTGGCTGGCACCCTGTGTCCTGGGACACACGGGGCGATGCCATGTCCTGCTTGGGTGCAGGATGGGTGCTGCAGCCTTGGCTGTGACACCCATCATCGCTGCCCCATCGTCCTTTCTTCCTTCCCAGCCATCACCTTCCCACATTTCACCCCAAAATCTTTCTGCCTCTGCATCTGAGTGGGGGCTCAGCTGGAGTGATGCAGGGCCAGGGCTGGTGATGCTGTCAGTGGGCTGTTGGGGTCATCCCCATGGGCGGCCATCCCCCATGACACAGCCCCTACCACACTCAAGCACACACGGGCATCTTCTGTCCCTACATCAAAGATGAAGTGCGAAGTGCAGCTTTCTGACTACGTTATATGGTCATCAGAAACGGGCTGATGTCCTTCTCTTCTCCGCATTTTAACCTCCCCCCCCACCCCGCTCTGTTCTTGAAATGAGTAATTTCCACTCCTGGATGTTAACTTGTCCTTTTCTGCTCCCACCAGCAATAATTTGGCCACGTTCTCACCTTTGTGGCATTTTCGCTCTTTCCTGAGAAATGCAGATCTCTGGGTGTGATTTCCTGCCCGCAGGAGGGCTGGCAGGGAGGGGGCTCCAGGACAGAGGAGGGCTGTCGGGTGACATAGGAACAACTCATGCCACCTCTGTAGCCCTGTGGGCTATGGGGCACCTCCCGTGGGAAGGTTTGGTTTCACAGCCTTTCCGTGGAGGGCTGGAGGTGAGAGAGGACTGAAAGAATAAAACCAGAAAGGTGAAAGACCAAGTGTTCTCCCAAAGCCCCATCTCTCTCCTTCTCCAACAGGCTTCTTCTCACGGCAGCTGGCCTGGTTTTTTGAGCAGCTTTTTATCAGCCTGAGAGACCGTAAAAACCAACCTGGAGCAGAATGTGGAATATAGAGTGGGAATGATATTGGATGGATGGATGGGTGGGTGGATGGATGGATCACCCTTCTTACCCCATTCAGTATCTAAAGGGGAGCTACAGGAAAGAAGGGGGCATACTTGCCACTGACATGATGACAGGGAGGGTGACACCAGGCTGTCATGCTCAAAAGCAGTGGATTGCCAGCAGGCTCCTTACTGAGCTGCAGCTCCAGGCAAACCCTGCATGGGCACAAAGAGTGTGAAATGTCCCTTGATGCCCTCCTCGCAGCTTTTTGATCCCTTGTGGTGCGTGCTGATGGTTGTGAGAGCAACATCTGGGCAGGTGTGGAGAGGGGAAGGGGAAGAGTATACAGTTCCCTCTGGTCCAGCAAATGTCTGGAGGAAACACTCAAGGCAAAGCAGGGAGGGGAGGGGAGCAGGAGCTACTACAGGCCCAGGACTGATAGGAAGAGATGCAACAGCAAGAAACCCACAGGAGAAACGCACAGTGCACTGCCTCTGGACTCAAGTATCACTGGGATATGCGTAGGTGTTGGAGGTAGGCTCTAAAAATGCTTTTTCTTTCCATGCATTCCATGACAGCACCAAAACAGAAGCCCTGTGACTGGCTGCTGGGAGAAGTGTGGGCAGAAGAGGATCCAAGAGGAGAAGTGGGGAAATAAGAAGAAAAATAGCGAGAGCAATACTAAACTCAGCCACAGTTGACCTCAAGCAGACCAGGCCCCAGAAGAAACTCAGCACCTTGAGTTTCAGCACAGTGCAGCACTGATGCAGGAGTCCGATAGCCAGCTCCAGGCAAGAGCAGTGCCGACACCGAGTTCCAGTGCTGGCAGAGCGACCTTCCAGCAGTGCTGCGTGTTTTAGCTGCTCGATGATACAATAGAAAACGCCTCCAAAGCCCTGGCCCACTGGTGCATTTCCTTAGCTCAGTGGAATTTCCGTTTCGTTCTTCCTCTCCCAGGCTCTTACCGAAAAATGGTGTCACCATGCGCGTCCCTTGGGCGGGCTCTGGAGGGAGGCCAGCCTCGAGGTCCCTTTGTCGTGCTCCCCACGGGCGCTAGGTTCAGCTTGACCATTTATTAATCACTCAAGGCGACTCTGCTGGTCAAGGGAAGATTTATAAGGCGGGCAGGAAGTTCTTATTTTTACAGGAGTGCCTCAAACACACGCACGCAGTAGGAAAAGCAAACATTCCAGGCATACCGAAGGATCCGCGGGATAAAAATTCCCCAAGCAGCCCAGATTAAGACACTCTCGGCACATGGAAACACTAAAACCCGGACTCAAGGATTTAATTGTGTGATTTAGCAGGCAGCCCCTAAGCTCTGCGTGGAACAACCTGAATTGCATGGGGGAAGCCCCTGTGGAGGGGCAGAGAGGGGGGCAGCGGTGGTGCCCTTGCTACAGTAAAGGTCAGGCCTGGCCCCCACCCCTTGCCCAGCTTCACGTGGACACCAGAGTCTTGCAGCAGAAGTTTACATGAGTTTGCTTTTGGAAACTTTCAGCTTCTCTCCTTCACAATCCAGACAAGGGTTACTGAACCAGTGTAACACCTGGTCCCAGCCCAGTGGAACAGAGATGGACGCTGCTCTGGCTCTGTGTGCCCGGACCACAAGCTGGAGAGCAGCGGTTGTTGCTCCAGGTCAACACACATTACCTCCTCCCAAGTCCTGGGGAGGTGATCTCAGCTTAACGACACACTGCTCGAAGCTGAACACTGTCTGGGTTGGATGACAGCAGAATCTGGTCTCACCAGCGGCTTCCACAGGACAATCTGTCTCCTGGGCTGCTTGCCCAGCCTCACTGCCAACTGCTTCCCAAGTGTTGCCACCTGATGAAGTGAACAGCAGCAATATGTTTTCATGCGTGGGTTTGGGTTTGCAAAGAAACATAAGAAAAGCAGAAGGCAAACAGCACTTGAAGTTGCTAAGTTTGCTTGCAGAAAATAAATCAGCCTGAATTATGTGCTTCCCCTTTCTCTTTTGTACTTCCCTGTCAAAGGATCCATGCAACGTATTCACAATGATGCCCCTAGTCCTGATGACATGTTGGGAAATAACTTGGACTTCCTGACGGGCTTTGCATCTCTCTGGGCGAAGAAGAGGAAAAAAGTGAAAAGGGTCAGAAATCTTCGTGGGCTGGAAATATCCTGGAAGCTGCTGGAAGAGCTGTCCAGGGGGCGATAAGGAAATAAGTCATCTGCTGAAAGGGAGCGTTAAAGACAAGCACGTGCTTAAGAACATCGGAGAGTAAAATGCTCGTTTACCCGGTCAACAAGTCACCCTCCGTGCACAAAGCAGATATGAATTGCCCTGTGTGTTTATCTCAAATTGCGACCCATCCACAGGCACAAGCAAGGCCACCTGTCCCAGCAGCTCATCACGGTTCCCTTCCTGCAGACACAGCAAGGATGGTCTGCAAGATCTGGGTGAATTATCAACAGCTTGCGTCTCAGCGTATTTCTGAACACTTATATTCTTTGTCTCCTGTCTTTCCTGCCTCTGTTCATCACCAGCCAAGGTTCAGGAGACCTTTTGGTGCTGATGCACTGTTTGGATGTGAAGCCATCCTTACGAAACAGGCTTTGTTCCAATGACTGGGATTGGCTTTAATGTGTGGCTCTGCATTTCTTCTGCCATTGTGTGTCTGCACCTGCGCCCCTTTCCTTGCTTGTGGTTTTAACTGTGCTTCTTGATGGTTTTCCCAGCAGGGTTCTCCTAACAGCGAGTGTAAGCTTGGTAATTCGCATCCGCACAGTGCAGCACATGCTTCAATTCACTGCAGGCTCTATCCTGCGCAGGAGTGAGTTCTGTGGCTACAGGCATGAAAAATTACCATACAATCTACACTTTCCAGAAATGGCTCCTGGTGTAGACTTGAGCACCCCTGCAGATTTTACTGAGATCAATTGTGATTTCTGATTCTGTAAATTCTTGCTCCCAGCTGAGGCCAGGCCACCACAGCACGGCTGGGGAGGAGCCTTTCCCGTGCTACACCACGAGCCAGCTGCGTTTAGCACATTTAACGTGGCATTGCAGAGACGTGAGTCATCAGCACCAGCGTTGTTTTCACAGATATTCTCAGCACAGATCCGCGCCGCAGTATTTTTGTTTGCCCCTGACCGTAAAAATATGACACATCCAGCTCACTCCACGATAACAAGACGTGGCCCACCATCTTATTAGGAAAGGTAAACAAAAATCACACCTTGCAGCCCAACAGCCACGATTCACACTGCTCAGGAGGTGGTGCTGGGGTGACAGGAGCCCTGCAGAGCCCCTTCCTTGGGATCATTGCACTGCCTGGCCATCTTGGTGCCGCTGCGTCCTTGCTGGGGATGTGGGGAGTGCAGGTGGCGGTGAGGGAATATTAAGGACGATGAGATTTCCCAAAGGGAGAGCTGACCAGGATGCTCTGGGCACTTCTTGCCCTGCCATGCCTTGCCCTAGGCACCCTTCTCTGAAGGCAAATTGGAATGGATGGGCAGAGAAGGTTCTAAGGCCACCCTAACACTGGCTGCGTTCAGAGCAGCCACAGGGGATGGCACATTGATAAACTCTTCCGATGTATGGCCCAGGGGCTGCTGGCTGGGGTCTGGCTCTCTGGCCTTGGCCAGGAGCGTGGCACATGAGCCTTGCCCTTTGGAAGAGCTGCTTTGCCAAGATCAGATTTGGACCAGACACCTTACTGGCACACAGCTGGGGTTTGGTGAGACAACATACCACCTCCACACAAGTCCTTGTGCCCAGAGTCTTTCTCAGTCCACGAGGCTGTGGAGACAGTGCTGCCCCTTCTGAGTAATAAGGGACACAGGGAAGGAGGAATGCCTGGGAGGTGTCAGTGGGCAGCCAGAAAGACAGGCAGGAATTCAGACTTGCCCTGCTTAGCTGAGCTAGGAGTCAAGTCAATGTCCCACAGTTTTGTATCCCAAGAAACAGAAATCGGTGCTTTAAAAACATCTGTTATTCAGGAATGGTTTCTTTGTGCTCTGCCCAGACTGACACTTGGGTACAAGACACAAGACTGTTCCTGCCTGCCAGACTGTCTCTTTTAGGGGGGACACACGTGGGCAAACTATGAGGTCCTCAAAGGAAAGTCATCTCTGCCACAGCAACATGTGCCACACATGGCATCCACACATGCATAAGACTGATCACCCAGCCACACATGCTGGAGATGTGGACACTTGGTGAAATATGCCCAGCTTGTTACGATGAACTATAAACACACTCTGCTGAACAGAAACGGGCTTAGATTTATTCCTGTCCCAAGCAGGAAACTAGAAGGGATAATACAGAATTAAGCTGTGAAGTTAACCTTCAGCTATGTAAATTATAGGGAATGAAAAATGCAGTCAATGTGAAGCAGTATTATAAATGCACCTTAACTACAGGCACTGTATTGTACAGTGTAATCTTGCAAGCTGGGGCAGTGGAAAACAGCAAGTAAGTTTCAGCCTCTGAGCTATCTGGGGTGAAAAATATTTTTCCAACCGCTTCTGCTGTCGCACACTATTCCACTTGATAGCAACTGTATGAAATGGGCTGACCAGCTAAACACACACTAGTCATAAGGTAGCTATGTTGACAAATTGAATCATATTTTGTGGGATTATACCCAAGGCAAAGAATTTGGAAGATTAGCAACTGAGCAATGTGAAAGCATTGCCAAGCGCATGCTGCTGAGACTCGTACTGCTGGTTTGGGAGCGCTGCGCTGCAAACCCACGCGCCAAGGCCCTCCTCTTCGTGATTTGGAACCAATATTTGCACAAAGTTAAGTGAAAGCACGGGCACTGACAGCTAGATAGGCTGCGTGCTGGGGTTTTATCGGTTATTTTTGTAGGGCATAAGGTCCAGAGCCAAAGGACAGCACCGACGTAGACTGCGGCTGTTGAGCTCAGTGGAGTCCTGCTGGCTTTAGAGCAGGGGTGTGGTAGGGGGTATGAGGAAACATCTTTTTGGCAAAGAGCTTTTTGGTACAATGCTATGCCACCTGGACGTCCTGAACACGCGTGAAATAAAGAGATTTTAATGACAGATTACGTGTATTATTCTTTATATACCTATAATTACTCATCATTCCTCTATCCTCCCCAGTTAACTATTCAGTGGTATTACTTTGTTACCATATTAGTTTGAAACATTTAGCACCCAGATCCACAAATTACTTTGTTTCCACACTGACACTGCTCTAAAGGCAGGGAATTTGTGTAACACACCATCAGTGACCCCAGATTCTGGAATCACATGCCTTCACTACAGCGATAAGCGATGGGACACGAGTAACCTCTGTGTATTTAAATGGCTAGTAACAGGATTCTGGATGTACATGCACCAAATGCCATAATTTTGAGTCACTACACATCAGTGTTCTGAGGAAGAAGCTCAAAGGCATAGTAAAGAGCTAAGTCATGAAGCTAACCATCAGATTAAATTACAGGGATTGAGAAATGCAACTGTTGTAAAACTGACCTGTAAAGACACTGGATGTGTTACGATATATAACCTCCTGCAGGTATGGCTATTATTATTTTTTCCTTGTATTAAACTTTGCAAGAGGGCGCCTGCTTCTATCAGACACACAGAGTAGCAGACTGCCTAGTCCTGATGAGGGCAGGGGCTGCACCCTATGGCTCAGGACAGTTTCAGCTGTATGTGGCACAAATCTGTGCAGTTTTATTTGGAAGCTGGATGAGTCCCACAGTCACACTAACAGTTACTGACAGACACTTTTCCAGCAGCTCAAAGCCTTTAATACCAACATTTCGTGAAGGATTAAAATTATTGTCCTTGTACTATTCTGGTGAGGATAAGGAAACGGTGATATCAGGAGGGACAGAGGAGCTTGCTTAAAATAGCAAACAGAATTCCTGAGAAGATTTCCCATGATTTTCTGCAATGGGAGGAGGAAATGGCAGCAGGGATAACCATGCCTGCTGGAGGAATCTTGCAGCCCTAAGGCTGTACCCAGCTCCCTGCTGATGTTTCCCTGTGACAGGACCTCACACCTACGTGGTGGGGTCCCAAAGCAGGAGAGAAACCTTAGTGCCATCCTTGCTCACTGTCCAGTACCTGCAAGGGGTGCAGGACAGCCGTGTGAGCCTTACGTCTGCTCAGGGGCAGGGAAGGGGGAAAGGCCCACTCCAATCCTTCCCCCTTCCCACGATTCCTAGTTCACAGTACATTGTCTCATGGCCTCAGTGCCCCTGCCTTCTACCTGCAAATTTGACAGCACGCAGAAACAGCAGGAGTATTACACGAGTCTTGGCTCTGCAGGACGAAGCTGAGAAAAACCTCACGTTTTTCTGACACAGGAATGCAAACAAACTCCCTGCGCCCCCTCCAGCTCTCTCTGCTGCAGAATCTGGCTAAACCATGAGCACTGGGAGGAAGGGAAAGCAACCAAAGCAGCATTTCCCAGCTGCAGGCTCTGCGCAGTGCTGCCGTGCCCTCTGCCGGGCCGGGCTGACTGTCAGACCACCTTTCCCATGCATGCCTGCACGCTGTCTGTGTCCTCACAGCTTGGCTGCCACATCCAGCTTGGTCCATGATCCATGACATCTCCGCTGTCCAAAGCTCTGAAACAGAAGAGGAGCAGCAATTAAGAAATGAGGAAGGTCATTTAATTAAAACATGACACCCTGCAGGCACAGAAAGCCAGCGGGACCTCCTGTGATAAATGCATCCCATGAAAGTGCCAGCTCTGCTCCGGGCACTTGAATTGAGTCAGTTTGCTCTGCAGCTCCCTTGCTCGCCTCACAGCACTACTGACCCCTGCACAACCACTGGGTGTTTTGAGAAAAGGTGTTTTATAATAAACAGGCAGCAGTGCACCAGTCCTTGGGGTGGAACTTTCTGTAACCAGCTGATGTCTGCAAAGACCAAACACAGCCTCCTTCAACTGGAGGGGCAAGAGAGCTGTTTTTGCACACATCATCTGGCATGAAGCTGGAAATAAACCCAACAGCCCCGTGAGTAGGCTGAGTATTAGGTAAGGCTTGCATTAACCTGAAACTAGGTTGCTCCAGGGTGCTGAGCAACATTGCAGCGAACAGAAGCCCTGCCCCACTCCCACCACAGGCTGAGCGGGCCCTCTGCACACAAGGGCCAGGCCCTAAAGCAGCATTGCCTCCACACAGGGAGAAGCAGCAGGCCCGAGGTGCTCCAGCAGGGCAGGGCAGGGCAGGCCTCGGCTCCCAAACACAGCTTTGGGATGGGGTGGGGGGACGGGCAGGCCCAGCATCACCCCCTGCCCTCTGCTCATGAAGAGCAGCTCTGGATGGAGCAGACAGGCAGGAAGCACGCCGTAAGAAAGAAAGCGCACGAAACACCACCTCGCCCCACTGCTTCCCTCACGAAGCCCACAGGCAGCAGTGCGCATGCGCAAACGGAACGGCGGCCTCCTCACCCCGCGCCTGCGCACACCAAACGGCGGCTTCCCACCTCGCGCATGCGCACACCCAACGGCGGCTTCCCCACCCCGCGCATGCGCAACTCCCCCCCCGCCGGGAGCGCGCACGGAGGCTACGTGCGCGCAGCAGCCACTGGGGGCGAGGCAAACGCATGCGCACCTCCTCCCGCGTGTCTGCGCCTGCGCCCCGGCGCTTTGTCGCGATAGTCGCACGAGATGTGCGTACTTCCGCCGGCGGCGGCCGGGGCCTATGTACCAATGGCTGCTGGCGGCTGTCGGCAGTCTCCTCGCCGCCGCGCTCCGCCCCGCGCCACCTCCGACCCCGCGCAAGCGGCCCCTCCGCAGGTCAGCGCTCCGCCGCCGCGTGTCCCGCGGGCCTGAGGGGGTGCCGGGCTGCCCGAGGGTTCCGCTCCTCGGCCCCGGTGTCGCTCGCGCTGCGCTGAGGGGTGGGAGCAGGGGGCGCGGTGCTGGCTTGGGGGGCGCGGCGTGGGGAGCGCGCCGCTGCGAGGAGCCCGGCCGTCGCCTCGCTGTCTTCGGGCTGAACAGCCCCGGGGCTCTCAGTCTCTCCTCGTAATAGAGATGCTCCAGGCCCCGAACGGCTCTGTAGCCCTCCGCTGGGCTCTCCTCAGTGCTTCCCTGTCTGTCTGCAGCTGGGAAGCCCAGAACTGGGCCTCACCAGGGCTGAACGGTGGGGGAGGGCTTCCCTCAGCCCGCTGGGCACGTTGTGCTATGGACCCTCGGGTCCCAGGGGTGTTCTTGGCCGCAGGGGCATGCTGCTGGCCACCGGGACAGGTCCTTCACCAACGAGCTCCTTTCCAGCATGTCTGTGCTGATGCGTGCCGTTATTCCTGCCCCGGTGCAGGACTCTATGCAGCCCTTGTGACAGACCAAGAGGTTATGGATGTGAACTGTGACATAGAAAGTCTGGTAGAAAAATGAGAAAACAAAACCTTCTGTGAGGGTGTCAGAGCCGTGGAGGTGGCTGCTCAGAGTCTCCTCAGTTTCTTGTGGAGATACTCAAGACCATGGGTACTTTCCTGCCGTAGGGAAGCTGCTTTCAAAGGGGGTTGGACTGAGTGATCTCCAGAGGGGTCTCCCAACCCCTACAACTCTGTGACTGTGTGCGTGAAGTGGAAGGAAGGGCAGTGCTTTCGCAGGTGTGAGCTGATGACATGGAGCTGAGCCATCCCTGCCCCATCCCTCTTCCTGAAGGGAGAGCAACACGGGCTGCTTACCACACTTTGGGCGCTCAGCTTTGCTGGGTGATTGCTGCAAATGAGGGAAGCAGGTAGGGTGGAACTGGCTGAGGTGGCTTCAGCAGCTGTGCTGTTGGAGACAAGGTCTGAAACGCTGCTTGTCTCTAAAATGGCAAAGATGTTCTCAGCTCCCTGTGCGAGGCTCTGCAAGAAGATCCAAGCCACGGTTCTCCACACGTGCTGGAGCAGGTGGTGTTTAGCAAAATGCAGGGGAATGGGACGGTGTGTCCGGATGAAATTTTGGATGCAGAGATGCCCTGAGCGAGCACCGTTCCCAATCACAGTGGCAGAACACGCACTGAGGTTATGCAGGAGTGGCCTTTTTTGTTATGTCTGCCTCTTGGGGTTTTCCCACAGCAGAAAGACGAAAAATTACGGATATCAGCGGTGGAAGTAATGGGGAAAGTGGGTAAAAATGAGCTGCTCTTAAATGCTGCATTTCAGCAGTGCGTGAATTTCAGAGGGTGAATTTCAGTGCGAAAAGCCCAACTTCTACAACTTTAAATTGTAAAGTTTCACGGCGTGCCCGCAGCAGTGGTGCGGGAGGTGTGGTTGGTGGGAGTTTATGACATCTTGTCGTTGCCCCTTCTGTTGCAGTTGGGGTTGAATAGAGTGTTAGGCTGTTGCCACGGTGCTGCAGGGGAGTTGAGCCCACCTTCGTGTGCGGGGCAGACGCACGTCTGTCTCCTGCAGCGTTTTTCCTCCTTTTTTCTGATACTGCTCAGCATCCTCTGCTTTTACTCCACTGGGAGCCTTAGAGGAACCTCTGCTACAGGGACACAACTTGAACTCCTCGTGGGTTGTGCGTTCCTGATACGGGCACATAGCTGAGCTTTTTTTTTCCCCCCTCACTCTTCCCTGGAGTGAGAAAACTTGGGAACATCAGATATTTTTCAGTCTTTTTCGGAGTCGTCAAGGGCAAACTCATCCTGCTATGCCCGTAGAGTATCCCCCAACATCCAAATGTCGCACTAAGCGTAAACGGAAAAAACGGCATTCTAACAGGTACTGGGTGCCCTGCTGAAGCTGGGGGAGGAGGCACTTCTCTTTAAAAGCTGTTAGCGGTAATGTAGTCGGGTGTTTAACCTGTGTTTGTCTCTGAATGTAGCTTTGAGGAAGGTGTGCGGTGCAGTGTCTCTGCAGATGGTTTGAGCTGGAAACCTTCTGCTGAAGGCCTGGTAATGCAAGTTAGTTGTTGCTAAGGAATGGATGGAAAGACACACGTGGGATTGTTTTCTTCTTAATTTAGCCTTCTGGAATATTAAATACGCTGAGGAGGAATGTGGTTTTTTAGGAATAATTTGCGTTTAACTCCTATTCCTTGATATTTTCTGCCTAAGTTAATAGCGTAGTAGTGACGAATATCCTCCATGTTATATGAAAGGTGGAGTTCAGGAGAAGTTATTTTCTGTGTTCCTGATGCGGCAGGAGGGCAGTCCAGAAGGGATGGGGTTAGCAGGGTTCGGAAGTGTAACAGTTGAAATTGTTTTTATCAGAGAAGGACTAAAGAGTCCTTGCCATGCAGAGCAGGACAAAAACACCACATAGTGGTTTTGGAAGCAAATAGAGGAAAAAAAAATATATATATAGAGAGAGAAACAAGCTTTGCTGTCCATTCCCAAAGTGAATAAATGAATAAATTGCCAGACTTTATCTTTGTGACAACTGATGTAGCACTTCATTTCCCGCTTAGAAAGGAGGGGTGCAGCTGAGAGTGATTGAAATGAGTGGTTTGCAGGCACTGATTTAGCAGTGAGTTATTTATGTGGGTGTACACGCTCTGCTTTTCCACCTTATACTTCCTGTCCTACTTAGAGGTGGGTTTTTTTTCCCTCTGCAGCTCACTGTAGTGAACTCAGATGGCTTAGTAATCACTGGCGTATTTCTTTCCTTGAGGAAAGAGACAAACCTGTGTATTAATTAAGAATTTTTGGTTGCTAGTAACGGGCAGGAAGTATATATTGAATGTTGGACAAGAGGCCTAATGTGTTCTTAGTGGGTGAATTAATTTTCTGTGCGTGCTCTGCTGGATGGGAGACATCAGTGGGAGATGCTGCCGCGTGTTTCTGTCTGGGCTGATCCTAGAGGTGCTTGGAGGGGAGAGCTCTGGGATAAGAGTACTACTTTGGGAAGTTTGGGTCCTGTGAAGGGAAATGATTCTCTTAGAATCTCATCTGCTGCTCCCAAACGCTGATCCGTGTGTTTTTTTCCACAGTGTTCAGCCATCTCTGGAAGAAGATCCTGGCCAGAGTAAAGCAAAAAGGAAAAAATCAGGTAGTGCACATTGTGGAAGTAATTAATACGCCTGATGTTTTTTAGGTTTCGTGTACTGTAGTGAACTGGCTTTTGTTCTTCAGCATAAAGACTGAAGTTTTGAGCCATTCTCTTCATTGTGATCATCTGTGTAGCCAATGGCCTGAGGCTGTATTGTGTCATCCGTACTGGCTGTGGCAGGAAGGTGTACTTTTACTGCCAGCAGATGTCCCACATCTCTCTGGCCATGAGCCCGTCCACATCAGCAGAGGGAGCACTGTACATCAAAGCTGCGTGCTCCCTCCTGCGTTCACTGTCTGTATTCGTGGCATTTCACATCTGTCAGCTGAAAATAGCTGTGTTCCTTCTGAGAAACCACCTAGAATCTGGGGTACAAAGGAAAGCCCTCAGTGCCTGCTGCATGGGTCGTGGTTTGAGATCAAATTTCCCTTTTTCAGTCAGATGAAGAGGGAGAAATGGATGCTTTTTATGCTGTAGGACATTTCCTAGCCCAAATTTTATGGGGAGACATGGAGCTTTGTAGTTACTCCTTGGCCATCCACGCTTTCCCTAATTTAATGCTGAATTGTTAGTGTGCTGTTGTGGTATCACTTAATCTTTAATGCAGCCCCTTGTTAGACAGCCCTGACTTGTCAGCCTTTGGAAATGCTGTCTGAGGGGTTGTGTCGCTCTGCTTCTTTGATGCTGACAAAAAATTTCATTGATAAGTTTAGTTTCTAGACCTCAGCAAACTGTTTCTCTCCAGTAGTCAAGAGCAGCATGTAATACACTGCAATGGTACATGTGTATGTGGAGGGGGTGAGGGAGAGAAATTGCACCATGTGCTGCTTCTCAGAAAAAGGGAGCTCCCAAAAGAATGGTGTTCTGGCAGAGCTGGCTGGCAGGTTTGCAGGTTAGTCATTGAGCCTTGGCTCTGAAGAGCTGCTCAGTGAGCCACCTAATGCAAATCTTGCCACTGGCTGCTGCTGGCAGATAGGTATGTCACTGGAAATGAGTTACCCTACGCTAAGTGGGAGCAAGGAGATGGATTTCTTTTCACGTGAAAGCCCTGTTTCCCTTTTCAGTCATGTTCTTATATGACCTGTCTATTTTTATTGTTTTTTTTAAGTTTACGCCGTCTCTGAGCTTCCAGGGGAAGCCAACGCTTCTGCTGAGGTGAACTTGCCAGCCAAGGCAGCAGATGAATACTGGGAAACTTCGGTCAATGATGTAACTTCAACCACAGAGTTAGGAGAAGAGGCTAGCACAGATTTTGTAAGTAGGCGATCCTGATTGGTGAATTTGTGCGAGACAAAAGGAAGGAGCTTCTCTGCATAATGAACCCTGTACTGCAGTAGGTTCTTCTTTTCTATTTGTAGCAGGCGGCTCCTGTTGGCTGGGTTTGCCTTACTCAAGTTTGCACACTGTGCTCTTGTAGCTGAGGAGCTCAGTGTTTGCTGTCTTCCAGATACTTTACCGTCATTTTTATCTGTAGTCTTACTGTGTTTACAAGTTGTTACTCTTTTTCTCGAGGTAGTGGTTAAGGGATCAAAATGCAACACCTTGCAGGGAAAAAAAAGTGTACTTGTCAGAGGTCTGCAAATATTTGCATTCTGCTGCAATCTGAGCCAGCATATCGTGATCCCTGAGTCATAATAGAGCTGCCTACATTTCAGGAACATTGCGTTTGCTTGTATTTGCATTCAGCTTATACTCACAGTGATACTTCTGTGTTTTTATTCAAGGCTCAGTCCTCTCTGTGTGACTCTTCAACTGAAACACCGACAAGTTCTGTGCTAGATGCAGAAATGCTGCAAATTGGTAAGGCTGACATCAGGTCACTAACTCATTTCTTTTTCACGCATCCTTGTGTACCACGTGACCCAACTTCATGCTTACACACAGATTCTTGCAGGCACAGTATGTAACATATGGGAATGTAGCATACGAGCTCTGTTTCTTTCCTGTGTCCTTGCATTGCTTCTGGTTTGGAACCAGACGTTTCTCTTATTTCAGCATTAGTACCGGGGCTGCCTTGGATGCATGTCTTCACCTCTGATGTGTCCACCACTAGCATGTCAGAAGCTAATTGTTTTGAGCACTGATTTTAGGTAGAGAACCCAATAGCCTTTTTTTATTTAGTGTTCAGGCTGGCACTAGTTTGTGTGCACAAGTTTCTCTAGTTGTCAGTATGGAAACCTGAAAACATTAACAAAGGAGCATAGTGATGTAAGAGAAAAATGGGGATTATTTGATTGTGAAGCTCTTTGCTGTAAACTCATAAAATTTCTGTTTCCTTTTGTAGTTACTGATGTAACTTGTGTTCTCCTTACAGATCAAATGCCTTGTGAAACCAGTGCTTTCTTTAATAGGGTTACAGTAGCCCTTTCTCCTATGACAGTTCCACATCTGAGGTAAAAATCCTTCAATTTCTTTGACTTTCTGTAAAGACTTACCACCTTTCACTTTCATTCTTGAACTTCCTGGGTATTGTTAAACGCTTGTATCGTTGTCCATGTAGTAATAGTTACCCAAATTATTCTGGAATTCCACCCAGTTGCTGTACTGCAGTGAGAGATCCAGCTGCCTTTTTTTTTTTCCCCCAAACAATCTTACAGTTTTTCTTTGAATCCAGATACTTTGTAGACACAGGAGATTAGGTAAAGGTTAATGGGCTCTGTTAGAAGAAGAGGCTCTGTTAGGTAGAATCTTCTGTATTGACTCAGGGCTTGGGCTGCCTTGGAAATGGCCCTGGGAGTACCTGCATCACTTGTGCAGATCAAACAGCATTGTATACTTGAGGCAGTTGTTCTGATTTTCAGTTTTACCTGTGCATACTTTCTCCATAATTGGTTGAAGACAGCAGGTCTTCACCTGTAAATAATCAGCATCTCATGTCAAAGCAGTTGTTGGTGGAGGTTGAATCGTAGGTGCATATTTGAATGTGTTCTTGATGCTGTCTCTTTTGCCTTTGTTATTTTTAGCACAAACTGGAATGACAAATGCTACGGCAAACCTGTTCCAGAATACACTTTAACACCAAGGCCTCCCATTAAGGAGCACCCTGTGCCAGAACCTTCTACTTCAGGAGTAGGCAAAACGGGGAGGCCTCGCTGCGCCGCTGAGGAGGTATGTGGCTGAGAAAGGCCTTTTGAAATGAAACCACTCAGTAATTACAACTATGAAAACACTGAGAGGTCCTTCCCTGTCCTTCAGTGTCTGAAGCAACTGTTGGACAATACATAATAAACCTAGATTTCGTGGGAAACAGTCTTAGGCTAAAGTAGTGGAGAAGCAGGCCATGGCAAGCAGTGAAGTATGATTAAGATATCCTGGGGACTCATAGCACACAGTCATTATGTATACTGACAGGAATGCATATTAGCCTGAGTCATTATGCAAGAGGTGCAGACCGCAGCTGCAGATAAGAGGCCCACATTTGAGGAAATGGTTGCAAAAGAAATCTGGAGAATTACAGTGGGGCACAAGCTCTTCCCACAGGGCTAACACAAAACAGTCGTGTGGGAATTCCTGGTAAAGTGAGCTTCAGTGTTTTGAGAGCAGCCTGTGCAGTCTGCACTAAATCCAGGTAACAAGTATTTGATTCGTATGCAGTGATTCTGATCTGTTCTTTTTGTTTGTTTGTTTTCCCCTCCGTTCTGCTAGGATGTTCAGAGAGAAGAAAAAGAGAAATACAAACAACTCTTGAAGCTGCTGAAGGACAAATATGCTAAATTCCGCCCTACTCCAAAGCTGACAAGCTGCAAGTAATTAATTATAGGAAGAAATGAACATAAACCTTTTTTGTTGTAGCCTCTGTACATGGGGAAGTGGAGGGAAAATGCAACTTCTGCACTCTCAAGGTTCCTGACAGTGTCCCAGGGCAGCTCTTTACAGGAACTGATTTTTAAAAGCCCAAGAGACGCTCCCCTCTCCCTGTATTCTCTTCCTGGTGTAGCATGAGTGAGTGTTCTGTGAAGGTGTGTTCTGCAGGTGTAAGTTTGTGAGTTTGTAGGGTTATGTTTCTCTCTCAGTAGACTAAAAGGAAGAAATCTCAGTTTTGTGTACAGAACTCCTATTCGTAAGGCAACCGACAAGGGAGAACTTGTGTGCAATTCTGATTCATGTGTACCAGTGATGAGTGTGTTTGGTATCTGTGTCGCTGGGTCAAGAGATTGCACAAAGTTAACCACACCGGGAAAAACACAAAAATAATAGAAGCTGTTATCTCAGTGGGATAGCTACGCTTCAAAGCTTTGTGCAAGGAGCCTAATTAGAAAATACTGATGCCAAAATGGTGCTGAAATAGCAGCGTGCCTTTCTGCATGGTAAGATAGTAGGAAACGCCATGTGAATGCTGTGAAACGTGGACTGGTAGCAAAGCTTAGAAAAATCCCAGTCTCTGCTTTGTTTCACAGCTAGAAGACATGGAAACACAGGGCTTCAGATCAGAATAGCATATAATATTTAAACATTCTGGTGCATGAAAATGATACAGAAAATGACATTTTGTGTAATTTTAGGTGCACCAGCATTAGCATTTTAGGTCAGATCAATATGCTGCTTTTGGCATCTGATCTTCCAGTCATTGGTTATTATGGTTTGGCTCATATCTCAGAGCAGCCCTGAAGGATGTGAGAGAGATTCCTTTCAGGTAATGCTAAACCAGAGGTTGTTCCTGCAGAGTGCATCTAGGATGCTCCAGCTGCTAATGAGCACGTAGTCCCTCTGGTCCAAGGAGAGCAGATCTGCACTAAAATGTCCCAGAAATGTGTATTGTGTGGACACTGTATTCACAGTGACAGCATCATCTTTAATAAATAGATTGAGAAGGGTTGGTAACAAAAGAATGCTGCCTTGTCCTATAAAATACAGATTGCATACAGGTTGGTATGCACTCATAACAAATACTGTACGTATAGAATTTCTGATTCTTTGTTTTTTGTTTCTGCTGCACCAAAGTGTCCAGACCTACTCCAGAGAACCAGTGGTAGCTGCACATTACCCAGAAGAACAAAAATGTGCAGGGGATGCCAGTCAGTACGTGACACTAAAAACCGGTGAGTGACCCCTGCTTCATAGCTGCACTGTTTTATAGCTGGACTTACAAAATAGAGCATTTCTTTAAGTCTTGAAGGTATATTCTGTGCTGTGTCTGTGTGTAAGGAAATCTAAGTCAGCCAGAGCTTGCTTTCTTGATGTGTGTGTACCCTTCAGGTTACTTCACTCAGAGTTGTGACAATGCGTTACTGTTTAATCCCTTTTTACGTGACGTGATATCATGTGTCCATGATATCAGAGCTTCAACACCACGCCAGCTAATTGCTTCTTTCCTGGATTAGCACAGCACCTCTCGTTATAACAAGTTAATTTCTCTTGTAGATCATCTTTTCTGGTAAAGTGAAGAATGTAAGTACTGAAAGTGACTTTAGATCCTGGGCTTCAGAGCTCATACACTTCAACATAATATCCAGGAGGCCTGTTTGCCAGAGTTTAAACTTCATAACTTTGCAGGCTTTATTAGCAGGGTTGTTTGTTTTTTTTGTCTTTTCCTTCATAATCTGAGAGTCACATTTGTCTGATTCTCATTAAATGCTGATTTCTTGTATTCCTGCCACTTTTTTGTGCAGATGGCAGCAGCTCACACCATTCTCCAGAAGGCGATGTGACCAGGTAACGTCTTGGTTCCTCTTTGGTTTTGTTCTGTGTGTTCCAGCAGTGTCCAGAAAGAGAATAATCATACTCATCTCAGTGTTGTGGCACAGGATTAGCTAGCTTGTGGCTCTGGAATTGCTTGCAAGTCAGATGTGTCTCAGAGCTCACATTACAGCTATGCTGTGTGACACGGGGGTTGTGCTGGTGTGTGTGCTGGCTACCTCAAGCACTGTGCTGCAGAGACCAAGCCAGCTGAGGGTAACAGTGACAGCAGGACTGAGCTGTCCTTCCATTTGCAAGGAACCAGTTTGCACTTGTGGTTTCCTTTCTGCCAAACCGTCAGTGAGCTGTTCCTAAAATATACAAGGATGAGAAACCTTGTAAAACCTGGTGGAACCAAGGCAGCAACTCGAGGTGGAACCGATTGCAACTTTGCAGGGTGCCTTGGGTTTGAATATGAGATTAAAAAAGAGGCAGATAACCCACTTGCACACGTGATTGAGGGGGACTTTGACCGGTAGAGTAATGCGGGACAATATTGCTACAGCCTGTTTCTCTCTATTTCCTTTTGCAGGTACTATACACTAGCAGAAAAGGAAGACAAGGGAAGACAAGAGAAAGAAGCCAGTGCAGGGGTAAGCTTGTTATTCGGCTTTTTAGGAAAATACAGATATTTGCAATCAGAAATTTCTGCACTCTTTACTTACATATATTGTTGAGTAATGTATTTGCCTCAGTTGCTTTTCTCATGGATGTGGGAGCATTATTTGATGAATGATGCTGTAACAAAGGATTTCCTGCTGCCATTAGTTTTGTTTCTGGACCGTTATGAGCACACAGTGCTTTTTTTTATTCCTCCCCTTTAATTTGTTGGGTAAAGCTTCAAAACCATTAGTACACAAACTTAGTTGACCAACAGTGTTGGACTGCATTATCTTTAGTCCTCTCCTGTTTCATGGGATAGGAGTAAAATCTCTTTGACTTTAAATCTGTGATTGGAACTCAGATTGCTAACAATTGTAACCATAGAAATATTAATCTCGGTCTTAGCTTCGTTCCTGCATGTGGAGGCTTTGCTGAGCTTCTTAATGCTTGTTCAAGACAAATCATCTCTCTTACTTCCATTTAATTTTGGCACAGTTTGAATGTGGTCATTAATAAAAAGTAACTTTGGAGTTTGCTGGTTGGATGTATATTCAAAATACACTTCCAGTTTTATACATGAGCAGGACTCTGTAACCCTCTAGCAAACAAATTTGCTTGCTAGCTTGACTTCTTTTTGTCTAACAGAGACTGTGCGGAGATGCAGTCTCAGAGGAGGACTCCTTTGAATTGCATCTGGTACCTGTGGTGTCCGGAAGATCATCTGCCCTTGACGTGGAGGAAGAGGAATTCCCAAGATCCGAAAAAAGAGTAGAACACTTTCCTCCGCTCACAGAGGTACCGTAGTTCGCAGTCTGTTCAAATTAGAAAGCTGTAAAACATGCACAGGTAACACCATTTTTTTGCAGGCAATTCTCAAGCCTTTTTTGCAGTGTTAAGAGCTTGCATTTCACCACTCATAGAACGTCCAAAGCTGTGACTTCACAGAGCAAGGGTCATCAGTAAAGCTGATTTTAAAGGGTTTGATACGATCCACACGCTCCTTCAGTTGTGCACATGTAAGGGTTTGTGGGACTTGTGTGAGCAAGACCAAAACCAGTCCATTTTAACAGCTGCTCTCCCAGAGCAGTATTTGGCTGCTCTGATTCCTTGAAGTCCTGCTGGTGTAACAGAGCACCTTCTTTTTGGCCTGGTGATGACTGGTTTGGAAAGGGCTAGCAAACTGAGGGTTTACAAACTCTGGACAGTGATGCTCCGAACAAGGCAAAACAGAAGTTGTTTTTGTCACTTCACTAGCCCAGATTTAATCAAGAGGGAAGTGTGCTTGCAGATCAGAGTATGTTGTACTGACAAACCTAGCAGTCTGTTTGCATCCCTTAAGCAGGCTTAGATGGAAATATCCATACTACAACAGTTACACGCACAACTGAGACTCCTGAATGCATGACTCCAGTGTAGATACCTCAGTTCCCTTCAGAGCTCCCCACCTTTAAGTTCTTTTAGGCCCCTGACTTACATGCCTTGGTATGAAAAATGCCTATCGTGTTGGTACTCTTATCACTCAAGCCTTCATTTAGCAGACCTTGTTTTGGCTGAAAGCTGCCCACAGGTTGGTGTGCTCACAGGTCCTTTCCCATTCAATTGCTTCAGGCCATGGAAAGAGAAGTCATGGCTGCGTGGGCCAGAGGTGATCCGGACGAGGTCATGAGCAGTGCCTTCAAACTAAGACTTACCCGTGTGGACATCCAGACGCTGAGTGACTTTCGGTGGCTAAATGATGTGGTAAAAATAGCTGCAGCTTCTCTGATTTCTTACCATTTTTTTTTAAATCTGGTGAGCAGTGTCTTATTTGACATCTCACGTTTGCTTTTTGTCATGCAGGTCGTTAACTTCTACATGAATCTTCTGGTGGAAAGAAACAAAAAAGAAGACTCTCTAGCAGTCTATGCTTTTAGTACTTTCTTCTACCCCAAACTTCTTTCTGAAGGCTACAGAGCAGTAAGAAGATGGACTAAAAATGTGAAGCTGTTCAAGCAGGACATCATTTTAGTCCCTGTTCACTTGAGAGCACACTGGACATTAGTGGTGAGTCATGCTGGAGTTCTGTTTTTTTAATTGAAGAATTAAATGGGTAGGAAGAAAGCAAGCGAGAAACGTTCAGATTTTGTTCTGTTTGCTACCGAGGCTTGTGCAGTGTCTAATGGTTGCTTTTCAATAACAGGTGGTAGATGTCAGAAAGAAGACCATCACATACTTTGACTCATTTGGATATAAAGGAGACAATATTTGTGAAACTGTATTGTAAGTAACTGCTCGGTCAATGCTTTTTCGTTGTGAACTCTGAGAAGGTTTTTAGGTTTTTGTGTCTGTAACACAACTGGAAGAGTTCACTTCTTTTGTAGCTAGGGAACAGAAACAGTTCTCGCATCATCCCCTCCATCCAGGGGAGTGACACACGTCTGGGTTCTGCCAGCTTTCCAGTTATGTGCATGTACAAAGCATCACCATGAAGTATGTGATAGCCCCGTGGCACAAAGGCGCTGCCTTTGGCCAAGCTTTACTCATTGCTGACATGGACCAGAGGGAAGCATTGCAGAAACACTGACGTGTGACTGTGAAAGGAAATGTGTTGTCCACGGGAGGCATGAGATTCTTCCATGAACTTTTTTAACATACAGTTTGCTCTTTTCACCTCTACTGAGCAATGAACTCATGCTTCCGTGGAAGTGTCCTGGTGTCTCTGGTCTCATCCCTGATGGATAACTGCTAGCTCACAGCCTGTGTGTGCAAAACATTGCAGAACATTTGAATTTTCCTCCAAATGCCTTAATGGAAGTAAAGATCCAGTGACATCTTATTATCCTGTCATTCGGCTTCCTGTGGTCCTTCAGCATCTCTTTTTTGTTGGCCTAAAATGCAGAGATGAAGAGTTGTTTTGTTTTGCTTTAAACAGCAAATACTTGCAAGACGAAAGCTGGGAGAAAGAAAAGGTGCAGCTGTCTTCTTCAGAGTGGACTCTTCACAGCATGGAGTCACATGTACGTGTGCATTACTTGGATTTGAAATGTGAATCATGACTCCTCATCACAAAGGCCTTAATGCTTTCTTAAAAAGTCTGAGCTTTAAAGAGCATCCGTAACACCTCATGTTCATCAGGTGCTATCTCAGGCTGCAAGCGGACTAGGAAGCTGTGCTGGGATGCGAGGCAGTGCCTCTCCTTGCTGGCTGAATACTTTATTTTTCTATTAGTCTGCCACGTTAGGGTGAATCTGGCTTTGCACCTTGAATTGAAGAATCTGTTTAGCTGTTGTCAGAGAGCAGAGGCTTCCAAAAGCAGGTGGGGCTTTGAGATGATTCTTCTCCTTTGGAGTGTGAATTCTGGCAGGTGGTGAAGTAAAAGGGTGGAGCTGACGTCTTTCAACAAATTAATAGCAATAAGCAGCATCTACAGACTCAGGAGACGTGACACTCTTGTGCTGCATGCAATGCAAACTTCAGGACACCTTGCAGGGTGGATCGCTGCTACCCCTGCAAGGACTTGGGATTATAACATCCAGGCAAAGGAGGCAGAGAGGTGGGAAGATTTGGTTCACTGGGTGTATTCCTTGTGTGTGGGAGGAGCCGGTGGGTTGTGAGTGCAAGTCAGTGTATTGGTGGTGGGTAATGCATGCTATTGCTTTTCTTTTAAGATAGAAAACATTCTCCACCTTCTTTCCATTCATTAGGAGATTCCTCAGCAATCAAATAAAAGTGACTGCGGAGTTTTTATGTGCAAATACGCAGATTATGTCTCCAGAGATAAACCCATTACCTTCACAGAGGTGAGCAGAAGTTCCTAACAATTCAGGTGAAGGCACACTTGGAGGAGCTGGGCAAATTACGCAGCTGTTGATTGTGCCTGGGATGGAAGTTTTCTACCTTTCCCCATTTGTGGTGTGTAGTGCAAGGGCTGGAACTCCAAGCGGCCTCAGCAGAGTAGAGCTGTATTCACCATCCTTAGGTCTGGTATCTGCTTCTCAGGCAATGAACTTCCCCTTGGGCAAGATACGGCTGCCAATGGGTTTTTGTATCTTCTGGAGAAATAGGTTTAACCCTTAGACTGGTTAAAACATGAGTTATCTTCTGATGTAGCGGCCTTTTGTTAAAGAGCTTGCAAGCTGTTGTTAACAGTCAAATCTGGTTTTGTTGGGTCTCATCCGTGCAGCACCAAAGTGGGTGTGAGACACAACAAGCCCTGTTGTACTCAGTGCTTAACGTGAACTCCACGTGACAGAATGTGAGATGTGATTTCTGTCTCTCCCTGCTGTGTATTTAATGGATTTTTCTTTTCTTTTCAGGATCACATGCCTTATTTCCGCAGGAGGATGGTGTGGGAAATAATCCATCAGCAGCTGCTGTGAGACGTGAACCGTCCGAGTAACACCGTGATCACCTCGCAGCCACTAACTCGTATTTTAATATTTTATTTACTTTCTCAATGCCTTATTTGAAAAGGCAGCAGGCACTCAGATGTTCCTCTTTTAGGCTATAAAGTAGTGGTTAATGTTTTGTTCTCGATTTTGGAGACAGTAACTCTCTTTGAAACGAGCGAACGCGCCTTGAGTGAAAGTCTGAAAGTTTGCTGTGACTTCGCCAGGGGAATGGTTGAGAAGAAATGGGGTGAACCTCTGCCACTGGGATGGAGGGCTCGCATCTCACAGCACACGTGGCCACATTTATGGACTCTCATTATGGGACTCTCAAGTCTGGTGGTGGCAGTTGTGGTAGCCAAACCAATCTCCCCAAGGACGATGTGCTTAGCTACTGTTTCTTCAAGGAGAGTTCTCTTCTGTTTCTGGAATACCTATGATCTACTTGATTCCTAAAACTGGATTTGTGATGACCATAGAAAGGAAAAAAAAAAAGTATTCACGGTCTTTTGATTTGTAACAAATCTGTAGTGAAGCCCCTGTAGTTGGGGTGGTTTTGTTTTTGTTTCGTCTGCAGGGAATTATCTAATGTGAAAAGAGAAGTATTTATTTTGTTCCTTTATGAAAGTAAATATGTAATTTATATGAAGAGCCTTACTGGAAAGAAATTCTACCTGGTAATGAAATAGAGTGGTTTTTTTCCCTAAATGAAACAACAAAAAATTGAGGTATCAGAGTGGTTTTTTTGCTTGCTTGTGTGAGGAAGATGACTCTAGGGGGAGTATCAGAGCAAAGCAGCCTCTTGGCAACACTCATGAAATCCTGAAGGGGCAATGAGAATGTCTTATTGAGTCTAGGTGTTTTTGGTCTGCTGTTTGTGTCCTCCTGAGCTTGTGCTTTGGAGCTGGAGTAAGTTTGGGGTCTTTGAGCTCCCTGTACTACTGCAGAGGGGAGGCCGTTGCATAGTTGGTGTGTAGGCTGCCTGTTGGAGTGGTTGTATTGAGATCCACGTCAGATTGTTTCTGTGAGGTGGCTCCTGACTGCTGACAAGGTGTTTCCTCAGCTCGGAGGTAAAGATGCTGATTTGTGGGGACGTCTCTGTGGGGGTTGCTCTTCTGGGTGAGCTGCTGAGTGGGTTTATCTGTGCTGTGGCCAGGAGCTGGATCAGCCTTTGCTTCCAAACTGATTAGCTTAATCCATCACACATCAGAGGAGGTTCCCCAAAGAGGCAACTACTACAAAGGCAATCTGTTACGTTTTGTCCTTACATGAGATACTTAATCTGTGGATTCCCTGAGGACGTGTTGGGTTTTAGCTGTTGATTACTGTTAGGACCCCGTAGCTGACTGCTTGAAGTATCCTTTTCCAGTCTGCCTGTGGACTGTTGCCCTTATGTCCCTGTAAGATGCTCTAAGAACATCCTCTGGTGAGAAATCATCTGTGCTGCCTTGAGAGCACGCCTGGGGCCTGTGATGCTGCAACACGAGGCTAGAGCCAAGGGGAGAACTTCTTGTTCCCTGTGCTTCTACAAAGCACGTGGGCAGAAGTGCCCTGCTTTGGTGTTTGGAGCTGCTGGTGATGGGTGCATGAGACAGAAGGAGCCCGGTCCAGGGGCTGTGCCATAGTGCTGTGAGCTGGGGTTTCTCTTATTGGCAGCAGCCTTGCTGCCTGGGCACACATCTCCCAGAAGCAGCAAATCACAGGTGCAGGGAGCTCCCACTGCCACGTTTGCACCCCGTTTTCATACAGGGGAACTTTGAGCCCCATTCTGGCCATTCTCCATTTGGTATTGGCTGTGTACCGATGCCCAGCCCAGAGCTGGGCTGCTCCCAGGAGCTGAGAGCTGTAGCCATGGGAGCCAGCAGGGACACCTGAGCTTTAGGGCTGCGTAAGCACGACTGGTGGTCCATCAGGAAACGTGACATGGCCTCGTTTTGGCTTTGTGAACTGGAGAGGCACAGCAGTGGTTTCATTGCAAAGAGAGGTGGCTTAACGATGGTGATATCTCTGGAAGTTTGTAAAACTGCTGCCAACCCCACCTAGAAGAACTAGAGGAAGAGTCCATTTGGGATGTGAAATATGGCCATGGGGAGGCTACTGCCGGTGGGATGTGGGAGGTGGTGCTTCAACCCACGTCCATTGGGTCAACATCCAGCCCCAAGGCCGGCAGCGAAGACACCGCATGCTGGAGATGGGGGTGGAGGATGAGACAGCGACAGCACAGCTCTTCGGCCATCAGTGTCGCTGGGTTTACAATGAAACCCCCAAATCCCCAACTGCAGCCCTACGTCCACCCACCCCTTTCCCACCCAGGGCCTGCGCGCCCACCCCACGCTCAGCACGGCCACAGCCACCACGAGGCACTGGAAAGAAAGCAACGCAGAGCAAGCTCAGGCTCTTGTTAGCTGGATATATTTTGTTTCTTTTCGTTGTCGTTGGCTTTTTTCACAGAACACTTTGCAGCAGACAAAAACCGGCATCGCAGTCCGTCGGTACATCGCTGGCACGGGCTCAGCCTTCCTTCAGCACCTCGCCGG
This sequence comes from Aquila spilogaster, assembly GCA_024606505.1. Classification (NCBI taxonomy): domain Eukaryota; kingdom Metazoa; phylum Chordata; class Aves; order Accipitriformes; family Accipitridae; genus Aquila; species Aquila spilogaster. The sequence continues at coordinate 36,794,587 of JANHGO010000002.1, read as the reverse complement.
GCTCGGCTGTTCGGCCCCGGTCCTTTCTCTTGCCGCGTGGCTTTCATCGCCTTTTGTTACTCTATTTCTTTTTTTCCTTTTTACCTTTTCTTTTTACGCTTCCTTTTCTTCCCTCTCTTATTTTTCTTAACGCTTCTCCAAGCTTTCTCCGAAGGAACGGCCACAGGCTCTCGGGTAGCAGGAGACTACAGCAGAGCTCTCGGACGCGTGGGCTGCTTTCCTCCTCCCGCCTCGCAGCTGACTTGGTCGAGATAGTTTTCCAACTTGTTTTTATTACAAAAATAGAAAAAAAACTGCTCCAACTATGAGTTTTACAAGGCATACAAAAAATGTCTACAAGGGGAACACAAGCGCAAGGTGCTGAGGTACGAAAACCTGAGGTAGTTCTTTGTGTGTGTGTGTATGCGGGTTGTGTTCCTGTAAAAACTTCTGCTGGGTCTTTTTCTTTCTCCAACGTTTTGAAAGTATTTCTTTTCCCCCTTATTCCTCCCTCCGTTATGGAGAACCCCAAAAAAAGGGATTTATCCCCCGGAAGGGCCCTGGGGGTGTTTGTTCTCTGCGGGATGGGTTTGGGGCGCTAATGTTGAGCACGGCTTTGTCTGGCAGTGATGGAGACAAAGAGACGGACAGAGGGACAGGGCCGGGGGGGGCAGAACAGATGCAAAACCCACTTCTGGACTCTGCGAAGCAAAGAGGAAAGGGCGTGTGAAAGGGAGAGGTTTCTCTGGTAGGAGACGGTATCCCTTCTGTTGGCTCATACAGGCAATCCCCATGGCACTGCTCTCACAGCCCTTAAGAAACTGCTCGTTAACACTCGTTTAATTGGTGGCGTTCCTGCTGGCGATCCTACAACTCTGCGCTACTGTGCATTAGAGAACCACTGGACCAGCTCCTTTCCTTAAGCCTAGAAAAGCCTGCTTCCACTAGAAACAAACGTCCCACCCTTCTGACGTTAAAAAAAGAGAAAAAAAAACTTAAAAAAAAAAATCCTTACAAAAATTAAAAACCGGCGTTAGTTCTGTTATGGATATATTAATCTAAAATACCTTCCCGGCACGGACACCGGGTGCCGGGTGGGATCCTCCGGCCACAGCTGGCCAGGGAATGGTTGCCAAACGGGGTGTTTGGGGGGAAGTAAGAGAAACAATTAGAAAAAACCAAACAAAACAACAAAACCCCAAACCCCTCGGCCTATGTTAGTCCAACTAAAGGGATAGCGTCGGGAATCGAGCCAGGTGGAGGCTGTGGGATGGAGAGGCCGGGCGCTGCGGGGTGCAGGGGGCCGTCCCCACGCCATCCCCGCGCCCCGGGGTGCTCTTTGGTTGCTCCCTGCCCGTGCCGGCAGGGGTACATTCATCGGCGGCGCTGGGCGGGAGCCTCACTTGCTGTGCTGCGAGGCAGGGGCTCCCTGAGCGTGTTTCTGCTCCTGCTGCTTCACCTGCTGGACGATCTCCCTGATCTTGCGCTGTGCAGTCTGGGGAGAAAGTGAGAGGCGGCGGTCAGGGGAGCCCAGGGTGCCCAAACGCGTGCTTTATAGAGACAGAGCCCATCTTTAACTGCGGCACTAGCACCACTGGGGAGAGCTGCTGAGACACCAACAGTGCCTCCCGGAGCCATCGGGAAAATGATGCTCGTAGTGCCGTCCTTGGGGCGGGCATCCGGAGGCTGAACCTGAGGATGCGAGAGAAGGCAGCCAAAGCCTCACCTGGCTGGCAAAGAAATGCCCAACGATCTTAACGATGACCTCCTCGTTCTCATCCGGGGTTTGGTCTCGGGGCACGATGACCTCCGCGCTCGTTAAGTTTTGCAGCTCATTCACCTGCAGCAGAAGGCAGAGCCCACGTTGCCGGGGTGGCCATCCCCAGGAGGACCCAGCCCCGCCGCTGTGCCCGCCGTACCGTTTTGCCGCCTTTGCCTATCACGCGGCCAGCTGCAAAGGAAGGCACCTTGATGTGGGCTTCAAGCTTCACCTCTTCTTTCGGGTTGAAGAAGTTCTCTTCTTTCAGCTTCCCAAATATTCGCCCCTGGGCCTGCGGGAGGGTGATGTGAAACGTAGGGAAACAGCAGCCCGCGCCCCAGCCCCAGCACACCAGGGACCCAAGGGGTGCCCCTGAGTTGTGCGCCCACTGAGCCCACCTTGAACTGTGCCTCAGGTGGCCCTGTGATGATGACCATCCGCTCGCTGGCATCAGGACCTTCTGCTGGGGCGATCTGCAAAATAGAAGGGGCAGGAGTGTGAGAACAGCCCCTGCTTTGGCAAGACCCACCTGAGAGGTGCTGTCCCCAGCACTGCATGGGGATGCCTGGGCTTGCAGACGCTACCTAAACCCCTCATCCCCTCCAAAGATGGGGTGAACCAGCCCCTTGGCACTTGTGGTGCACATCCAGCCATTGCTACTCATGTGCCTGGAGAACATCGCATCCCCCAGGCATAGGGATCCACGCAGATTGCTGCAGGGATAGGAACACCACCTCGTGGTGGGCACCGCCTCTTTGGGGGAGCCCCTTCCCCCCCAGTAAGAGAAAGCCAGGTGTGAGGCCGCTGCTCACCTTGATGGAGGCCCCTGCGAAGCGCGCCAGCTGCTTGATGTGCTGCCCCTTCTTCCCAATGATGGCCCCCACCGCCTGCGTCGGGATGAACAAGTTCACAACCTCCTGCTCCGGGAGCTGCCGGGGAGAGCGAGGGTTTATCCTTTGCTCCTGCGTTTTTCCATTTGCCACCCCCAGTATCGAAGCTGGTTGGCACAAGACCCCCAAAATCGTCCCAGCCAGACCCTGCCAAGCAGGAACGCGGTGCTCTGCGGGAACAAGTGCTGCCCCAGCCTGCATCCCCACCCTCGGAACAGCAGAGAGGAACCCATGGGGATGCAGAAGCACTTACAGGGTGCTGATGTGGGAAGGCGCCGATCGGGGAGGCTCCGTACAGCCCTGAGAGGTACGGTGAGGAGCTCTGCGGGGAGACAGGGAGCAGAATCAGGGATGTCCCCAGACCCCGTGACAGGGACATGGGGATGTCCCTCAGTCTGCAAACCAACACCAGAACAACACTGTGACCAACAGTGATCCCCAGTGAAGACTGGGTTACAACTGAATCCATGACCATTTCATATCTATCATGGATTCAGGACATGTTTCTCAGTGCCAGAGAAAAAGTAAAGGTCGCACCAAGCTTGTGGTCCAGCCACAGGCATCATCTCCTGCACCACAGCACCCTGCCCAGCCCCAGGGGCACGGGGAGCTCAGCACTTCCCTATTTCCCCCTTGCACCATGAGCCTCCTTCCCCGTGCTCCACACACCGCACTTCTCCAAAGCCCGGGGTTTGAGCTCCAGCCACCGTGGTCACCACTGACACTGACATGGATGAAATACTAGGAACAATTTCTTCTCACAAAGAGCAGTGAGGCACCGCACAGCTGCCCAGGGACGTGGGGGAGTCACCATCCCTGGAGGTGTTGCGGAGCTGCGGGGATGTGGCACTGAGGGGCACGGTGGGGTGGGCTGGGGTTAGACCTGGGGAACTTGGATGTGTTTTCAGCTGTAATGATTTCTATGATTCCATGCGAAACAGAAGATATTTGAGAGCAAGGAACTGCCTGGGAGCCAACTCCCTGTTTAGCATTGGCTTGCTCCTTGTTTCGCTCTGGGAAATACGTGGTTTTGGGTAAAGGAGCCCAGGAGCCTGCCTGAAAGGAGAACTGAAAGCTGCTCCAGTTCACAAAGCAAGAAATGCTGCTGCCAAATTGGATGCTACAACCTGCATTTCCCAAAGGCACCAACCTGTATTTCCCATCCTCTCCCAGGGACACACAGACAGACAGACTGACCAAGCACCCCATGGACATGAAGTGTGCTGAGACACTTCCCCTGCTGCTCCAGAGGCTGAAAGCAGGATGAAAATGAAGGGGGCTCCCTTTGCTTTTAACCTGCTCCAATGCTCCTTTGCCCTGAACTTAGCAATGCCCAGAGGACGGGGACTCCTATGGGTGTCACCACGCATGGCCACAAGCCCCAGGGTCACACTCAGCCGCCTCGTCGCACAACAAGCCCAGCACGGGCTCAGCACTCACCGTTCTCCTCCTGCCACTCTGCTGCTGGCGTTGCCAGAAAAAGAAAACAGTACAAAAGTAAATTAACATGCGGTGAGGCATCCTCCCTGCATTTAAAGCATCCAAGCAGAGACACAGAGAGGGATACGGACAGGGAGCTGGGCTGGCTTTGCAGGTTTGCACCCTACAAGTGCCCTGGAGGTGCTGGGGGACAGGAGGATGCTCTCCACCACTACAGGGGCCTGGTGTCCTCCCTGCCCACCATCCTCGTGGGTTTTTGGCTTCCATGTGTCCCGGAGTGTGTCTGCGGAGCTCAACATGGACACAGGTAGGTGTAATGCTATAATATAATGGAAAGTACAGCAGTAATAATAGTGGGGTGGCAAAGTCTTTGACTGCAGCAAATGAGGACAAGCCCAAATGCAGCAGCCATGGACACAGAAAAGAAGGAAAAAGGCTTCTTACCCTTGGATGGCCTCAGGTAGGCAGGAATCTCCAGTGAGATACCTTCACCTGCACTGCCAACCCTTAAATGAGGGCTGGGAAGGGCTGGATCCTGGCTCCACCCTTTCAGTCACTCAGGTACACTGCTTGCACCTGAGGCCCCCTGGGTTGGCCCTGCCTGCCCACCAGGTGCTCCATCACTGCTTCAAGCTGTGACTGAGCACTTCCGCTACAGTAAACAACACAGACCAGACACCCGAACACATCTACATACATCTCCTTCCTAAGGCTACACCTGCATTTACCAGTTACAAGACTTCTGGAAAAGTCAGAAGGACCAGTGTCATGTCAACAAGAAGAGTTTCTAGCAGTGTTTCTCTCTGAAGATACGCCCTCAGCAAGCGCAACCCTCTGAGTGCTAGGGAGAGCAGGAGGTGCTGCTCCTCCCCATCCCAGCCATGCTCTGCATGCTGGCAGCAATGCCCATGGATCCTGTCACAGGTCAGCCCCTCTCAGGTGGCAGTGGGCCCACATCTGCAGGGCACCACCTGGCCATGATGCATGGGGTGCGGACAGTGTGGGTAAAAAGCAGAGAACCACCTTCAAGACATGGCAAGTCCTAAGCAGAGGTGAGACCGAGCTCAACGCAACACCAGGATACAGCTCACCTACCCAGGAAACGAAACCCAAAGTGGGACAAACCATGGGCATTCACTGTCCTCTCCACCTTGGGTGGGATGAACATCTTCCCAAACCAGCCAAGAGCTGGAGCTCCTGCTCAAGGCTCCCCATGCCGCGGATCCCACAGCTATAGCATCAACCCAACCCCAAGAGCTATGAGGGCTCCCACAAATCAGTCCCCGCACCCCAAATTCTCATGCACTTACTGCAAAAGGGTGGTAAGGAGCGGCCGCGGCAGCGCCTCGAGCCCCCGCCGAGGATGGGAGCATGGACAGCCCTGTCGAGAAGATCCCCAAAGCGCTAAGGTTCAGTCCTGGGATCAGATTGGCCTGTTGCTAGAAAAGTAAAGACACAGAGAGATGGGTAAATGGCTGAGTGGGCTCTTGAGGCTTGTTAGCAAATAGCGCGGCCCTGTCTGTTACAGATGGTCCCCCTCAGCTCTATTTTTTTCTGGTTGCCTCAGCAGTGGCTCTGAAGCAGGGGGATGTCAGAGGGGTGGGCTGGGAGCTTACATTGACAGCCACAATGTCATTCTCATAGGCCTCTCGCAGCTTCTTCATGATCTCCACTTCGGCATTGGAGCACGCCTCTGTGCTGCCCTTCACCGTGATGGTCCTCTCAGGGTTATAAATAGTTAAATCCTGCAAACTAGCCCACATTCAGACAGAACAGGAGATGCTGTTACATTTCATGCCAAAAAGAAAGGAAAACTATCGAAGCAGAGAATAGGGATCACCCTCTGGACAGCACGGGACTGGGTGCCATGCTCCTCCCCAGTGCCACCACCCATCCATGCACGGGAGGATGTGGTTGCAGGGTTCAATGGTGTGCTGGGTGGGGGGAACCGCCCGGTGCTACCCAGCACTTACGGCGAAATGGTGATCTTCGTGCCAGTGTCCTGCTCAATCTTCTTGAGGTTGCGGCCCTCCTTGCCGATCAGCCTCCCCACCAGGCTGTTATGTGCTAGGATTTTCAAGGGGATCTCTTCTGCTCTAAAACATGGAAAAAAAAAGGCCCAGTCAGCCCACAGACCCTTCTCCAGCAAAGGGCAACAGCAACTCATGCACGGAACAGAACACCATCGCATCTCACTGCACCTCCTGAGCTTCTGGGGAACAGGAGCTCGGGGACTTCTCAAACCTGATGGCACTTCTGTATTTCATGTGGTTTAGAATCATAGAATCATTTGAGTTGGAAGGGTTTTGCTCTCCAGGTTCACCTACACACTCTCTAGAGCCACCTGAGCTTCTGGACCCCATGGCACCGCCCAGCAAACCCGCTGACATGACACGACTCAGCCAGGGGCACTCACGATTTGGTTTCATCAGCTTCCTTCTGCATGATATCAAGAATCATGCGGCACGCCTCGGAGCAGCCCTCTGGTGTGGCATGGATGGTGATGGGCTTCTCGGCAGCGCCAGCATTCTCCTTCCGATGGATGTCAACCCTATGGCGAAACAACCAGCAGAGAGAAGGCCCTGAGACGAGGCTGGTGTTGCAAGAAGGTGCCTGAGAGTACAGTAATCAGCTTGCTATACACAAACAGGCTCATTTCAACACCTGCTCCATCTTTGGGCAAAGCTGATGTGCATCTACTGCCCCTTGGAAGCAGCGTTTTGCTTCCGCTGGCTTAGACTGCACCTGGCCTGCGTGCGCCTCTGTCATTTGCTTGGGAACAGTGGGATGTCAACCCCCATCCAACAACACACTGAGATGGGGCTGAACAGACCCCCGCCAGACAGAGCCCTCAGCAGGCAGCTCTGTCCCTGCGGCTCGTCCCGCTGGAGCAGGGACCGGCTCAGAGCCCTCCGGCCAACCTCAATCTCTCCGCACAACACCTGAGGCTGTGCAGTACTGCCACGTCCTCCAGGACAGAGGGACGACTTACCCGTGGTTTCTACGGCCTGGAGTCACACGTGCACGTTAACAACAGCGCTTGTACTCACGCCCTTCCATGTGAGACCAGAAAGCTTTCCCCTGCGCACCGGCTGAGCCCGTGCTCTATCTCCTCGCTCCTCCCTCGGCAGGTGGCAGGAAGGAGGCACGGGCCTCACCGTGCCTGGTAAGGGCCCTGAGAGAGAGGAGAGAGGAAAGCAGGGTAGGAGACTCCCAGGCACGAACCACGCGTCTTGAAGAACAGCTTTCCTCCTTCTCCACCACATCGTTGTCCCACCAGAGGGCAACTCGGCGCAGCCATCTTGCCGTTGGCTGTGTGGCCGCCATCTTGCAGCCAGCCCCAGTCTACTTGGAAGGTGCCATACTTGCTGTTAATTAAGCAAATGTCACCAGTGTCACATGTTCAGCTCCGTTGTGGTGCTCCCTGGCAACAGCCAAGTTCTTGCTTTCCTAAGAGGTCCACGTCCCGACCAGGACTGTTTGTGGGTGCTGCAGGGCAAGCAAGGCCAAGGGTTGTAGCGTGAAGGGTGTCCCCCAGCACAACGCCTGGGTGATGGGAGGTCATGGCGGGTTCACATAGGTCATCTCCTCCAGGAGCCCACCAGCCAGCAAACAGAACCACGAAGGCTTCATCTACAGGGAAAAAGAGCAGCCGGGCAAACCATCACAGTGCTGGCTAGATCTGCTCAGGCAGAACACTGGTCTTGCTTGGACTGTGCAAAGAAGCTCTGGTTGATGTCATCTCTCCTTCAGCTGTATCTATGGCACACAGCGACCAAGCTCCTTGCTGTCACTCACACGTGACATCTTCCAAGCTGCCCCAGGTTGTGGAGCTCCATCAGGTTGACTTGGAGGACTTGTTCCTTCAGAGGCCAAAGGCAGTGCTCAGGCAGCATGGGGACATTGCCAGCCACCTTGTGGCACAGCTGGGGTGGCAAAAGGATCACAAAATGCCACCAGAGGTGACAACAGGTCTGTGCTTCAGCGTGGTGGTGCCACGTTACACCAGCTTGGTGTGACTGCTGAGGGGTACAAGGAGGAACCTCTGGCCACCGCAAAGAGAATGGAGCTGGGCACCTTGACCCCACAGGCACCTGAGGTTGGTGGAGACAGGGCACGTGGCTGTGTCTTGGTATCAAAGAGGGGCTGAGAGCCACGAATGAGCTGGGTGGAGGCTCCAAAACAATGAGAATCCAAGAGAAACATGGGTCAGGTTTCCTTCTGGCCTGCAACCCAACCCAAATGTGGATGTGCGAGGATGAGCTCAGTCTGCCGAGAGGAGATGGAACAACAGGAATGGGCTACTGCATCCAGGTATGTCCTCCCCATAGAGCCAGAGGGCTCCTGGCATCCCAGCACATCCCAGTGCTGATAGTGCATAGGTCCAGTCCAGTGGGAGGATGGAGAAGGGGATGGCCATGAAAGAGGATGGCGCAGCCTGAGGTTGGTTTTGTCCCCTGAGCTCAGGAAGCATCTCTGGCCACTGCTAAGCATGGAAGCGGGCATGGGAAGCTTATAGCTCTGCAGCAGAAATTGCCCACACAGCAGCGTTTTGGGGCAGGAACCAGGGCTTGCAGAGGAAAACTTTCCAGTCTCAGGTGGCAAGGGTGAGGGCACACCCACTGCCAAACACACCCAGGGACTCACCTGGAGAAGAAGGGCTGTGATCGGCCCAAACACGGCGCACATTGCAGCTGGGAGGGCAGCAGGTGCCTTCACAGCTACGAGGTGGCCATGCTCCCCTCCTTACGGTGCTGCCCCCTCTCCATACAAACCTCTTTTTGTGAACCAGGACACCTCTAAAACCCAGCATCCACGAGCTCTGGGAGCAGGGGATGGAGGCAAACAAGATGAGCAGAGCTCGAACTCCAAGTTCAGCCCAAGGGATGCATGCACACAGATCTTCAAACATTTCTCTTACCCAGGCTGGAGGTTAACTTTTCATACCAGGATGGGCACCAGTCTTTGCCTACTGCTGGCAGGAGTGAGCACCAGCAAAGAGAGCATCCTCCTGAGCTATGCCGAGCACTACGCCACTCTGCTCTGCAGACTATGGGGCCACACACACTGGAGACCGTATTACAGATCTGCAGTGGTCAGTGTGTTTCGGAGACAGCTGAGCAGCAGCTGGGGCCGGAAGGAATTCGGCTCAAGCGGATGCACTATTAAGGTTTAAATAATTTCCTCTAAAAGCTTCTCTGAGAAACAGGACGCCCTGGAGGATGTTCTGGTACAGGAGGCTCATGTCCTGTGGGATCAGCGGGTTCAGGATGATGAACATGGGAGAAGACAGCTTTGGGTTAAACACAAACAGATCTGGGCAGGAACAAAGCGTGCAGGAAAACCATGCAATCAATGTAAACATCGACATGAGAAACATGGAAAACTTAAACGAGACAGTCCTTTTGTTGCTTTTCTTTTCTTCTTCAAAAATAAAAACATCAGATTGCAGAAAAAAAGGCTTCAAATTGCTATGAAAAGCCCAACCTTCACGCAACGCTTGCGCAGCACCCCATTTACCCCTATCTGACTTCTCTAATCATTAGAGAGCACTGAGAAGGAGCAAATCGCATGGGCCAAGAAGGTCACCATCTCTAGAATCCCCATTTTATCCCCAGGTTTGCCTATTTTCTTACAAGGCTCAGCCCAAGCTATGTTCTCAGGGCGAGAGCTTTGTGACCCAGGTGACGCTGGCTGGCTGACTGCAGCGAGCGCATCCATACTGGGGCTGGCACTGGGGCTGGCAGTGCTCCCCTGCTTCGTGAAGCACCAAGCTTTAAAATCCCCATTTCTGTCTGTTTATAGTATGTGCTCCCTGCCGAGAGCCCTGCTGGAAGCACACTCCCCCTGAGCCAGCAAGGATGTATCTGGGATGTGGGGTTGACCTGGCTGACCCCATGGGACTCCATAGCAATGGGACAGGCTCACTGCCCTCTGCTGAAGCTACACCCCCAAAATACGTTTGCCAACAGTCAAAAGCAAGGGGACCTACAGAGTCCTGTGGAAGGAAAGAAAACCATTCGAGGTACTTACTTGGACTGGGTTTGCTTAGTTAGGTTCTTTATGGTCAAGCCCTCCTTTCCTATGATCGCACCAATAAACTGCGTGGGCACCAGCATCCGCAGTGGGAAATCGAGCTGTTTGGGCTGCGAGGAGCCCCCCGCGGAGGAGCCCTGCTCCCTGGAAGCGTGGCCCCCGCGGCGGGATCGCTGGGGGGGCGGAGGGGAGCTCACCTCTTCGTCCGGGATGTAGGAAACCTTGAAGGAATAGCTCTCAAGCTGGTGGCCGCTGAGCTTCTCAATTGCTCTGCAAGGCAGGGAGACAAGGGGATGGTGAGGGGATGCCTTCTAGAAGTCGGTTAGATGCTCCAGGAAGCAGCAGTGGGGTTTTTGCCAATTTAGGTCTCCAACTTGACTTGTCCCCAGATGCCAAGAGGTACATGCAGGGCTCCCATCACCACAGTGGTCCTTCAGCACCTCTCCCACACCTTCCTCTCAATATTCCTCCTTCCCAGCCACTCAGGCTGGTCGTACTGGTGGTAACAGCACATTCCCAGTTCAGATCTGGACTTCCAGGCTGGGAAGACAACTCCTTGATGGGCTGCTCATATGACCTGCAGGCTTGTAGAAAAGATGGGGTGTGGAGGGCAAGTGGACACAGCTGAGAGCTGCCTGGGGACAGAAGAAGGCACAGAGGGGACAAGCACAGGGCCACGGGGCAGCCCTGAAGGCACTCGAAGCTCTATGAGCTTAAAAACAACCCAAGGAGGCTGAGAGCTTGGGAAATGTAACTGGGCTCTGCTGCGAGAATTCATGCGGTTGGCTGGAGATCTGTCTTGCCTGGAAGGTCCACAGTGAGGGCAATGGGGCTGGGACCTTCCCAGGTCTGCTCTCCCTCGATGCTGAAGGGCTACAGCTCTCCAGGGAAGTGCCACAGCAACGAGGACAAAACCTGTCCTCATCACATGGAGACACATCAGCCTCCATCCACTCTTTGGCTCATGGAAAGAAGCAAACGTGGATGATGGGGCAAACCCCTGGCCATGCATGGTGCTTCACCACATTCCCAGGACAGAAAGAAAATAAAGACAAAAGAAAAAAAAAAGAAGAAAAAAGCCACTTACACTTTTGCTTCTTCTTTTGTTGCATATGTGACGTTGACAACTGCTGTTTCTGTGTCTGTGTTAACTGAGGGAAAAGCAAGACAGGGAGCGTCAGGGCACAGCAGGAGATGGCTGGCACTACCATTCCATCCCTCGGTACCCCATGTTTGCAGCAGAAGGCAAAGCATTTCCTAATCACTGGGAAAACCACATTTAGGTTTGTTAAGAGTGGCTCTTCCAGCATGGGCTGTGCTTGGGATCAGCACTGGGGCTTTTGCACGGATGGGGACCACGCTGAGAAGAGAACGATGGAATCATGGAGCACCCTGAGTGGGAAGGGACCCACGGGGATCAATGAGCCCAGCTCCTGGCTTCACACAGGACCACCCCAAAACCAAACCCTACATCTGAGGACAGAAACACCGAACCACCTTACCTTGCTCTACATTCTCCACCGTCCCGTACTGAGCCAAGAGGCCATCCAGCACCTGGGGAGAGAGCAGGGAGTGGGAAGTGTGAGGCGGGAGCCAGCCGGGCTCAGATCTTGATCCACCCCCAACCTCCTCCCAAAGTCAGTTTTGGGATGAGCCATTTCCAGGAGGACTCCTGCGCTCCTCAGGGCTGTTTCCAAGCCTCTCCACCCTAAAGCTCCACCACCTTCACCCACCCACACCCCATCACCCCAGAGAAGGGCAACAGGAGGGAACCCAGCCCTCCCCACCTCCCAGCTGGGATTATTGGAAGGTAAACGGAGGGACACATGCAGACCAGTCCTATGGGTGCTTTGAGGGGGCACAGAGCGAGCGTGACGCTTCTCACCTCCCACTGCAGGTGCGGGGGGATGTTTCGGATCTGGATCTTTCTGCTCCTGCAAAGAGAAAGCCCCGAGTTGTGGTGGCGGGCGGGCAGCCGTACCGGGGGCTTTCTGGGATGGAGACAGTGAGAGCCCACCAAAGCACCCTGCTGCTCAGAGAGCCTCAGGGGACAGCCCCGAGCTCAGCCCCGGCCACCTCCTGCTGGGCCCGAAGCCGTCTCAGGAAAGCTCCATCCCCACACAGCTGATGTGTTTCCAAGGAAACCTCTCGACACAGCCTCTGCGCACCACAGCAGCGCAGGATGCAGGCACACACCTGCCCGCGCCGCCCAGGTGCTGCCACCACACAGCCCCGCATCCCCACACTCCTCCCTCTGGGTCGCCTGCACCTCACCGCTGTGTTTTAATGGACATTATTTTTCCCCTTTTTGCTGTCATTTTCAGCCCAGAGCATCTTATGGAACCGCCTTTCTCTGCACGAGTGCTCAGCCCGGTGCAGGGAATCTGCAGCCTGCTTTAGGGACCTGCCAGCAGCAGGAGGTTTTGCAAAGCCTTGCCCTTGCTTGGGACAAGCTCCAGGTGGAGGCATGCTGGGGATGCGATGCGTTGGGTCACTGTTCCCAAAATACTTTTGCAAAACACCACTATTGCACAGCCTCTTTCCGTGACCCTTTCCATGCTGCAGACCCCCTCCGACGGGGGCTCCTCCAATAAAAGAAATGGAGCACTGGAAGACATGGGGAAGCCAGAGCCAAAGAACACACCGTCTGCTGCGGCATTACCAAACCCTGCTCCCTCCAGTGGCCACGGACTCCTGTCCCAGCTGTCACCAGGTAGATTTTAGCATTGGGTGCACATCTATCAGATCCGTGTATGGCAAGGAGCAAGATTCATCCCATCCCATCCCATCCTCTTCATTCCATCCCATCCCTTTCCATCCCACTACACCCAATGCCACCCCGCTCAACCTCATCCCATCCCACATCGCATCCCGTCCCATAACTGTACTGCATCCCACCCATCCTATCCTTTCCAATCCACCCGTCCCTCTCCCATCCCGCTTCATCCCACTCTACCCCATCCCATCACGCTCATCCTGTCCCACAGCATCCCACCCATCCCATTCTACCCTACACATTTCATCTCATCCCACCCATTCTATCACAATCCACCCATCCTCTGTCCCATCCCACTCCCATCCCATTGCACTCATCCTGTCCCGCAGCAACCCACCCACCCCATCGCACCTCAACACGTCTCATCCTGATTCATCCCACCTACACAATCATAGAGTTGTAAAGGTTGGAAGAGACCTCTGGAGATCATTTAGTCCAACCCTCTGCTAAAACAGGTCCCATACAGTAAGTTATACCCCACTCCATCCCATCCCACCACATCGTATCCCACTATTACTTCCACTGAGAGTTTATGCATCAGTCCCCTGCTTGAAGCACTGCTGGACCATACATGGTCGCCACTACAGACCTGGAGATTAATTTATTAATGACCATCATTATTTTTATTAATTCCCATCTCTGGGAGCATCTCAGGGTAATTTAAGCCCCCTCAAACTCCTTCACTCTACCTGCTTTGCAGCAGGCTGGAGGGAATCAATTACAATAACACCCATCATCACTAACCATGGTTTACGGACGAGCACCTGACGAGCACCGCCAGCCCCACAGCAGTGAGCTGCCCTCAGCTTGGGGGAATGGTTAAATCCATCGCGTGAGCACACGAGCAAAGCCTGCCCACCTCCCACAGCTTTGCTCGAACAAATCACAAACACACGAGGAGAAATAAAAAACAACCAAGCGCTGCCATCAGGTGCTAAAGCCATGGGCACTCGGGGTCACACCCACCTGTGCTGTCCCTGAACGCTGGGGTCTACTGGTCCCCCCCATCCTGCTTGGGGGTTCCCATTCGGATGTGGGGTTTGCGTGGGGAGGGGCATCGCTGCGCTGCCCCACATCCACCAGCACAGTGCCCGGGGCTGTGCCTGAAGGCATTAAGGTCCCCCCGCACACGTGACAGCGCAGCCCTGGGGACGCATTAGCGCGGGGCTGAGCGCGGCGGTGTCCATCTGCCGCGGTTTTTCCAGATTAAGGGAGGGGGGGGGGGAAGTGGGGGGGAAGGAAAAAGAAAACAAACCCACGCCCTCCATGTTATCCCTTTCCTCCATGGCGTTTTTTCCCAGCCCCAACCCGAGAGGTGGCCGTGAGCTGTGCCATGGGGAGAGATGGTGGCACCAGGAGCCCTGGGCTGGGCACAGCGGTAGGAGCGGAACCCACCAGCACAACGCGGGGCTCTGCAGTCTTAAGCCCTGCACCACCAAAAAGACAAAACATCGCACGAGAGCACCGCACCAGGATCAGCGTGTGGGTCCCCGCTGCAATGTCACTTCCCTCTGATTTGCTCTGAATTCCATTTTGAACCCACGGAGAAGCTACTTGTGCCCAAAATGAACTGAAAATCGAGGGGTTTTTGCCCCGGATTCACACTGTCCTGCTCCCAGCACGTGCGTGGCACGGCTCGAGGCTCTGCCCGCAAAGCTGTGCCCCAAAGCAGCACCACAGCCACTGCCAAGAGGTGACAGTGGCAATGGGGGGGCTGGGGGGGATGGAGCCCGAGCTGTGCCCCGCGCCAGTGGGAAACAACGTGGAAAAAACAATCCACCCTCCAGAAGGTGCTGCAGCGCAGAAAGAATGAAAAAATAAAAGAAAACGGAATAAAATGCAATAAAATATAACAAAATGGAATGAAAGATCAGGGGCACTCAGGGGGTCCCAGCGACCCCCAGCACGGAGCCCCCACACCGCCACAGCCTCTGGGCTTTAACACACAGAGGAGCAATTCCTGCTGGAAGCCAGGAACTCGTCTGAAATTTATTCTTTCCTCAAAAAATCCTTTGAAAACGGTTCAGTTGGTGGGGGCAGAAAAGCAAAGCCCCCCCCCGACCCTCCCAGGGCAGCAGGAGCTGCAATGGGGCTGTGCTCCCGCGGTGCCACCCGGAGCGCTGGGACACGGGCAGTGCTGCGGTGCCCGGGCTGGGCTTCGGGTGTTCCACTATTGTCGACATTATTATCATTACGATTATGGCTATTAATAGCACAATTATCATCGCTGCCGTTGTATTACTGTTATTTCCCACCTCTCCCCACCAGCGGGATGCTCAGCCCATCCCTAGGGGCACGTCAACAGCGCACCCCGAACCCCCACCCCCGGCTGCCCCAAGCAGAGCTCCCTCACCTCACTGCAACCAAATCGCACCCCGCCCTCCCAAATACTCCCCCGAAACGAAACAAAAAAGTTTTGTAGCGCATTACTGAACCCACTGACGCTCGGCACAGACACACGCGGACCCATCCCGACGGCGCAACCACCGATTTTCAACTCGCAAACCACGAACTGAGGCATGGGGACGTGTGGATGCGGCAGCGAGCGCCCATCGCTGCGGCTCGGCCCCGGAGCCCCGATGTCCCCGAACCCACGGGGGGAACCCCGCAGGCACACGCGGGGCTCAGCCCGCAGCCCTCGCTTCGCACATCGGGTGGGGAAAACGTGGGTTGGGGCCGCGATGCCGCGATGCCGCGATGCCGCGCTCCGGGACGCGCGGCGCTCGCTCCGGGCTCGTTAGGGAGCGGAGAGCTGCGGCCCACCCGGGGCAGGAGAGGTGTTCCCCGCGGGTGGGACGTGGGGAGGGGGACGGTGACACCCCCTCTCCGCGCCCGCGGAGCTGCCTTCCACCACCCCCCCCCCCCCCGCTCCCTCCTCCCCGCGCGGCGCTTCGCGGAGCGAAAGTAAAAGCGGGCGCCGCTCCCGCGCCCCCCCCACGCGTGTGCGCGTGTGTGTATATGCACG
>JANHGO010000002.1:36741676-36755515 GCA_024606505.1 Aquila spilogaster | reverse complement strand
TTGTTTAAACAGAAGAGACAATAAAAATATTGTCCACAAACTTGCAATTTCAACTCAAAGGCTGTAGCTAGAAATTCCTCTACATGTCATGCTTTAATAGCGACCTGAAAGAAAAAACAAAACACATACACCATTAGACTTCCAAGAATTGACAGATTTTTAAGAGTTCTGTCTAAATTCACTGCCACCCCTCAAGTCTGCAGCGAATTTGAAAGTCTTACGATTTGTCTGTGACAAAGTCCAGCAGTCAGTACAGTTCTGCCAGTGTAGAAAAACACCAATTCCTGTCATATGCCCAGGGCTGACGTTTCAGCACAATGAGAACTCACATTGTAACTGTTCCCTACGTATCAGTAAAAGCAGTTACACTTGTTTTCATTTGGACACAAAGGATAAACATGAGAACACAACCTATTCATTCACCCTGTATCCATTACAAAGGGAGTATGCTAGGAATGCTATTGTGTTTTATTAACTTTCAGCCATCAAAATGCAGCTTTATCTTCCATGCAAATAAGCAACTCAGGGGAAAAAAAAAAAGCACTGTTTGGACCTCGGACAAAGTTAACCTCTTCTTTAACAAGTTATGTTGGGAAATTTAGTTTCAGTGTTATAACGTGCAAGGCTTGGGAATTCGGCCCTGCTGTCCTAGAGGTAACCCAAACTGTCAGCTTACTACAAAATCCTGTTTTAACAGAGTTTCAGAGAAAGAAACAGTCCCTCAGACTTTTTAACAAGTGGTATTATCTAGTTTATTTTTTTGCAGACTAAATATTTGATCTGTCCTCGAGGTTGCCAGTTGCTCAATGAAACATTAAAGGGAACCGTGGTTCAAAAAAAAAACCAAACCTACACTGAAGTCAAACAGTCTTTATGGACACAAAAGCTCAAAAGAAGTTCAAGCAAAGTAGAAATTTGCTTTTGATATGCAAGCTCTGAGTCTACTTACGAGGTGAATAGGATCGAGATCTGGATCGAGATCTGTAGCCCCCTCGGCTGTAATAGGGGGATGGTGATCTCCTCCTGTGAAAGGGGGCAACAGAAACAATCCCTTTGTTAGAGCCTGCTGCAGATGAGTGGCAGCAACTTTATGTGGATATCCCTAACCCGATCCTGGTATCAAGAGTGTACTTGGGAAAGCTAACAAGCACATAAGTAGCTGATCAACATTTCCACTGGGTAACAAAGCAAAGATTTGAATTTTCTTAATACTCTTTTTATTACCGTGTCAGAGCAATATTACTCTGGTCTAACAGAAGAAATACAAGCTCTCCTGCATTCACAATGTGACTACATGTGATTTTAGTGTTTCAAGCCAGGAGCATCCCAAACAAGCAGTGCAAGCCAAATCACTCCTTAACTTTTAATCTTAATTATTTGTTCTGCAATGAAGAGTTCATTTGACTAGCTGTCACTGCTACAACCAACCTCACTCCCAAACCCCGCCAATCCAGGCACTCCCAAGTTTTGCATTTCCTTGCCTATTTCCACTAATCTCCTAATTAAATAAAATAAAAAAATCCCCAACCATTCAGGACATTAACTTCTTGGCATAAATCACAAGTTTTTCCTGCACAAAGCTGCACTACCCTGTCCCTATACTAACCTTTGAAATGAATTGCCCTGCTCACTGAAGAGCTGCAAGTACTCAGCATCCACCCAGTTTCTGTTAATGTGTTTAAAGATATCCTAGATTTGATTCACAGAATACTCAAAAAATACGTGTAAGAATATTTCCACTGTTGACCAGACACTGAAAGCTTTCCTATCATACCTGTAAAACTGATCCCTGTCTTGAACAGCTCTCCATCCTCCTCCTCCTCCGCCACCACCTCCTCTGTGAATACAAAAGCAGAATGACTTTTGAAAACTTTAAAAATAAACACAAAAGTTCATTGTACAAGCAAAAAGCATCATCAAGCACAAGAAAATGATGTAAAGACAGGAAAACATTGGTTCCTATATTGGATAATGCTGAATTACTTCCATTATATTCATTTTTAGGTATTTGTGGAATGAGTTGGCTAAACTCGGTGTCAAGGAGCAGTTAAAGAGGACTCATGTTCCAGCTGACCAACATTGTATTTTACAATGTCATACTCTCCAACAAGCAGCAGCTTAAGATTGGTACATAGCCTCCGCTTCTAAGGCCATTTCTGTTCTCAGATGCTTACCCACTCGAGGCAAGCAATTTTACTTAATTATTTTTAAATTAGCATGATCAATTCACTGTCCTGAGGAAAAAGTGGATTCCAGGGAGGATGCAGAGAAAACCCCCCCCCCCTTACATTTTAACACTTCACAATCATGTTTAAACGAGGGCATTTAAGAATTTGAGGTACAGCTTCTCCTTTTACAGGAGCTGCCTAGAACTGAAACAATACATTATAGTATGTAACAATATTAAGTGGTTGGGCTGGTACCTCCACAGATTTAGATACAGCAAAGCATTACCAGGAGGAGACTAAATCAAGTTTGGATTACGGAACAGTCACTGCCACAGATGCCTCACAGCAACTCAAAAAAGGCCATAAATCACATGAAGGACAAGGAACCCCTAAACACCACGCTTTCCATCAGCAGGTCTCCCTTTTTAATTTTTTTTTAAAGTCTTCTCCATTTGGTAGATAGCCAGTGTGCAAGTTAAGTTTTTTTAAGGTTATTCTTCAGTTTATAGATACTCTTCCAGACAAGATTAAGCATCCCATGGCAATGAGGAGAATTAACATGACAATTCCCATCTGAAATTGTATTTCCCTTAAGGCTTCATAGCACAGAGGGCAAGGAAGGGAAAACCACAAAATTGTTACCAATTGGTGTTCTAGGGTGGAGTAGTAGTATGCAATGCTATACTGCATCTTTAACAATTCTATCTTTCTGTTCCTCAAGGAAGTGCTTGTGACATACACAACACTATTCTTCTCTCTCCCTCAAATGACCAATGCCTGTAGGATGAGAAAGTAGGTACCTAACCTGGGCAGACCATGCTATTTTAAAAGTAGCCACACACAAACCATTTATGGCTTACTTTCAATCTTTCAGTATCTGCTATGGAAAGACATTATAAAGGTTCTGCAGTGAGCTTTAAAACACTGGGGTGGGTTTTTTTGTTGGTTGGTTGGCTATTTTTTTGTTTTGTTTTGCCCTGCCCCCTGCCCCCCCCCCCCCTTTTTAAGATAGGAATTGTCAATATTCTGAGTATTTCCACCCCAAAGCCCTAGTTCACAACAAACACAGGATGGGAGAGCGTGTAGGAAGGTCAGAACATCACCCAGCACATAACTGTCTCAAAGAGCTGGACTGAAGCATGGCCGTGAATTCTGATAAAGCTATACTCAGACTAGTACACCAACTGAAGTAGTCCATCTTCTCATATCACGTCTTACTAGTCTGCTCTTCCTCATCTAATGCATGTACTCTTCTTTTATGTTCAGTCACTACCATAGTCTGCAACAATTCTCACTAGCATGCACCCAGAACTGATGTAATTACAACTTCTGATAATGTTTTACAAACATCTCAGCCACTGTTTGCTATCAGGAATGAAAAAGGTAACACTTGAGCACTGAAGACTTAGGGTCATGCCACAATCTAAACAAGGAATAAACTACATTTTAAGAACATGCAAGCAGCAAACAACAGATTTCAAGGACAACCAGTACACCCTGACCGACCGTTTATGAAAGAATAAGGAAATCTGTACTATGAAGAAGTGCAAGACGACAGACCAATGGTGTAAAACTCTCACCAAACACTGCATAGCCCCACATCTTCTACTGGTCCTTAGGTACCTTTGCCATTTTTATAGGTTTCCATCAGAACCCCATACAAAAAAATGGAAAGTGGGAGAAGCAAGCTAGAAACACCACTTAGCAGATTGCTTAGCAGGCTATGTTGCAAGTCTTTTCTGTTCCCCAACACTTTGGCGAGCTGCTTCAGTTAATTTACCCACTAGATTTCAGTTAATTACTTTTAGTACAGTAAGTGAGACGAGGCTATGTTAAGTATCCCAAGCAAGTTTTTGTACCTTGTGCTCTGAAACAAACTGAAAGTTTGGTCAGAGAGCCATCCACCACATATGAAAGCCTACACACAAGTCCTGGCAAAGTAAAACCCAACGTATCTTGGTTCTTGTATGCCCAATATCAACTTCAGATTTTAGCTGCTATAGTCCTCCAAAATGTTCAAACCACTGATGTTTCAAGAAAATGGATTGCTAGAGGCAGAGAAGTACCCTAATGACTGCTTCCCAGAAATGTGAGCAGAACACTTGTCTCCTGTGTTCACGGTGATGATGTAGAGCACCTTGATGCCATTCCTGCCCCCAGCAGCGCTGAAGCACTGTAGAAGCAAGGCATCTGATTTAAGGGACAACAGCAAGGCAGGGAGGGGAGAAACAGATTGGAAGCAATGCCAGCAGCCTGGGAAGGAGAAAAAGTGGCTGAAAGTAGTACGAGGGGAAGGAAATTACTGCCCTCAGTCACTAACAATGGCCATACAGCTACCAATACAAGTATAAAGATGTTATTTTCTTCTACACCTAGAAAGCAACAGAAGAGTACACTGAAAGCTAAGGTCACAGAATTTATTATTTTCTTTGTCTTTGACCTATAATGTGACAATGCAGTCGAATTCATGTATTTCCATAAATACATGGTTGCCATCAGGGAACAATCATAAATCCACCCATTGCTGATGCATTTAAGCTTTGCAAGCCACTTAGAAAGTATTGCTATAGAATTCTGCAACTACAGGAATGTTTGGTAATTGCAGACAGAAAAAATGAGCTCTTATCTTTGTGGCCAACTTAATAGTGTCCCAGAAATTCACAGGGGACAAGTCTTGTTGGCAGTCATAATGGAAAATGCAGAAGACAAACTTGCTCTGTCACCAAAACCAATTACATACAAAATCTATTGAAAACATAGTTGGTATCAACTTTACTAGCCCTCTGACAATGTATATTGCCACCTGAATATTCACCTCTTTTAGCTAACTACTATGCTGTCAAACACAGAAGTTTAGACTGCAGACAGACAGAAATAGGAGGTCTGAGTGCTTCAAGTAAAACGCACTCATCCAACCCGACAGAGTATGTTAAAAAAGAAAAAAAGCTTTTTTAATGCAAATGTCCAATACAGAACAGGTAATGTTCCAATCCCCGGTTCCTTATTTTTGTCAAGATTTGAGGTGCCATAATTATTAGTAGGGGATACTGGTGACCACTGCGATTTTCCACTTTTTGTCTACTGCACTACGCTCAAAAGATAAGTTGGCACTGTAATATCAACTCAAATATTAGATCTGCACCTGTATTCCCACCATTTCAATGCTAACAGATGAACCAACAAAAGATTATTTTAAAATCAGAATACAGAGAACATACATTGTTTTTCAAAACTTAATGCAGATTAGAAACATTATGAACTAACTCATGCCACAGGTTAAACATCACAAAGTATTGCTCAATCTGACCAGTCTGATTTGTACTGAGCAGTCATTTTGGTAAAGATTTCATAGTAAGATTCCAGAATGACAGTGAGTGCAAAAATATTTTGGCATACATATGTAGGATGAACTGCTTAACACTTACATAGGTAGAAATGTAGATGAGAAAGCAGTTTAAAAGGAGTTGAATATTACAAATATTGCCTCACCTGTATGACCTGCTGTAATAGTCACGATCATCATACCCTCTGTCATACCCTCTGTCATAGTAATCTCGTCGTCGTGAGCTGCCACTACAAGTAGTGAAAGAGAATTACATTTAATAAAATATAAAATATTGTTTGCAGTGCTTTGCAGTAGGCATACAGTCAGTTATAGCGTATATACCATTTTAACTGCGTTATATAATTACCTTGCATCCTCACAGTTGAAATGATTGTAACCACTCCTACTTTCCCATCAGTGCAGATGGAACAGAACTACTTAAATAATTGCTTTTTAAAATGCTTGAACTTTAAGACAGCTACTTTCCTCCTTGGTCTGAAACCTCTTAACCTTTCAATATCCCAGACACATGAGAAATTCCATTCAGTGACAACTCTTCATTCACTTTTAACTCTCTGAAAACTCCTTTTGGAAGAACTTTCCAATTAAAAAACCAACCTGCAGTCTCAACACAACACCAACTACATAACCACCAATACCGTAAGCTGAAAGTCTTGGGAAAATAACTGGGAAATGACTTGGGAAAACAATTTACATTCTTGGCAACTTTAAGTCAAAAGCGTACTCTGTGGATAGGGCAAAGTGCACCACACCGCTGCTCAATTAGTATTTGTTAATTCACTCTTGAAAACTTGAGCTTGTAAAAGACTAATATTTGAAGGTACAGAGGACAACAACAACAACAAAAAAATCTTACTGCAGACTTATTTAAATGTTTAGATAGTTATGCAGCCCAGACGTGAGCTAAGGAACACAGGTTCCTGCTCGCTGTAATCCAGGCCTGACCCTAGATCAGTCACTGACAAGTGCTACATAATGTAACCCCTCCTATCCAAAGAGCTGGAAAGATATGCATTACTACTGATGGCTGTCCACATGCAGGTTTTTTTGGTTTTTTTTTGTTGTTGTTGTTTTTTGTTTGTTGTTTTTTGTTTGTTGGTTTTTTTTTTTTAATTCTGAAGAGCTTCCTTTATCAGTTGAGTTTTTTAGTTTTCAGAAGCTTTGCCAGATAACCACATCAGTGTTAGCACAGCTCTTGTTAAAGAGACTTTTTTTTTTTTAAAGTAATTAGGCATCAACAGTGATTTTTGTATTTTAGTTTCTAGTACTGAAACATCCACATAATGTACAGCACACAAGTCATAAGCAAGGAAACAGCTTTCAGAACAGTGCATTAATGCAAAAGGCTCATAAAAACTAGGAAATCCACACAGAATCAGGTCTCTTAGAGAAGATACAGAAAAGTTTTAAAAAAACTCACAGTTATTACAATTCTGTTTGGAATTCTGTTTGTTTCCTATTCTGGTTTGGAAAAAACCCACACAGGTAACTTACTAAGTGGGTCTTCCCATATAGATTCCCGGTGTAGGTGTGTGAGGTCTTTTTGTTATGGAGAAGTCTACCCGGATCCTTCTTCCATCCAGCTCCATTCCATTGGCACGTTCCTTTGCCTAAACAGAGTGATAGAATACAGTAAGCTGTAGCTATGAACTGTATTACCAAGACAAGTTTCTAACCACGGCTTCAAGTATTAAGAGAATTCCTAAAATGGCTCAGTTGGGATGCACACCTAAGTTTCACTTATTCCTTATACATAACACCTAACACAATCAGTAAGACATTCTAGGCCAGCTGGATGTAAGCTTCGGTAATCACTTAAAACATGACTTATATTGCATAAAAAGCCTGAAAGAAACATGATTTAACAATTCTTTCAGTATCTCTGTTTCAAACGTGATTAAGAGGAACCTTTGAACATGCTTATGTAGGGACATGTAACTACTCCAACGCACAACATGAAGCAAAGCATTTAGAAGTTAATAAAAGACTGTTATGTTAAGCTTTTTCTCCTCCAATACATCCCTCAAAACCTACCATAACCTTGAATATAGTAGTATCTGAGTCGTAAGCAAATCTGAAGTAAAAAAACCAAAACCATTGGGGTTTTTTCTGCCAAGTAACAGGACCTACATCCAAAGCTCCAACCTAACATGGAAGCCTTCATGCCAAATTTGGAAAAGACAACACCAGAGACTTCAAGTAGGGGAATTTATGCAGAATATAAGCCTAGTTATAGCCCATAAGCACACTGCTCTCCAAGGGCTGGCCTGAGTGTAGAATTCTATACCTGGCAAGTATAGAATTCCCTGTTCATTCTGTAGCACTTGTAAACACAAATCCCACCATCTGTTACACGGTATTGACATTGCTTCGATTTACTGAATCCCTTTGGGTTTCCCATGGACATCTGCAGGCACCAGGAAGCCATGTACAGTCTGGCCTTTTATTTTCAGAAAAGATTCCGCCCCCCCCCCCCCTTTCAGGTTGAAGCATTAGAAGTCAGCCGAATGCATGTTAGCACTCCTAAAGAGAGCTCTGAAATGGCTGTCTGGTCCACTCTGAACATGCCTGTTAGTAAATACAAGATCACATGTGGAGTTAGGAAGGAACTCTCATCTCATAATTAAAACAGAGAGCCTGTGTTTCTATTTTCTTTTTCCTGTTGGCATAGTTTGCACTATGGCTAGCCTGAAGTTTGCTTTTGTGAATTACACAACAGCTCAGCCTGCACATGGTCCAGTATTCATGCCTCTTCACCCTCTCCTCTGGTACACAGTAGATATCTTTTGAACTAAGACTGACATTTATTGTGAGGTGCCAAATATTTTTTAGGCCCTGAGTTTCCTGTTACAGAATATACATCCCAGCAACTGAGAACACAGCAAACATGTCATACATTCTGTACCCCAACCTACTTCCTTAGCATCCTCAACGTTTTCGAAGTACACAAATGCAAATCCTCTGGAACGCCGAGACTGCTGATCATACACAATGGAAACATCGGCAATTGGACCATACTTGGAGAAAACTTCTCTAAGATCTCTTTCTGTGGTGTACAGACTCAATCCAAACACACCAAGACAACAGTTTGGGTCAGGATTTGCCTAAAGGAAGGGACAGATGGATATTAGAATAAAATTGCTTCTATTTGCAATACAAGGTATTTAACAAGTTGTGACTGTCAGAGCTTCAAGACAAAACAACAAAAAAGATACTGCTGAGATTCAGGTTGGGTTAACTTGCTAATAGACACTATTACAACCAAACCTACAGATACACAAGCCTCCTTTCACAAAAATACTTTGCATTTCTCAGGGTACTGTACAAACTACAGTTACAGCACATAATAAGTACTGTATTTAAAAGTTTTCCCTCCAAAGGCTAGCTGGTGACTGTTGAATGCGGAGACACATATACACAGAGGCCTGGATCACATCATCATTTGTGTTAGTTATCTCTTCTTGCCCCCTACTTCAGCACAAACCACACCACACTCAGCCACCTGAGCCTGTAAAGCAGCTAAAAGCAAGCTGGTTTGCATGCTCATTTAATAAAGACACCATCAAAACAGCTTTTAATGAAATGTTTTATTTTCCCAAGCTTTCTAATCAAGAAAAACACAAACGTTTCTACCTCCTAATTCTAACCCCATCCTTCGCTGCATACATTCACTCAGTTATTACTGCAGATATACTGACAACAGCCTGCACTGGTAGCACTTCTAAAAGCATCTGTTAAAAAACAAGACACCCCCACCCCACAATCCTAAGCAAACTTATGGAGAGCCATGGTTTATCAAAAGTCAAATGGCAATTAACCTCAACGTCATCTTTTAAATAGACCTGAGCGGGAAGCAGAATGTTTTTCTGGAAAACCCCAATGAATTAATTCAGTGATTTCAGGATGTATTCAGGACTATGTATGAGTCATCTACTTCTGTAACAGACATACCCTGTTTCCAATATGACGTCTGCGAGTAGACATGGGTGAATGACTGTGACTGTGTCGTCGCCGATAATCCCGACTGTAAGACCTACTTCTGGATCTCCTATGAGAGCGGGAACGAGAGCGTGATCTTGTGTAGTGTCTACGGGAACTCCTCCTTGATCTAGATCTGAGGAAAAAACAGAAAAAGGTACAGTGTTGCATTCGTTTGTTTTTTTTCACCCTTCAAAAATACGTCAGATATTCACAAACAAAAAGCCCAAATAACCATTTTCTAAAAACCTGCAATACCACATGATTCAGCTATAATCAATTTAGTCACTATTCTCAAGGACTGTGCGCTAAATCTTTACAATTAGATTACTGTAGATGCTCTCAGAGCATTTCTACTGCAGAGCAGGAACCTCAACTTCCATTTTAGTTAGCTTTTAACTTTCTCTAACAAGGTTATCCTAGTTTGACACAGTATATGCTTAGAATATTCACAGCATTTACAGGAGCATTTAAGTAAAAATAGCTAGGGTGGCTTTCTTTTAAAGAACAGAAAAAGGGAACAGGAGTAAATATGACTTAACATAAAGCACGCACGATTGCAGAGGTGCACAGTTCTGCTTATTCTAGCACTCAGAATAGCACTGCTTTCAGTGACACTGAAAAGCAAATACACTTTTTTCACATTGCATAATTACAAGCACAGAAGTCTGGCAGATGCCCCTGAAACAGAGCTTAACACAACTGAAGAAATTAAGCTGTAGTAGGCTTATTTACCTTCTGGTATTTCAACAGTTATTTAACATTAGTTGTTCATCAATGTTTACCAGTTCACGCTCCAAGCATGTTTAGGCAAAGGTGCAACTGCTCACTAATTTCAGCCCAGGCCTCCTCAGAACAGTTCCAGAAATGTTTTCTGACAGCACTAGGTCTGTGGAGATGAGGTTCTGAAACACTTCAATTCCTTCCACTAAACCCTCAGCCCTCCCAACACAGACAGCCTTATTGAAAAGCTGGGCAGGCACTTAAACTGGAATACTACACCTGAGCTTGGCCTGCTGATGGCCGTCACTGAATAATCTGCATTCCACACAACTACAAAGAAAATCGCTGCAAGGCTAAGAAGTGCAATAAACAGTTTAATATTCAAAGGCTCTTAGTCATAAATTGTTAATCTTCTGACTCGTTTGGGTCTTAAATGTCCTTCCTCTAGTTTGTGGAAGCCAAGGTAGTAAGTACTGACCAAGACCATAAGCTACCATCATTGCACAACTGTGTTTCACAGTAATATACCACTATGCTAGCATGAACGAAGTCCTTAACCTGAACCCGTTTTTACTCCTGAGCATTTAACAGCTTCTTACACAGTCAGGATTTCTCACTAGGTAAGTGTCACCAGACAGCCAAACTGCACAATATACACTCTGTACATTACAAGCGTCCTTAAAAAAAAAAAAACACGCCTTCAACCTCATCAGAAGTGAGCCAGCTAAGTTCTGTCCTCCTCAACTTGAAACATGTATACATGTCCAGGAGAAATTACTTCAGCATGTCCCATTACGATACTTCTAACTATGTATATAGAAAGAATAAATTATTTTTGGCAACAGAAAGTTTAAAAAAAAAGAAAAAAAAAAAAAGAGAACTTCCCTGAGGTGGGGAAGACAGTAAAGACAGACAGAAATAATAATAATAATGATAAATAAAAAAGAAGTTCAACACATGCATACAGCCACATTTCAACCGCTGACATAGAGAAAAACTGAAGGTAAACACAGAACTGATGGTTCCAGGTAATAGAATACACCCATTACATTGAACAAGAGCAGGACACTTCTAAACCAAGCAATCCATTATGTGAGAGAACAAGGCTTATTTTAAATAGGCACTGCTCATATTGCTGCCTTAAATATCGTACTGCCATTCTCCTTTGCTGCAAAGTCACCGTAGTGGAAAATCCTATTCCTTTGTTAAGAATTGTTTAGACTTCAGTCAGCAAAGATAACAAGCTTGCTATGCTGATGATGAAAACTTCAATAAAAGCAGATTCTTATATCAAGTACATCCACACCCCAACTGATAAATACGCCAGGACACAGATTTGTTCCCAAATCAAAGTTTAATTTATAAAGCTGGTAACTCAAAAATACATTTGCAACAGAAACTGCCAAGAAATATGAAAGGTCTCACAATGTTATTTCTCTGGTGAGAGCCAGTTAGATGACCTGCTCATGATCACATCCAAACGCATGACGGCACTGAAAACAGATATAAGTATGTTGGTTTTAAATATGTGCCTTGACACAATTGTGCCAGAAATCTGCTAATGAACAACTCTAACTCTGCAATATACTTCCAGTATTTCCAGCCATAGGCATTTTCAAGACAGCTGTTAAATGCTCAGGAAGCCATGGGAGTCATAAGCTTCTACTTTTGTACATCAAAAAGTCACTTCCCAGGGTATTATTTAAAGGGTGATTTCTTATAAGAGTGAACGGTTTGCCAGGTTTCTCGTAAATTCTAGATCTTGCATTTGCTTCTTCCAGCATTTTATACAATTTATGATTGCGTTCTTACACAGTATTATGGTTATTCTGCAAGTGAGAAACATGGTGTAAGAGTATGGAATCCCTAGGTGTTATGGATTAAGGTGCAGAAGGACATGCTGGGCTAGGTCCTGACTTGCTTGTTATTTTAAAATTACAAGGTTCCCCAAAGGTGGGGTGCTGTCTCCATCCTCAGAGGTTTTCAAAACCCAACTGGATAAAGCCCTGAGAACATGGCCCGAGCCCACAGCCGACTCTGCCTTGAGCAGGATTTTGGACTGGACCCTTCCTGAGCTGTCCTATGAATCTCTCACTGCTAGCAATTCCAGAGGTCACTGACTTCGTACTATATAAAGCAATATTACTCTACCAAGTATTTATTAATTTAATTTGACATACTTGCTTTTGCACTACAGGGATTGCCAAGTGCATGATTTGACACTTGTGACTATGCCTGAAGTACACAGAAGAGACAAGCTCACTCCTTTACTGTCAAAATTTCCCATGTATTTTCCTTCTCACAAAAGCCTTTCAAACTGATCACTTTGATCTTGCAAGGAGATCTAAACACAGTATTTGATAGTGTTTTCTGTCCTGGGTGATCACTACTAGCACAGTAGCTTCCAGCATTGTCATCCTTCCTTCAGCCTGACCCCCAGGCTTTGGCAGGCCTAATTCATTGCTTATATACATAAAAAGTATATTGTGAACAGCTCAACTGAAAACCCCACTGCTGAAACCGAAGTTTTTTTAACCCGAATGCTTACGAATGAGTAAAACTATCAACATATTCATTTCTGTATTTAGCACTCAATTATCTAGACTCTATGGAAAATAACATTATTCACCCATGTACAGGTTTTGCCCTTCTATTAATTCTTTATTAAATATGCACCTCTTACATGACACACCTGGTAAACCCTACATAAAGTGGCTAGCAGTGACGTTCATAGTCTTATATCTGGACTATCAGCATATTTTATGTCTCAGTTATGTCCACTAACAGTTTCAAGAGGAATTGTGTCACTGCGCACAGCTTATTTAGCAGATAAGGACAGGTAGGTAATACGGTGCAAAAAGCATTTTCATAGTGTACATTCGTGTTTCCACGTAACAAATACAATTAAGTAAGCTACTTTCTCCGCAACTTTTTTTGAGAGCTTGGAAAGCTGTCTAATCTTTAAAGCTTTCCAGCCTGTTAATTTTCAAGGTAAATTAATATATATTTAAAAGGTCACAGATGTCTGTTGAAATTCACATTTACCTCTACTGTTTCTTTTTCATGGAATATACCGTTAACTACTCCAGAAATATCATTGCTTCCAGTGAGAAAACGTAATACATTCATGTGACCTAAAATGGAAAATCTGCTGATGCGTGTACTTCTTTTAATGCACAGAAGAACTAAGAAGTAGAGTTCCTAATGCTTCATACTCAGAAACTGGCCATTACTCTAATGTAATGCCTTAAAAGGCAGATCACTTCCAAACTGTACCAGCAGAAAGCCTACATAGCCGACTACCTCTTATAAAAAGCTGCAAAAAGATCTAACTTGATAGTTTAGCTTTTCAAATCTTGAAACCACACGTCCCCCTTTGGATTCAATGTCCACAGATCACCAATTATCTCTGGAAACAGAATTGGGCTAAACTGGATTTCAGTTCACCTCTGACATAATCATCTGACTTGCGAAGAGGAGGAAGAGGTAAAAGAAGTAAACTCACCTGGATTCAGACCTGGATCTAGATTTTGACCTGGAACGCCTGGAATCCTCCTTAGATCGAGATCTTGCAGGGGTGTGCCTCCCCGACTTGCCAGACCCATGAGCACTTCCGCTTCTGGA
>JANHGO010000002.1:36722569-36741117 GCA_024606505.1 Aquila spilogaster | reverse complement strand
TAGAAAAAGAACAGGATGAAGAATATTTAAAAACTCCAGGATAAAATCTAGTGCCAAAACTGAAACTAGAAAAAAAAATGTTCTGGACTTTTACTATATATGCAGAATTTTATCTACCATTTCCCTATTATTTTATAAACAGATTCAGTTTAAGCTTAGCGCTACATAACTAAATTTGCTATTTATGCCTATATTTAACAGCAAACGCACAACAGATCAACTGACGATCTACTGATCAATGCCAGCATGAGGAAACTCGTATACTTTGTACTTTATAAGCCACATACTTAAATCCAACAAGAAACGCCTGAAGTCAAGTCCCTGCTGCAGTCAGAGATGCCTCAAAGTGGAAGAATGCAGAAAGCAGCCTGGTTCCTCTTTCAGTCACTTACTTCCACAACCTCGTTTGTCTTTGGGATGCACTTCCAGGCTAATAAACCTGGTGTGAGTGCTCCCCAGCACCCTGCACCAGCCTGGTTACACGCGCAGGCCTCACGCTTCCAAATGAGAGTTCCCCAGAGTGAAAACAGACTTCTGTGCAAAACACTCACACTGGAAGAATATCCCGTCTGCTCTATTATTTACTTGCACTCTGCTGTGGGAGAGATCTAACCTAGTTAGGACTTTCAGACATGATATTTCTTTTGAATCAGTGTAATGCTTCTTACTTCAGATACGTGGCTCCAACGCACCGACTGTATCAGTTCAACAGAGTTGAGGAAATGTCAAAGTTAACAACAGAAATCTATTTGGACTTTTTTCTATTTTCTTTTTCTTAATTCCAACTTTTCGTCAAGTCAGGAACACTCTCTAAAACATCAGACAGGATTCGTTCCTAAACATTTGATTTATATCTCTAACATCTCTTAAATCTCAGCATTCAACTTAGAGGGCATTCTGTATCAGACATTCAGAAAATCATTCGCTAAACTGATGTTTAATTGCGCTTAAACTCCTTCCATGTGACTTAAACCAGATTTGCTATTTACAGTTGCCAACCATAAAATAACAACAGCTAAGGGAAGAGGAACTTGCAGCATGAAGCAGATTTTTAATCAATACTGAGAACAACAGAAAGAAAGCAAAGTTGGTTGAAGCCATATTCTTCCTTACTGAAACAATCAAGGTGTTTTAAGCCACCACACTTAGCAACTCCGCAAAGGACAGTGCAAATATTGAGAGCTGAGTTACAACTAAGTTTACCCTAAACCTGCTGTTTCCTTCAAAAGAAAAAGCCCATGTAGATGAGTTCTGAGCAAATGTAATAAAGGAGACGGAAAAAGATTTTAAAGAAGGGATTAAACAAGAAACCAACTAAGGTTGTTGTTCTTTTGAGGGAATCTACTTCTCCTCTCGACAGACTTGAGCTGGGCAGAAGAAGACGCCCAAAGACAGAAGGTCCCATAGTGACAGAACAAGAAATGCACACTGCTATGGGAGGGAGGCAACAAGGAGCACAGTGCACAGCAGCACTCCCCACACCCTTCTCAGGATTTTGGAAGTCATTAAGCTTTGAAGAAATACAGTAGGAAAGTGGTATTAGCATAAGCAAACAGCTGATGTCTTCATCTGCAAGGCCCAAGCTTTATGCCCCATTATGTGACCCACTGAAGGTCCACATAAGCTTGTCCCATAGTTCACTGATAGTGAGATGTACACTACTTTGTTTTAGTCGTTTAGACAGTGCCTTCTTTTCCTTTTTGCTCCTCTGTGAATTTCAAGCTTTAAAAAAAAAAAGAAAAAAAAAAAGATGCATCAGGCTCAGGTCATGAGGAAAAAGAAGAAAAACTTCTGTTCCTGCTACATTCAAATTCTTCTGGTAAGCAAATCAAAGCTGGTGCTCCCTACTGAAAAGCTACTGTTTCTAATCTTGAACGCTGAAGTGCAGACAAAGTTCCCACAGGTAGAAGCAGTGGTAAGGTATGCACAACCAGAACTGTGTTAGATCTCTACTTCTCCAATCCAGTTCTTCCTCACTTGGAACTGCAAGTTATAGATTCATTTCACAACTTAAAACAGTCAGTATTACTGGTACTATTTATACTAAATCCTTACCAACTCAGCTGTTTCCACTTGCTTTCCTAAAAAAAAGGCACATAGCCTACCACTATGCATTACCACAACTGACTGCAGATTTATTCAAGGTGCAAGGGTGCCAATTTCACGCACTCAGCCTTGCTATTCCTAAATTTAGCAATGGATCCAACAGCAAAAAAAAAAAAAAAAAAGAACCAAAAAAAACCCCCCAAAAAACCCAGCTTCTGCTTGTTCCCCTTAAGTACAGGATCACCCAATCACTCAGTACTGTGAGCTGCCAGAGTACAGCCCCTCAAACAAACGACTTTCTGACAGCTCAGGGTACTGCCTGGCCTACCAAGAGGTGTGGCCAAAAGCTGAGGGAGGAGGCACAAAGAATGACCTACCTTGGTGGCATCGTGTTACCACACTGCTTCTCACCTTCTCAAACTATCAATGCACAGGGTGAATAGCTATCTGCAGGCTGCAAACATGCAGAGGACAGAGGAAGCAAGACTTTCTGGTAACCAGCTTTCTTTCCAGCCCTACTTAACTACACACGCTCCAGTGAGCACAGTCACAGTGAATGAAAACAAGGGTCTTCAGAAAAAGCTGTAGTTGGTTACAGTGTGCTGCCAATATGCCAATATTCCGGTGGTTGAAACAGTGTATCACTGAATAAGTTTAGGCTTCTTCAGCTTT
The DNA here is from genome assembly GCA_024606505.1 of Aquila spilogaster. NCBI lineage: Eukaryota > Metazoa > Chordata > Aves > Accipitriformes > Accipitridae > Aquila > Aquila spilogaster. The sequence continues at coordinate 36,738,399 of JANHGO010000002.1, read as the reverse complement.
AAAGTTTCTAGAGTTCAGTTTCCGCAGGAAGCATGAGTAGAGAAAGAATTTCACTGGGAACACTTAGAAAACAATCAAGCAAAAAACTATGGCATAAGACAGTTAAAGTTCCTGTAGCCTCCAAAACAGCAAGTGTCACTATTTGTGGAAGCACCCAGTACTGCTTCTTCATCCCCAGAACTGACATAGCACTCATGGCTATCTCACACAGCTGGAAATCAAATCAGACAAATTCAGCTGATTCGGTTCCCAGATCTGACTGTACAAATGCTGCTACAAGGGAGGAAGCAGGAACACAATTTCAGGAGCACAATTCTTGCTGGCAGCGTGGACTTGGAACTGCTTAACAAACAGTTGTAAAGTCATACCCTAGATTATTTATTCTAGCAGTGCTTCCTACTCTGCAAGGAAATCTCAGTGCTTCCAACTTGAGGAAATCGAAGGCCACTGACCAAAATATAAGCTTTGGTTATTCAAGCAAACAAACCCACCAACATTGGTAGTAATATTCAAAAAGTCACTCCCTCACCTACTCTGGAATAGCAGGCTCGTAACTAAATGACTGTATCTTTTACTTTTATAGACAATTGCATACAACTTACCTATGAGTCAAAGTTCTGTTACAGAGGAATAACATTCTTCTTCTAAACATGCTCTAGTCAGATGCAACTTACTTTAAGCCTTGTTCACGGTGGTCTGCTCGTTACTTTCTTTTTTTAATAAAAGTACAGAAATATAGAAATAGACATACTCTACAAAATTATGTTTCAAGAGGACTCCACAATAAGGTCTTAACGTGTTCAATTATTCTAACAAAGAAAGCACTATGCAGGTCAGCCTGAGAAGCTTCACTAAAGCTACCATATTTTTGAGCCTGAATTGCACAGCTGCAACTAAACCTCCTTAAACTAACACACAGAAATCCATCCTGGGTACACGATAGGCAATGCTCCCTAACTGGAAACATACCTGGTTCCTGCAAGAGTGGCATGAACTGCAATGAAAAGAGCGCTGAGGGCAGAACAAGTCTATCCCTTGACACCAGTTTTCAGTATCCAGTTCCATCTAGCGTTCTTAGCCTCCATTTTTCTGACCTATCCTACCCTGATATAGTAACACTCGCATCCTACCAAGGCTTACTGTAGTAAAAATGCCATTTTCAAAGAAAGATGCAACACATTGCGATTCTCAACCCCTCCCCCCCCCCTTAGGTTTATTACATCATACTTCAATTTTTTTGACCCCCGCAGTGAAGGTTTAGGCTCTAAGCTCCCTACCACCCCCACAGGTCATGGTGCAGCAAGTTAAAAAGCTACAGCCCGATGCTGAGACAAGCAAACACAACAGGAACAGCTACAGGCCTCGGAGATTAAGGAAGGAACAACTACGGGTTCGGCCGCGGGAGGAAATCTCTCCCCAGAGGCGGATCGCGAGGCAGTTTTGGGGGGAGGATAACAAAGGACAAAGAGGCGGCGGGGGTCCTCCTCAGCTCCGCCGCTCATCCCCCACCCGAACCCCCCCCAGAGCCGCCCCGGGGCCTGAGGGGCCGCCCTCCTCCGGAGCCGCAGCCCGCGGACGGCCGCAGCCCGGGGAAGGCCGCCCCGCAGCGCCGGGCTCGGCCCGTTCCGCCCGCCCTCGGCCATTTTGTCCCTCTCGGCGCTCCCGGTCACCAGCCCAAGATGGCGCCGGGCCGCCACACCGCGCGCCCCCACCTCCATTCCCGCCGCCATCTTGAGCCCGGCCCTCCTCCGCGGCCTCCTCACCGCCACCCGCTCCGCCCCGACGGCGACACGGGGGCGGCCGCCCCGCCCGGAGCCGGGGAAAGTGTGTACGTGTGGGGGGAGGGGGCGCGGCCGGGCTGCGCGCTCAGGCTCCGTGTATTACCCGCTCGCCGTAGTTCTGCTCGCCGCTGTCGCTCATCGTCCCGCCGCGCCACTCCCCGCCACCGCCGCGCCGACCCGACCCGACCGTCCCCGGCGCCAGCGCTCTCCGCAGAGGAAGTGACGTATACCGCGCGCTACAAACCCCGCCCGCCTTCAGCGCCCTGAGGAGAGGCACCGCCCCCTACCGCTAAACCACGCCCCACCACCCTTCCCGCCTCTAGGGAAGCCCCGCCCCCTATCGTTAAACCGTGCCCCTTCACTCTTCCCGCCTACGGATAAGCCCCGCCCCCTGCGGTTAAACCACGCCCCAATCGTCCATCTGTGTGGAAGCCACGCCCCCTGACGTTAATCCCCGCCCCTCATCCTTCCCGCCCAAGGATGAGTCCCGCCCCCTCACTCTCCCGTCTGTGGAGAAGCCCCGCCCCCTCTCCGCCCGCCTGGGCGGCGATCTGCTGGAGGTGCTCCCGCCCACCCAGACTGGCGAGGCGGCTGCCGGCAGTAAACTGTCTTCCTCTCCCACGAATCACGGTGGTCATCTCCTCCTCCTCTCCCCCTCCTCTCCCAAACCACCCAGGGCTGCCCTTGTAAGTCCACATCAGGAAGCCAAAGTGCTGCCTCAGGGCTCCCCGCGGTTTTCCTTCCAGGAGGCACCAGTTTAAAAGCACTGCTTCAGTGGTGGAAATGGGCGTATTTCTAAAGCAGCCACGCGAGGGCAGCGCAGCATCGCCGCATCGCTCCTGCACGAGGGGCGCCCCGTGTCCTTTCCGGCTCTGTTCTGTTCCTGCGCTATTCCCAGCGCCATTCAAAACGCAGCAACGAAGGGCACGGCACTAAGGTGCTACAGACGCCTGACGCGAGCCGCCGAAGTCGGCCATCGCTCAGCAGCACAGCCTCGAGCCTCCGCACTGCGTTTCTACACCATCCCATCCCGCTCCGCCCCGGCCGGGAGGAGCCAGCGCCGGCGGCCGCTCCGCCCTTAACGACCGCGGGGCGCGGCCATGAGGCTGAGCCGGGCGGCTGTGCTGGCGCGGTCCAAGGCCGTCGCGCTCGATGGGGTCCGGCGGCTGAACTGCTGGTGGGGGTCTGGGATGGGGGACGTGGGCGTGGGGATGGGGACAGGCGGGGCCTTGCAGTGGGAGGGACGTGCGTGGGGATGGGGACAGGCAGGGCCTTGCAGTGGGAGGGGTAGGCCTAGGGATGGGGACAGGCAGGGCTGAAGACAGGCAGGGCGTTGGGGGGGATAGACAGGGCTAGGAGTTGGGGGCAGGGCTAGGGCAGGGGACAGGCAGGGCCTTGCAATGGAAGGGACAGGCCTTGGGATGGGGATGGACAGGGTAGTGGGGAGGGACAGGCAGGGCCTTGCAGTGGAAGGGACAAGCCTGGGGATGAGGACAGGCAGAGTGTTGAGGAGGGATAGGCAGGACTAGGGCAGGGGACAAGCAAGGCCTTGCAATGAAAGGGACAAGACGGGATGGGGATGGACTGGACATTGCGAAAGGATAGACAGGGCCTTGCAATGGGAGGAACAAGCCTGGGGATGGGGATAGGCAGGCTTAGAGGAGGGTACAGGCAGGGCCTTGCAGTGGAAGGGACAGGCCTAGGGATGGGGACAGGCAGGGTATTGGGGAGGGATAGGCAGGGCTAGGGCAGGGGACAGGCAGGGCCTTGCAGTGAAAGGTACAAGTCTGGGGATGGGGACAGGCAGAGTGTTGGGGAAGGATAGGCAGAGCTAGGGCAGGCGACAGGCAGGGCTGGTGGATGCCAAGCAGCCTTGGTGTCCCAGGCAGGCCTGCAATGGCAGAGCAGCCCTGGAGGGGATACTGGGGACGTGGCAGAGGTGTGGGATAGGCCCAGGCTTGCAGCTGGGGTGTGGGGACAGCAGATGGGTGGCTGTAGCCAAGGCAAATGCAGTGACAGCCCTCTCCTCCCGCAGGGGCAGCCACCTCACCGATGTAAGTACCATGCTGCCGTCTGCTCATCTCATCGATCCCCCGCCTGTACCTGGAGAGAGCCGGCACTGGGAGGGTACAGGGGCCATGTGCTCACCTGGCTGTGCAGGATTTGGGCTCATAGGCACATCCCTACAGCAGGAAAGGGCTGCTCGGGTGAGAGGGATGGATCCTTCCTGGAAAGCAGCGTAAGGATGGCAGACCTGTCAGAAACAATAGCAGTGAGGTGCTGGCAGGGTGCAAAGGGTGGTAGCACTGCTGATTCTGTGCTGGCTCTGGCAGCAAATCCCTCAGGCGGTGCTAAGCTTGGGTTAGATGGAAGCAAGCTGAATCCCTGCTCTTGCTTTTATCTTGTTTGTGTGTGGCTTAAACTGCTGTGTTGTTTTTGTTGTTCTGTTTTGTTTTGTGTTGGTTTCTTTTTTTCCCTTAGGAGTGCAGTTTAATATTTCTGTCTCTTCCTGCATAGATATCGATATGCCGGGATCTGCCCAACGTTGAGGTGATCACATTCAGGTGAATCCCAAGCTGTTGGCCTTGGAGAGAGCAGAGATCGTGTGTTTCATGTGGCTGTGTCCTGGCCTTTGGTTTGGTGCTGCCTCTGAGAGTGTCTCCAAGCTGCCAGCCTCTTCTTGCCTCTTTTCTCAAGCAGCAGAGATGTGGAAATGCTTGTCTTTCATCACGTTCCTCTGCACCTGTCCCCTTGCTATTCGAGAAAATAATCCTTGCTTTGAGAGGGGTTAAAATGTCTTAGGTTTTTTGCTCTTTAAGTCATATTCCATGATCTAGATGGGATTTTCTGGGCCTCCACATGAAGCCAGTTTGCAGAAGACTGGTTGAAATGCTTGGATCTCTCCGAGCTCCACATTGCTCTCATCTCACACAGAGCCTGTGCTATCTTTGAAACTGAGCTTTTCCGCTTGGGAATCTTCTGTGGGTTCTCCTTCAGCTTGGGAATCTTCTGTGGGTTCTCCTTCAGCCTGAGCTGCTAGAGAAAAGGGCGTCAGTGTGACGGATGGTTGGGGGAAGCAAAAGCTGTTTGTCATCTTCAGCAGAGAGCAGAGCCTGCTTTTTTAATTCCTCCCTCTGTTTACAAAGATGAAATGCCATCTTTTTGTTCCATGCAAAGCCGTGGGCTCCTGAACACCGCCCTCGCTGTGTCGGTGTGAGGCTTCTCAGTGAAGCTGATGCAGAAAAAGAGGCTGAAAAGCTGCGTGCTGCAGGGGCCCTGCTCCCCGCTCAGGGCACAATGAGGAGGGGTGGGCTGAGCCTGTGCTCTCTCTGCAGCCTGAATGGCATCTCAGACCTCGAGCCGCTGAACCAGTGCCAGAATCTGAGCGAGCTCTACCTGAGGAAGAACAACATTGCAAGCCTGAATGAGCTCTTCTACCTCAAAAACCTGCCCCGGCTGAGGGTCCTGTGGCTGTCTGAGAACCCCTGCTGCGGGTCCGACCCCCACCGCTACAGGATGACGGTGCTCCGCAACCTCCCCAGCCTGCAGAAGCTCGACAATCAAGGTGGGTGTTGGCAGGGAAATGAACAGCCCTGAGCCCTGGGCAGGGTGAACTGGAAACCAATGATGTGCTGGTTCCTCTTGTTCAGGTGTCCCTCTTTGTGATGGGGAGACGTGGTGCAGGCGTGCAGCCAGGCAGGGTCTGCTGGAGGTTGAGAGTCCCCTCTGCAGAACCATTGCTCCCAAGCTTTTTCCTCCCTTTTGTGCCGTGCAGTGCCAGGGTTAGTGCTAGCAGGGCTGAGAGAGGCTCATTAGAGCTGAGACTGCACCATTAATTAGTGGTTTTTCAGAGCTTTCTCCTTTGCTCTGGCAAAACAAAGATTCTGTAATTGGATCTGCGGTTATAGAAAAAGCTTTTCCACCTGCTAGCAGTAATTTGGTGGTTTTTGGAGCCTGCAGCGCGTATTTGCATCCCCACCTGATATCTTTCTCCTTTTGAGAGCTTGGTGACAGCCACTGTTCTCTTGTGCAGGAGAATGAAAGCAAAAGGCCGCTACAAAGCAGGATTGTTGGGTGAAACCCTCGTGGTGTAGCTCTGCAGCAGCAGCACATTCCTGATCACAGGCAATGTCTTTCTGGGCTGCTGGAGTTCATTGCAAGCAAGTGGCTCCAGACTGTTTTTTTGCTTTCACAGCCGTGACAGAGGAAGAGCTGTCCCAGGCCCTGGTTGATGGGGAGGAAATCACGGCCCCACCAGCCAGGAGGAGTATAGAGAACGGCTGCTCCGCATCCACAGAGTCCAGTGCTGCCGAATCCACAGTGGAGACTGAGAGTGAGCTGCTGAGCTTCGGTTTGGAGGAGACCAAGTGAGATGTTAGGGCTCCTGGGCTGGATTCGTGGGTAGCATGACAAGACCCTGCCGGCCAAGCCCCGTCTCCTGTGGGCCAGCCCTGCAGTGGGTGCAGATTCCTGTTGTTCTAGTTAGCGTGATGTACCTGTGCTGGGTCAACAGTACTCGTGGGTCTGGTTCTCTGTCTGCAGAACAGGCTCTGCCGTAGCTGGGTGCTTGCTATCAGCTGCATGTGAACACAGAGATGGGTAAGCTCTGGCCTGTCCCTCCTTAGCTCCCCTGCAGCACTCTTTGGTGCACATCAGCACTGTGGCACATGTTGGAGTGCAGTGTGATGCAGGCAGTTCCCAGTCCCACAGCTGGGAGCAGCCTCCTCGTGGTGCCTTGCCTGCTTACATCCTGTAGCTATGAGGCTCTTAGTACAGTTTTGCTCAGGCTGCTGTGTTCTGTAGGCAGCAGTGGTGTGAGAGGACATGTGCTTTGAATCCCTTGGCTAGATACCTGTTGGCTGGCTGCCCTCGACCTTAGAAGTTTGGCCTGGCAGAGTAAGGCCAATTTTGCCATCTGGTTACTGTACATTTGCTCTTCTTCCCTTTCTTCAGCAAAATTCGAGAGCAGCTTGGTATGAAGCCTGTCTCTAGGGATAAATTTTCCTCCTCCTCACCTCAAGAGACGGACTGTAGCCGAAAGACGAGAGTGAGTATCGTTCAAGACCAAATCGCTTTTCATCTTTAAGATGCCATGCAGTGTTTTTATTTTCCTCCACATGCAGAGAAAGCCTGATGAGGTTTGTACTCACCATCTGTCTGCCCACGGGCATGTGTGTCCCTGCACTACGGCTGTGCTAAGAGTGTGTCAAAGACGGGCAGCAGCTGAAATGCAGCTGGTGAGCGGGAGGATGCTAAATTGAGTGCTTAGGTGCTTCTTCGGCCCCCTCCGTGGTGTAGCCCCAGATGAACCTCATGGATCTTGGCTGTGCAGCTGGGAGCTGCTGTATTCTGGGCTCAGCGCCATCACTGCAATTGGCATAGGGAGGCCAGAGTGAGAATCTAGACCGTGTTCTGCCTCATTCTGCTGTTTGTTGCCTGCATTCTCTTGTTCATTCATGTTTTAAGCTTCCTTTACAGTACCAAGAGTACTACTGCAGGCCCTGGCCTTTTTCCCTCTTTATTCTGTCAGAAAGGAGGAAAAAAATTAAGGGAATGTGGCCACAGGCTGCAGCTGTGGAGCTTCAAGTTGGACATTAGGAAACAAGATTTTCCCTAAAAGGTATCTAGAGAGGTTGTGGAATCTCTCTCTGGAATTTTTCACATAGTTTGACAGAGCCGTGTTCTGGCGTTGGCAGCAGTCCTGCTTCGGTGGGAGGCTGGGCTGGGGACCTTCAAAGGTTCTGTCCAGCTCCTGTTTTCACTATTATCTCGCTGTTGCTCAAATCAGAGTGGGGGCATGTCCTTTCTCACTGTGGTCACACTGGAGAGAGGACAGCTGCTCAACTGAGTGCCCTTTTCCCTACAAGAGCCAGAGGTGTGTGGGCAGTCTATGCAGGACTGGGTGGACGAGTTTGTCCTGCGTTCCTATTGGTCTCCTCCGAGGCAGCCTGTGCCCCACTTGGCCTCAGGGGGGTTGATTTGTCCCTGTAGGTGCAGGTGATGAAGTCCGTAGAAGGAGCAGCAACTCGAAAACGGAGTGCCCCCCTTCTCTGGGCTGGTGTTAATGTGCTTGTATAAAGCAGTGCCTTTCTCATCCTGACAGAACAACGTGCTGAATGCCGTCCTGCTTCTCACGAAGGAACTGGACGCAGAGGGTCTGGAGATCGTCCAGCAGGCAGTGGGGAGGAGGCTGCAGGCCTTTCGGAAGAGAGAGCTGCAGGAGGAGTGACGGTGCGTGCTACATCCTCCCTGGAGCATTCCATGAGCTGGGGAGCTCGCCCCAGCCCAGCAGCACCACTCTGCCTATACATGCCCGGCTCAGCACGTCCCACTGCACTTCCCCTGTGGATGGGATGATGCTGGCTGCAGAGGAACTGCCCCTTTAGCTCTCCTGACATTGCCCCTGGCTGTGTGCATCACGCTGGCAGGATCAGCCTCTCGGGAGCTTTCCTGCTGGCGTGGCAGGCTCTGTTAATGTGTGCATGTTGTGTCACTGGGGTCATTCGATGGGAGCCACAGCAGGATCAACAAGAAAAAGCTAGCAAGGCTGCGGGCAGAGGTGCTGCTGTGCTCTACAAATGAAGGGGTTGGCAAAGCCTGACAGCAGCCAGAAATACCACTGCACCCCGTGGGCTGAGCACTTGGCTGGCCAGTTGTCGTTCTGGGTCTGTGTAGAGCAGGCTCTGAAGGCAGCTTCTCCCACAAAGGTTTGTTTGAATCTTAGAAAGACGCTGCCCAAAGGATTTTCAAGAACTCTCTGGTGCAGATGGTGAAGGTCAATGTCACGTATTTAATTTATCTTGAACTCCTGATTTCTTCTGGCCTTGTTAGTACAAGCAGCATCTGACTTGGTGGTCAGGTGGCCCAAAGAAGACCTTGGTGCAGCCTGGGTGAAACAGCAAATCCTGAATGCTGGAGCTGTAGTTTCGCCCGTGCACGCCCCTGCAGGCATTAGAGCAGCCTAAGGAAATTTAACCTTGGAGCAAAATGCCCCTGTGCATTTTGGGAGAAAATGAGCCAAGCATTGCTGTTGGAATGCACAGGTAGCAGGGGTGGTGCTTAACTGAAAAACTGAATTCAGAACAATTTGACAAAGCTGTTAAATACCACTTGAAACATCGTGACAGAGCAAATAAAAGCCATTTTCCCTGTAGGACCTGTGAGTTGTGCCTGGGGCTCAGCAACCATCCTGCGAAAAACTGAGTCTGGGCATTGCTGCGTTACATCTGGGTCACAGCTCTCATTGTGAACCCTGTGAAGCCGGAGGGCAGCTGTTGGTTCCTGCTCCCTCCCGCTTCACTGACCATGAAATGCTTCATCTGACTGCGGTGCTGCTCATGGCCAGAACTGCTGTACCTCCCTGCTTTCCAAAGGCGCTTTGCTACTGGGGCAGCTCTGTGCAGCAGCAAGTCTGCAGCAGCTGCAGGGAGCAAAGGGACTGTGAGCAAGGCTTGGTGCAGAGGTGCAAAGTCTGCATGGGGGGGACATGGCCCTTGGTGTGGTTCTTTGCAGGCCCTGGGGTGGTTGTGGCCCTCTGGTTCTCCTCCCTGTGTCTGCATAGGCACCCAAGCCCCTGCACTGAGTGGTGCTGATGGGAGTGCTCCTTGGGGATGTTGACAGCCCCGTGCGTGCAAGCACAGCTCTGTGGCCTTGGGGTGAGGGGGCACAGTGTGTCCCTCTGGATGAGGATTGCTGATGCCTTTAACTCTTCAGATGACCTAGTTCTTGCCTCCTGTGTTAAGCCCAGCTGCACTGAACTGGTCAGTGTGATTTATAATATATTAGTCTTCCCCTGACAGCCAAGGCCCCAGAGGCTTACCCGGCATCTTGTTTGCATCCTGCCCTTGTGCCGAGGTTAAGTCTTCTCCCAGGCTGCCTCAACAGCTGCTTGGTGGCAGAAGTTGCACCTTTCTGCACCGGGAATCGTGGGAGCAGCTGCTGGAGCGTGTTGGCAGACACCCCGTGGCCTGGAGCCCCCAGTTTTGCTGGGAGGAGAACGTCTGCAGCAAACATCACGCCTTGTCACAGGGCTGGCTGTGGCTGCCGGAGCGCTCAGCGTGGCCTGGGGCTGCTCTGGCGCAGCTCCTTTTTTCTCAGCTCACAGCAGTCAGGCTGCTAATCCCCGCCAGAGCTCTCCGCCTACGTGCCGTGCTTGTCATACTTGGCTGGTGCTGCTGCTGCAGTTGCCAGGTGCCCCCTCTGCTCCTAGGCCACCTCGCAGCGTCTTTGTCACTCTGGGGACCAGTGGCCTTCCTTCCTCTGTGCGATGCTCGGTGTCCCCGCAGCTCTGGGGCTGGGCTGGATGTGCTGGGGGAAGCTGGATACACAGTCACCATGTTTCTGGGGCTCTGCTGAGGAGCGAGATGGGCTTCCCCAAGATCAGCATGGGGTGGCAGAGGAACCCACTTCCCACCTTCCCCGGCACCGGGAGGAGCGGTGTGATCTGTGCCTGGAGTCCCCAGGGCAGATATCACCAGGGAAAAGCTGCAATGTTTCCTTCATCAGCAAGTTCTGCTGTTTCTCTGTGCTCAGCTCTGGCAGGCATGATGCGCTCACTATCTTTGTCCAGAGCCTAAAATAAGTGCTGTGGCCAGCTAGGGGAATGGCACTGTTGCCCTTAAAATCAAAGGGGCCTCCACACTGGGGACAACTCCACGGAAAAAGAACAGCTCTGTCCAAACCCTACAACTGTGACACGTCCCCATGATGGTGATGTTCGTCAGTGTGGCTCTGGGAGGAAGGAGTCCTGGGAAATGAGCGCAGCCAAGCCCCAGAGCTGCGAGCCGGGGCCAGGGCCCTTGGCAGCTGCCCTGAGAAACTGCGTGAAAACCACGCGCGTCGCCCTGATCCGTCCGCTTTGATGCAGCTTTCCTCCCGGGTCGGGAGGTCTCCTCGCAGAGGGACACGGACTTTGCGCACTCTGGAGGGACTCACGCATGCGAAGCTGCCTGCGGCCCTTTTCTCCCAGGACCCCGGGCCGGGGGTGCATAGAGCAGGGAAACCTCTCATCCCAGCATTAGTCAGCTCTGGCAAACTGTCTGCAGCTCAGCTTTCTCACACCCCCTCCTTAGACACCATCTCCAGCACAGGACGCTCCCTCCATCCCAATGCACACCCCATGGGCGTCCAGTACTCCTCCCCGCAGGACCCAGCACGCAATGACCACGCTGGTGACGCAGCGTTGACTCCAGCAGGTTTTATCTCTAAGACGCAAGCGACGCCGCGATGGTGAGACGCGGTGGGGGCACGGAGCGGTGGTGAGATGATGGGCACGGCCCTGCTGGTGGCACCAAGGGCCACGTGGTGACAGGCAAGCGTCATGCAGGGTGGCCAGGGACCAGGGACCGCCAGGACTGGTGCCTGTGCCTGCTGTGGCACAGCACCGCATCCTCCTCCACTCCCTTCCCGCGCGGGGTCGTCAGCCAAAAGCAGCGATTGGTTTGGGCTATCAAGCCATGGAAAAAGGAATCAGGAGTACCCCATCATTAAATAATAAACTAGAAGAGGATGATTTCGGGGCCGGGCTGCGCAGCCAGGCTCGGGGAAGCCCCTGTTCCCGCGTGTGCACAGTGACTGGCCCCACGGAGCAGCAATTTCAGGCAGGGTTTGGGGAGGACACGCTCGGGGATGGCCACTAGAAGCCCTTCTCGATGCTGAGCGTGCGCCGGGTGACGTGCTCCATCTTCCCCGAGATGTACTCGGTCAGGCTGATCTGGTAGTTGGCCAGCATCTTCAGCATCAGCCGCAGGTTCAGCCACCACTGCTCCTGGGGCAGCCGGTGCCTGCGGAGCGGGACACGGCTCTCCAGCGGCCCCGGGCCCAGCGGCCACGCGGAGCCACGGACAGAGGATGGGCACTTACTCAAAATCAGTGACTTTCTTGAGCTCCGTCACAGGGCTGAAGGCCACCACCTTCTTCCTCAGCCCGATCACACAGGCGGAGTCGGCCGAGTTGGCAAACACGCGCCCTGCAGGGGACACACAGTCATCAGCTGGCAGCGGGGACGGCGGCCACGCTGCGACCGGCATCCCCCGGCCCTGGGCTCACCCTTGCGGTACGCCTCCTGCAGCTTCTCCGACATCCACAGCACGGCCTTCACGCCCAGCTTGGTCCCATAGTTGCGGTCAAAGGGGGTCGGGGCTCCCCCCTGGGGACAGAGAAAAGCTGGGGTCAAGTCCCTGTGGGACATGGCCCGGTGCCGGTGGCCCTCCCGTCCCTGTACCTGCTGGAGGTGGCCCAGGACGTTGATCCTGCAGTCGAAGATGCCCTTGCCCTCGGAGGAGTAGAGATTGTAGAGGAACTCGGTGGTGTAGTGCTCATGGCACTTCTCGTTGCTGGGGGAGCAGAGGGAAGGGGAGGGGGGGGTTACTCCTTCATGGGCTGTTCCCAGGGTGTCCCGAGGGACGCGAATATGGTGAGAGGTGGTGGCCTAACGTTGTGCCAGGGCAGGGTCAGGTTGGATATTAAGAAATATTTCATCTCAGAAAGAGCAGTGAGGCACTGCACAGCTGCCCAGGGACATGGGGCAGTCACCGTCCCTGGAGGTGTTCCAGAGCCGTGGGGATGTGGCACTGAGGGCCGTGGTCAGTGGGCACGGTGGGGTGGGCTGGGGTTGGATTTGGGGATCTTAGGGCTCTTTTCCAACCTCAATGACTTGGGACTCACCGCAGCACCAGCCCCCTCTGGATGTCTGTCTTCATTTTGTCGGTCAGGTGCTCCACGTTGGCCTGCAGGACAAACCCCCAGCATGTCCCCCGCCTTCCTCATCCACCCCATGTTCCCCCGACCTCACCACACCTCATCTGCAGCTCTTCCCATTTCCATCTTCCACCAAAACGCTATCGCTGGGATCTCGAGGGCCGCTCACCTTCAGGTCGTGGATGGTGAAGGGGTCTTCATACACATAGGCAGCATCGGCGCCCACCGCGATGCCGGTGACGGTGGACAGGTACCCGCAGTAACCTCCCATAGTCTCCACGATGAAGACGCGGCGCTTGGTGCCTGACGCCGACTGCTTGATGCGGTCACAGCTCTGCGTGATGACAACGCCGGTCACAGGGCCACATTGACACAACGCGGTGCCCCCACCTCACCGCTGCCCCTCACCTCCATGGCCGCGTTGACAGCTGTGTCCGAGCCCAGGCTGAAGTCGGTGCCGGGCACGTTGTTGCTGATGGTGGCGGGGATGACACACATGATGATGCAGAGCTCCTCGTACTGCCCGCGGGCTTCCACCAGCTGCAGCACCCCTTCGTATGCCTGCCGCGGGCATGGCCGTCAGCAGGGTCCCACCTCACCCCACCACCCGGGGCCAGGATGGGCCCGTAAGCTGTAGGAGATGCCACCTCCTGCAGTGACACCAAAGGGCTCTTCTACATTCAGGGTTTCCCCGCACCTCGAAGCCGCCAATGACCAGCAGAGCTTGGATGTTGAATTTCCTCACGTTCTCCACGATCTTTTCCATGCAGGTCTTGGGCAGAGTCCTGGAAGGGGGTAAAGACCCCGTGGTGAGGCCCCCGAGAAGCCTGGTGACAGCGGTGTCCCTCCGGCACAGCCATGGGCCACTCACCGCTTGGTGCCCAGCATGGACCCGCCGCGTCCCAGCCAGCCGGCCACGTCGTGCCAGCCCACCTCGCGGATCTGCAAGGAGCAAAGCTCAGTTCTGGAGCTGGGGATAACCTGATAACCCGGCCACCCCAATCGGAGCCCTGTGGGCCTTCCGATGCCCCCACGCTCACCTGTCCCTTGGCCAAGCCCTCGAAGCCGTCGCTCACTGCGTAGACCGTGTGGCCACGGCAGATGCTGATGCGCACAGCTGAGCGCACGGCCGCGTTCATGCCGGCGGCGGGGGCCCCCACGTTCAGGATGGCCAGGCTGAAGGGGCTCTACGGGGACAGCAGCGGTGCGGTGGGGACGGTGGCACGGCCACCAGGAGGGGAACGGCACCGTCCTCCTTAGAATTGAGGGAATGATGGAGGGGACAGCGTGGCACCCTGTCTCACCTTCTCCTGCGCTGGTTTCTGGTGTGCCAACAGTTTATAGATGTTCCAGTTGTTCTCAAAGCTCCTGCAAGGACAGCAGTGGCTCTAGTGGAGAACCTCCGTCCCACGAGGGCCCTCCGGTCACCCCATGGTGACGTCTGGTCCCCATGGTGGCTCACCTCCCGCGGAGCTGGATCGCCTCATCAAACCTCTTCTCGTCCATGGCCTTCTGCACGTCCTTCGTCTTGGGGGAGAGATGCAGCACTGTGACACCCACACGTGGGGTGACAGCAGTGGGACGCTCCAGCGCCCACTCAACAGAGGTGCCACCAACCCCATGGAGGTGCCACCAACCCCATGGAGACGCCACCACGTACTCACCACCTGGACGCACTCCATCAGCGGCAGCCGCACCGACTGGTTCCCCGACAGGCTGACCACGCAGGCGGGGGTGTCCGGGGTGGCCTCCAGCAGCGCCATCACCGCCTCCATCCCCATCTTGCTGCTCTGCAGTGGGTCGGGAGCACCCTTTGGGTGATGACAAAGCCCTCCTCCCACCTTTTGTCCCCATCCCGCAGCCCCGGGCACCCACCAGCACACGGTCGAAGGCGGAGGGCGTTCCGCCGCGCTGCACGTGGCCCAGCACGGTGACGCGCGTGTCGAAGCCCAGGCGCTGCACCACCAGCTGCGGGGCGGAGAGGCCATCAGGGCGGGCAGGGCCCGGCCGTGGGAGCGGGCAGTGGGGTGAGCCTTACGTCTTTGACGTAGTTGGAGGAGATGGGTTTGCCGTTGCGGTCGATGGCCCCCTCTGCGATGATGATGATGTTGAGCCGTGACCCTCGGCTGCGGGTCTGGGCGAGCAAAAGGCACAGCAGCTCAGACAAAATTTGTGCCAGCCGAGCGCGTCCCGGCCACAAGCATCCTCCCCATGGCCCCATGGTAGGGACGGGCCCCTCACCTCCCCGAGCCGCTCGCACATCAGGTCCTCCCAGCCATCCTCCGGGGGGGATTCGGGGATGAAGAGCCAGTCAGCCCCTGAGGCCAGCCCGGACACCAGCGCCAGGTACCTGCGGGGAGCAGTGGTGGCACCCAGGTGTCCCCAGGAACCCAAAATGCAGCAGAAAGCCCCCATTCCATCTGATGTCCTCACCCGCAGTGGCGGCCCATCACCTCCAGCACGAACGTCCTCTGGTGGCTGCAACGACATGGTTTAGGGACACGGTCAGTGGGCATGGTGGGGACGGGCCAATGGTTGGACGATCTTAGAGGTCACTTCCAACATTAATGGTTCTGTGAGCGGGCATGGTGGGATGGGTGGGATGGAAGTTAGGCCTGATGAACTTAGAGGTCTCTTTGAACCTTAATGAGCCTACGAGTGGGCATGGTGGGATGGGTGGGATGGAAGTTGGACCTGATGAACTTAGAGGTCTCTTTGAACCTTAATGTGCCTACGAGTGGGCATGGTGGGATGGGTGGGATGGAAGTTGGACTTGATGAGCTTAGAGATCTCTTCCAACCTTAATGAGTCTATGATAACCAAAGGATGAGGCTGAGGATTAGGAGGAGAAGGAGGATGAGGAGGGTGGGCAGGAGGAGGGTGGGTGCCGTGCTGACGACGCGGCCACCGGTCTCACCTCTGCGCTGTGGTGGTGATGGCGTCGATCACCTCCATGATGCGATGCAGCGCCGAGTCGGTGCCGATGGTCATGTCGGTGCCGCAGAAGTCGTTGTCGATGGAGCCCACCAAGCCCACCACGTTGAGCCGCCCGTTGGCCTTCGCCACCTCCTCGCTGATGAGCCCTGCGCCGCGACGCCCGACGCTTTGGGTTGAGCTCCAGGGTCGGCTCATCGCTCCCTACCGCGTCCCACCTCCCGCATCGCATCGCGTGCCCCCCGCCCCGCGCCACGCACCGTCCCGCAGCAGCTCGTCCAGCAGCCCGGCCCACTCGGCGCGGAAGACATCGGCGCCCGTCAGGCTGCCGTCGCCGCCGATGACGCAGAGGTTGGTGATGCCGTGCTCCACCAGGTTGCGGGCGGCGCGCAGGCGGCCCTGCCGCGTGGTGAAGGC